>CM044002.1:1485095-1888551 GCA_024085815.1 Flaveria linearis
TTTTTAAAAATGGAGAGAAAATTTGAAAATTGAGAAAAAATCGTTACAATAGTGGTGTAACGCGGTGTAAAAGTTAGTTACACTAGTGTAAGTGTTCGCTACATTAGAGTTAACGGGTTATCGCAATAAACAAGGGTTAACAAAGGAACCTTACCCTATATATATATATAATATATATATATATATATAGATTTTGTAAATAATAATAAGTTCTAAACTGTAACATCTCGTAATTTCGAATTAATTTAAAGTTAGTTTTAATAAATAATACAATAATAATATAAAATAACTAATAATAATAATAATAACTAATATAGTAATAATAATACTAGTTTAATTATAAATAAAAATAATAATAATAATAATACTTTAATGTCAATAGTAATAATAATATTATTAATAATAATAATAAAATTTAATAATAATAATAGTAAATAATAATAATAAAACTTAGAATTTAAGTACAGGGGGGTATTTTGTCATTTTGAAAACTTTAAATAAAAGGTTATTACATAAAATGATAGAATTCGAAAGTGCAGGGACCATTTGTGTAAATATTCAAATTACCCAAACCGCCCCCCCTTTCCCCGTCGGAGACATCGCCGCCGGCCATCGGCTCCGGCGAGCCCGCAGCGGCCAATCCATCCGATTTTAAACCGAATCAAACACCCGACACGTTCACGTGGAGGATTCGAACGCGTGCCCAAGTTGAATTTAAAAATCGCAGTGCGATTCGTCCCTGTGTCCTTCCTCACGCTTGGTCGGAAATTCTGACCTCGATCGATCGCACTAACCATATATAATCCAAATAATCGCGCATAAACCATCATATAATCATTTCTAACATGTTATTACTATCTATTTCACCTAACACGCACGAAATCCTTGAGCTCGATCAACTCCCCTGCCGCGAACCTGCAAGTAGTCGAGGACCATCTTTCAAGCAACTTGAGACCAAATTCGCAGAGGGCTTTGCATCTAGGTCATCACACGAAGCTTCCTGCCAAGTTAATTCGATCATTATCATCGCTTTCATCTCGAATCAAGCACCCTCTCGTCGCGGCTGTTCTTCGTTCAGTTCGTCTCCAATCCATCACTATTCGGGTAATTAAAACCACCTTTATACTCGATTCCATATGGGGATCAAAAGCCTTAACCCCTCGATCGATTACAATGTTCGAATGGGGTTCAATTTGATCGAACCAGTTTCTAGGTTTACGGATTTTGGGGGAGGTTTGTACTCAATGGTTTTAAGATTAAAACCTAGTACCACCGCGGCTTAGCCTTGGTTTGCTGGTTCCTGCGCCCCATGCTATTCTTGAGGTCCCGGGTTCGACCCCGGGCCACCTCAAACATTTTTTTAAAGCTTTTTAAGCTCTAAAAATTCAGAAAAATCCTTAAAATTATAAAAACAATTTTTATAAACTTTTCATATTTAAAATGTTACACAAATAATTTCTGTAAATTTATTTGTTATATAAACATTATAAATAGCTATTTATTTTTAATAATAATCATGATAATTGCAATTATATATATATATATATATATATATTTATCTTATAATTTCACAATTTAATTACAAAGGTAAAACTTTGAGTTTTTTATAAAGTAGACTTTAAATAATAATTAAAATCGTTAAATTGTTACTTGACTCCATATTATCCTTAATTATAAATTAATCATGATAAAATGTATATTTTATAAATTCACAAATTTTACAAGAGTTATTTTAGTTTACTTATAAACTTATTTCAACTAGTAGTTTAGGTTAATAAAGTGTTATTGATCAATATGTTATTTTAGTCATTATTAGATATTGTTTAAAGATTACAAGATTTATTTGTATGTTATATTTAAACCTTATCAATTAATATAATTACTCTTATATATTAAAATGATTAAATGGTACAATTCTTTCCACTTAATCAAAATATAAACAATTTCATTATATAAATATATTTACTCGACAAAACCTCACAATTCCAATTGAAACCCTAGTTCACGTTAAACATTAAAGCTTTTATTAAGACTTTAACCTTGTGAATATATATTTACGTATTTAGGTGCCTTGTAACGATTCACGTTGGAACGACGCCTACTATTATTCTTATTAATCGTCATTATATACTTATTTGACAAGTGAGTTTTCCTTGCCCCTTTTAATTTATTTCACACCATTTTGGGGTGAAACATGATATTTATACATTACACACTTATAAACGTTTGAGACTTGTAAAGCACATGCAATTCATCTTTATATCTTGTCATGGTTATTTGTATGTTGTAAGTGAATATATGAGATACATAGTTTGTTACAATCATTAACTATTGCTAGCCTGACGACGTCTTAGATCTTTGGGCCTGACAAGCCTATTTGGTGCTAAAGTCGATGTATTGCCGACTCCTAGGAGCCGTATGCTGTGCACTAGGGAACCAAATACACTTAGCCAATCTTATATACTTGTAATCAAGTCGAGGTTTGATTGTGAAGATATGTGTTCTATAACCTTACTAGCTTATAACCTATGACACGAATTGCAACTTATAATCTTTTCATATTATGTATGAAAACATTGGGAACTCACCAACTATTTTTAGTTGACCTTTTTTTTTTATCATGTTTCAGGTAACCCCCAAGTTTAAAGTGGTCTTTTGAAGCTTGCAATAAACTAGGATGTGGACCTAGTTAATAATGAAATGTTATGTTATGTTTTGATATTTGTTTGAATGTATTTCGTGATTGAGACTTATGTTTGTAATTCCTATTGAAACTATTAATTTGATTATTTACATTTAAACATAGCGTTATGTGGCTGTGAACAATCTTATCCCTCACACCTCGACGATTCCGCCGTCAAGGTTGGGGTGTGACAGATTGGTATCAGAGCCCGTAACTATAGGGAATTAGGTTATTAGAAATGGTGACCTAGACTATAGCATATGCATGAACCTTATAGAATTATATTTCTATCTTTTAAAATATATGGTTTGCATGCTACATAATGCTATGTTCCCTTATGTGCAATTTGATGCCTTAGCATAGGATTGCCTAAATATTTCTACATGTCTCCCAAAACTTATATTTGACTCTTTGACTCTCCCCGAACATGAAACCTCTTAATCTTATTCTCGACGACACGTGGAATCGTATACTTATGCTTATGACTTGGATCTTTAGACGTTATGTCTAATCTATATAAATCTCATCAAGGTTTTGATTTCTTGAACCTAAGAAATATTGTGTGACACATAGACATCTGTATTCTGGATTTCCTGGCAAAAAGCCTTCGGGCTAAGGCAAGCGTATTCGTATAAATCTCATTGAGGGAACCGTTACGCTACCTGGGGATTTCTGGGATGAGTGATAAACTATGGTCAAATACACAAATCTCTAAGGCAAATGAGTCAATTTACCTTGACGTGTCCACGGTTCCAAATGGTAATGCGTTACCAAATGGAACCATTCCGTGTACCTTACAAACTTTAGCTTGCCTTTGTCTAAACTACTATCCTTGTTACCCTCATTCCCGTAACTAAATTGGAATTATTTTACTTCAAGTTAAATTTATAACACTTTATATAACATACGTTTGAGAAAGGAATGTTCTACCTTAAAATTTTCCGATTTCCAATGTGAAACACGGGTGGATCAAATGAATGAAAAATTGTTGCACAGATGACAGATGTTAAGAACTTAACTTTTCTTTATTCTTTACGTTAAAATAAGCTGAGTCAAAATAATTGCATTGAAAATTATTAAGACCCGAAAGTCACATGACTTTGCATTCAAGATTATCAGAATAAATTGATTGCTACAGTATACAACTTAAACCGTAAACAACTTTGCGAGTATACAAAAAAGTATCATGTGGATCTTGCCAAATGAAGATCATGTGTTAGACTAAAAACAGTTTATATTGACTTCAAAAAGAACTTTCAATCCCAATGGGCTGTGACCATGAACGGTGAACCTTTCATTGTTAATGGGTGTTTGGGATTGTTTTTTTACTTATTTTTAAACTTTAATTTTAAAAAGTTAAAATTATTTTAAAGTGTTTGACAATGTGATGATTATGAGGGAAATAAGTTAATAAGTTACTTCATACTAACTTATTAATTTATTAGAAAAGTCAATAAGTCAATAAGTTGTTTTGGAG
This sequence comes from Flaveria linearis, assembly GCA_024085815.1. Classification (NCBI taxonomy): domain Eukaryota; kingdom Viridiplantae; phylum Streptophyta; class Magnoliopsida; order Asterales; family Asteraceae; genus Flaveria; species Flaveria linearis. The sequence goes on from CM044002.1 coordinate 1,489,256, forward strand.
AAAAAATCCCAAACACGCCCTTAACAATTAATCCACTTTGACAAACCGTGCTTAGTTTCTTTCTTTAATTTTTCTTTTATATTATCTGCTACCGAACTTGGATAACCAGTTGGTTCTTATTACCCATGACATAATCGTTCCCGATATGAAGTTTGTCTCTCTACAAAGGTGACGAGGTTATTCAAATCAATGTAAATGCAAAATATGTAGCATTTAGGTGTGAAAATTTTGTTAAAAAGGTTATTTTCTTATTGTATGACTAATTATTCCCTTTCACATAATCACTTTTAGATAATTCGTTTAGCGATAAACATTTTGATCATGTAATTGATTACCTTTAAATACTTAAACAATCAGATCTACACAAACATTCAAGTAGTTGTTAGTTTGATTCTCACTATTTTAAATAATAAAATGACATATGAACATTTTCTTATCGCTCGTTTATTAAACAACTTAATAACAATTAAATAATCATTTGCATTGTAACGCCCAACAACTCCTATTATTCTATATCAGTTATACCAACAACCAGTTAGGCCTTGATGGAGACGTTAATGCGTTTACAGGTAATCATATAATTATAAATTAACATAACATTAAAAAGGTTAACAACATTGAGACTCTATGAGTGAATAACCAATATTAAATTCAACTTTAACTAGTTTGTTTTTCGGATAACATGCACATCATCATACATTTCAATAATATTTGTTTTGCCATCCCGTAAAAGATTTGAGCGCCCCCCATTTAAGTTTAAAAACTCAAGTTCAGCTTATTTTGAGTTTTATTCTTAAAGCTCATGCGCGACTCAATTTAAAACTCAAGGCTGATTATAATAATATTTATAATAATCAATTCATGTTTGTACTTAAAGATGTCCAATACACGACTAGAAACTTTAAAAAGAGTTTCAAGATATTACATAAACAAGTACAGGTTAGGAGAATTATAGAAGAAGGTTCGTGTTCATGTACCAAGACTTGTTCTAAATTTACGTGCTTAACAAGCAAATCTACACAATTTTTCCTAAAACCCAACTAAAACAGAATCTTTGTTTTTCTTACATGTTTATTCTTTGTTGGTCAAAAAATTTATTTTACAGCAAATGGAGATAATGTTTTAACTTTAAACCTAATTAAAATATCACCTTCATTGCTTTTACAACTTTTTTTCTTAATAGACAAAAACCACCCTCGTGCACTTTAGTACACTCGCATCTCTAATGAAATTGAATCCGTAACACCTTTGATTATTAAGACATCTTAATATTGCTAGACCAACTTCCCTAACATAATAAATAACTATTACTGTATTACAGGCCTACCAAAATTAAGAAAACTGATCTTATAACTTAAGAAAAGGGGGTTGGTGAATTAACCAACCACGACCCATTTGTTCTGATTGGTCCGAATAATCCACCCGTTTTACCCTAATCCATTTGGTTCTAAGTCAGACTAAAGAAAAGAATACTTTGAAGAGTCATGGTCAATGACATCCTAACCCACACGTTTCAAGAACCTCGCGATTATTCTCCAAGAATATACAACCCTTTATAAACCATTGGTAGGGACATGATCAAAATTCAAAACCATCTTCATATGGAAGGGATCACCCCAACCACCATCACCACCACCGCGGCCGCCACCGGAGCAACCGCGAAGCCTGCTGGAACCCAGCCTGCTCCTCCATCTCCAACCCCCAGTGAGGTCGTGCATACACAAAATGCAAAGAAACAACGATACGACCGATGTTTCTCCTTCATGGAGATATCGATTGACCCGGGTATCAAATCGCTAAAAAGACTCGATTCAAGAAAGTTCAAGCTTGAGATCCAGAGATGGGCCAAGGCAGTTGTTCGATACGCCAGACAAGTCAGCGATCGTTTTGGTAATCGCCAAGCCAGCGAAGGCAACTCACGTGGCTAGCTGAGTCTGATCAACCAATAAGAAGCATCTGCTAGCCTGGTTGATCATCTGTTTTCTGACTGCCAAGTCAGCACAACCACAGATCGATGACCAAAACCGATGTGCTTCATGTGAAGCGCTTAAGGCGCCAACAAAGAGTGTTTGTATGTGTGTGTTCTTTCAAGTACATAAATAATCCATCTGTTAATGTTATTCAATGCAATCAAGATTTTTGTGTGAACTCTAGATGATTTCATCAGGAGATACTCTCTACAACTCACTAAATGGATTTATAAACAAACACATTACCAAAATATACTATGCTACAATCTAAAGACTCAGATTTATTTTTCCCTAGATACAAAATTAAGAACTCTAAAAAGAGGACTAATCTAAGGTGGTATGTGCTTAGCTACTGATTCTAATATTAACCGACATTTAATCAGCATTTGGTGTACCTGTAACGAGGTTCCCCTACGACCAGAAATGTTTCTCAACAGCTGCTTAGAACACATCTTTTGTGCTTGAGTTGCATTCTTCATGCGGTTTGCTTTTACCCAATCCGGTTCCTATGGAAATTGTATTATAGGAGATCCAAAATCACCCATAAGAAAGAGGCATTGACAAGTTGGGTAACCAATCAAAACAATTTTTATAGGTCCGGTTAGCCAGAAACTCCATTTGTACAAAAAGTATATATAATTTACAACTAATTATAGCGAATCAAATATGATAATGTATGATATGTGTGTGTGTATTATTTTGTATGTTTGACTGGTCAAAATCACCAGATGTATAAAATAGTGTACCTCAGGTACAATCCTTGAGAAACAAATTTGATGAGAAGGAGAATATGTTCCATGATGAGGATGGCTGCAAGACCAGGAGATATTCCAATTCCCTCCCTATCATATAGACATACTAGAAGTATGCAGTTGGTGCATATTGATACCACTATCAAAAACTAAAAATCAAAATTAGAATGAAAACATCCTTTTGAAATTCCTTAATGAAATTGTAGAAACAAATGACCTGTACATATATTAGTACCTGAATATGTTAAGCCAGGCCCCAATTGTTGCAGCAGCTCGAGGAACTGGCCTTCTAAACATGGCAAGAATTTTTAACGCGTCTGCTCTAATTTCTGTAATATTGTTCTTTACAAAACGACCATAACAAAAAATAAATAAATAAAACTCCAATTATACGAGCCAAATTTCTTTAATTTACGCACCACAAATGAAGAAATAAGTATAAGGTTTCAATTTACCAAAGCAGTAAAAGCAAATGCTGGAGGAAAAGCACAAGCAAACATCATAATCATTCCAAACTGCAATGCCAGCTCAAGAAACTCTGCACAAAGATTTATATTTATATTATTGAGGTATCACAAAGAGGAGAGAAATTAATAAATGTTAGCTTTCATATTTGAATACAGGGCAACTGTTGAAAACACCTCGACTTTTGTTGAATTTGCACATAAATTCACGGACAAGTACCACATGATTTTTAGAACTTAAGGTAAGGTCCCCACGCTACATTATTAATATAAAAGTCCTCTTTTGCAGATTAAATCCTTGGACTTATCAAAATTAAATAAGAATGTCCTTATCTGAATTATTAAGTCAGTAAACTTTATTATAATGCATGCCTTCATTGGATTTAAAAATTATATAGGGAATTTACTCATGCAAAAATAAGTTCAAGGGACGCATGTGCTAATTTAAAAGAACTACATAGGGTTTATATTCTTTTAATCTATTTTTTCTTATTTTTAACAACTTCGCTTGAATACCTTACCATCAAAGAGCCCATCTTCAAGTTCCTCACCAACACTGGCTGAATATATTGGCTTAAAATACTCCTTCTCCACCCTAGAATTAAAATAAGATTTTCTGGCTGCGATTCCCTTTTCCCTTTTTTTCTTGTTGCTTCACAAATAGCGAGTCAGCAATTATTAACTACAACAATATTATGGAAATCAAAATAAAGACTAAAGCAAAAGACACCTACCGAACAGCTCTATATTTTCTATAACTGTATTTGATGTAGGGTAGGGAGTTTTCCATCAAATTTTCTAGCACCTGAAGGATTTTTCAATTAAATAAAATTTAATATTAAAATCATAAAACATAAAACCCTAATTTGAAAAGAAAAAGATATAGAAATATTACTACCTCTGATATGATTAGACGTTGAATTATCACTTGACGAAGAGTCATGACGTTGCGATGCAGAATTGCATGATACAGTAGTCCAATGTATGACTGCATAAAGTACAGCCCAAACACCTACATGGAACAAATCAATTATTAGAGCTGGTTATTTTGACCAGTTAATTTAAGAATGGTCAGTGTTTTATACCTTTATCTCAAAGGGTCAAAGAATAAAATCTAGCAAAATGGTTTAGGCAAAAAGGGTTGAAACTAGAAAGATGCATAAAGTTCTATTGCTTGCTGAACCAAACCTCCTCGAAAAGTTAATGGGTCAACCCAACAGGTTTTAATTTGAAACCAAGCCACCCATCTTACCACTTCCAGAATTTATATATTAAATCTGTTAGTGTAATAATAAATTTTATAGTTTAATTAACACATTAATTATTAATAAACTTTTAAAAATGGACAAAAAGGTTGATAGTCAGTGACATTATTTTATTCAAAGATCATAACTATTATTGTATTAAACATTATTTTTGTAATCATAACTAATGAATTAATTATTTTTAACTTCTCTAGAAACGAACAGATAGTGTTTCATGGTCAACCTGGCCCAGTTTCAAACCGCGGGCCAACTTACCAATCTTATACCACCCCTAAGCTTATATATTAATCTAAGAGAATTAACAAGAATATGAAGTTTGGTTCTGACCTTGTAAATCAAACTGTTAGCTCTGTATTCAGAGTTCTCATTTTTCTCATGCTTGATTAACTTCACTGACACCTTACCCCCAATTTGTGTGAAATATTGAATGGCAAATAGGTATACTGCTGTTAACCCAAACCTGAAATAAAAGTTTTAAATTTATTTTACAAATTGAATCCAATGAAAAAAATAAAAATACATACAATGATTAATATCAGATGCTTACTTCATGATATCAGATCCAATGCTCTCGTACAAATGTGCATATGCCAGTTCAAAGGAAGCTGGAGGCATATAATACTCAATATAATAATTGCATCATTCCTAAATCTTAGCATATGACCAAACCATTCCTCTCTTGGAAGTTTTCTTTCTCGGTTTTATCAGCCTCAAACTTTATCACTCCTACAGATGAATGGAAGGAACTCCATTTGAATCCATATATTTATAAGCAGAGTCTGCTCCAACTGAATAACAAATTTGCCACCTAAATTTTGAAATTGGAAATCAAGAGTATTAAACCGGACTAGACAATATTTAAAACAGATTACATAATATTATAAATTACCTGGCCAAAAGGGTAGAGTTTTTCCGCTTCCAGAATTGGAGAAAGAAGACTGCCCATGAAATTATGCATATAAAGAAGAATGGAAGAATCAATAACTGCAAAGATCTGGAGAAAAAGAGAAGAAAAACACACGATTATTATAGATTGAAGGCTTTAGGTGACTAATGACTGCTATAAGATACGTACCCAAATCAACCAATTGCACAAGAACCCCTAATGCAGCTGGGAAAAATAACCACTTTGTGTACATTCCAAGGAAAGCAAAATATATTGCAATCTACAACGAAAAAGAAAAAAAAAAGGAAAAGAAATATATTATCATACTTGAAATTATTTTCTTGTTAAGCAAAATTATTCATAAACAACCATTATCACCTTTGCTCCATAGTAAGCATAGATGTCATCGAGGGGTTGACTTGTAAGGTCCCACCAGTTCAGAGCCCAACCTTTCAAAAGCTGCTTCCTCTTTATCTCATCTTTTAACAAAATGCATGTCACTTATAATGATGACAAGTAATACATTATGCAAAAAGAGAATTAAACAACAAATAAAATAGGTTAAAAATCACCAAACATGGATAGGAAAGACTTCTTTACAATTCCTTCTTTTTCCAACTTCCACAAAAGAGGTTTCCCAGGCTCCCATCTGACTACTCTAGAGTCAGAATTTAAAATGATAGCAGAAGTGGTCTTGTTAACCTGTAGGTTTTATTTACAGTTTTAGATGTATTAACCAAACAGACCACCATTGTGCTTATGGTGCACCTTGTCAAGTTGTGTATGACTAAAGCTGGTAGGATCTCGTATAACTCACAATTCCATGTAGCATGTGATTATAACAACGAAAACGCTCACACCAACTGAATAACGAGCCATCAGATTGTTTGACAAAAGCATCAGCCTCATCCCATTCAATTGTAAATCAACCCCTGCAACAATATTACACATTCATACCACATCTTAAACAACAAATCACAATTTAGGACTATTGAACCTCACCTATTTGAGTTCTTTCTTCAACTGTAATTCTGCTGCCGCCTTCCCTAAAATTTCAACAGGTGCTGCTAACTGGAAATATAATTAACACAAACAAGGTCATGCTAAGTTGGGATCTCATTTCTTTCCGAATCATTCATTTCTCCCAAGTTCTTAACTCAAGAACACAACTAAAACATGGAATGTATTACGAATCATTGATCATCATGACTGACTTGAAGTACGCCAAGAAAGGAAGAATACCATATAACTTCATAAAATAACTTATGGATTGCAGAAATGGGTTGAAGGGGTTTTAAAAGGGTTTTAGAATTCAATTTACAAGGTGTTGAATCAGCTAGTTTTCGTTATAATTGGTAACAAAAGGAATCATATACATCGCGTGAAAACTAACCTTGAGGAATTCATCATTCAGGCCAGCGACTCTATCAACAATTAGGCCAACTTTCTGAAATTCATCCACAAGAACTTCAACACAATCATAACCATCCCCAATTTGGTCTACCATCCTCTTAGGAACAACCACCCCCATCTCAAAAGGAGATTGTTCCTCGTGTAATGCCTCCATACCAATATCCAACAAAATCCCTAAAATTAAGAGAAAGAAATCCTACCCTATAACCGTTGTTTCATGAATCAAAGAAAAAATTCTAACAAACGCCTAATTCCTACAAAAGAAATTAAACAGATCGAATCGAAATCATCCGTTAAATTACGAAGACCACGTGATAATTAGGGTTTTATGGAAACGAGAATCGAAATGGTGATTTCAGAGGGCGTGATTCGGCTGTTACGCGTAGGGGATTCCCATGCGATAAAGAGAAGAGACAAAATCAGAGACAAGCGTCTGTGAAATCGAGATTAAGGGGGTGAACAAGTTGGCCACGTGGCGCCGATGTGTAACCGATGAAGATGAACACAACGAGAAAGCGATCAAGAATTCAGCTGAAAGACAAAAGGTGCACACATATCAACGTGCATTGATCGGTGGAAACACCGTTGGTTGTTATCTGAGGGAAATGTCCGGTGGCCGGAGACTGTATTTTCCGGCGAATAGTGAGGTGGTTTCCGGTTGATTTGAAGTTTAAAGCGTGTGTGGGTGTCTCCGGTCACAGGTGCTGTCAAAAGGTCATAATGTCATGTTTTGGGGCCCTGAAAACACGTTGGCAGTGTTCAAACTTCAACGTTAAGAATCCAAGGTGATCTCAGTCCTCAGACGTCCATTTTAAACGCCTCTAAATTTAGTTGAGTGTTTGAATGTTGATGAAATATTCTCAATCATATACCTCAAATCTCAATCGTATATAGGGTAATGATACTAAATATCTTTTTGTATCAAATTTTAAACGGGCTTTAAGTTTTCAAGCACATAGATAAAAAATTCTTTTATTCAAATAAAACGTGATCATGAATTTAAGTTTTACTTTAAACAAAATACTTTTGGCAACCAAAAAGACCAAAACACATAACAACAATGGAAGATTGGGAGACAGTTCGCTTATCTTCACTTTTGTTGTAGGCGGAACCAACAAATTGATGAACGAGAACGGGAGAAGACCGATAGACAATCACTCAAATCAACAATATCATCATTAAGGGCCCAGTTAGTGCTTTTATATATCTACAAATTGCTATTATGCTTCGATCAACTATTCGACTAACCTATGTTTCTGTAACACCCTCAATTTCATAATAATATAATAAGGAGGGTGCTACGAGTTGGGTTATTATAACATTTCAGAGATTATAAACACAGCGGAATTTTCATACATTAAAACTGTTTACATCATTAAAATTACTACAACACTTTAACCGACATATTAAAACTTTATCAAACTTCATGTACATCTCTCCCAAAACCCAACATTATAGCCAGTATCATACACCAGAACCAAACTTTAACTCGGTGGGGCACCATCACGAACACCTCTATTATTACCTGGCATGCATAAGAAAATAACACTAAATCAGATAAACTGGTGAGTTATAATAAACACCACATTTCAATAATAGTAATTTATCAATAATTCACAAACATCCACTAGTCCATTTATTTGTCCCAGTATTGATATGCATATCGAATACCCACAAGGTAATTATGGACCTCTTTTTATCAATTCATTTTGGTGGGTCAAAACTCCACCTCGCCATTCACCACAATTTACCACTTCCAAATTCTTATTTACATCTTTATTCATTTATATGCATGCCAGTGCCCGATTTATCAAACAACATCAAACAGCATTAACACATAAAAAGGGCAATTAGAACTCACCTTAATGTTTTCAGCAAGTGTTTAATCCAAATACACTAAGGCAGCTAAAACTCTCCTTCTCAATACAAATCACAACAATGACCCTAACTTAGTCAAATCATTTCCAACAGATCACTTTATGCGACTGAGGCTATACGACTGAACTCATTCGTACGATTGAATGCGACTAAGCTTGGTCGTACGAATGAACCATACGACAGGGGTGCGAATGAGCTATAACAGGGTTTGTACGAATGACCTCCATTCGTGCGATTGGCGCATGCGATTGAGCTTCAGTTGCACGATTGAGCAATGCGACTGGCTCATTCGCACGAATGGGTCATGCGACTGGGCTCATTCGCCTGAAACGGATCAGCAGCTGTGTTCTTGACATATTTGATCCAAAACTCAAGTTTTAACCATTCAAATTATGCCATATTAAAAACAGAACATATACACCTTATTTACAACCGTTTTGGATCCTTATTTCATCAAACTTCATAAAACTAAGATCCGAATCCTTGGTTTTCAACTTAATAGAAAATTGAATCAAAACTCAGATTTAAATATGTTTTTGGATCAATTTCAGCAACATACACAGCTTAACACCTTCAAGAATCGATCCGTACCAAACGAAACTTACCGAAACGAAGCCAAGTTGTTGATAAATCGAAGATTGTCTGAGTTCAGGAAGGGTGTGCGGGTGTGTGTGTTTGGTATGTGTGTGTGAGCTTATCTCTTCTGCACACATATACCAATATATTCAATATTTTAGTGTTAACCACCTTAGGCGACTGGGCCTTCAGTCGCACGACTGAAGGCCATGCGACTGGAGCCCAGACGCCTTCATTCGTGCGATTGAGGCTCATACGCCTGTCATACGTGCGACTGAGGTTCATTTGTTTACATGTTATGCGACTGAATACTAATCTAAACAAATAAACGGATATTAAAACTTACGGATGTTACAGTTTCTATAAATTTCTAATTAACCATTCAACTTCCTATCATGCTTTTGAATTATAATAATCCCATTACTCGCTATTGTGTTTCTGATAGTTTAATTACAACTTACTGGATTCATTAATTCATTTTTTATAATGCTATTTTGCTTTAAACAGTGGACCATTGAGTATGCTTTTGACAACAGACTATTGAGTATTGACTAACTATTGTGTATTTGTGTTTTAGCTTTTGTTGAATTTTTGATGATCTAATTAGTAATTACAAGCTTGAAAAGAAGCTATATCAAATATATTTATTTTTTGTATTATTCGTATATTCAAGTTTTAGAAGATAATAACATATGTGGTTCAACATTTTTACGTCTATTTTTTGTTCGGTTTTATTCTTTTTTATTTTATTCCCTTTTTATACGAGCTTCGGTGTTAGTCGTCATTGCGGTGGTGTGCCATTGATGTTAATTTGCATGATTTTACGCCTACACTGCAACACAGGAGGATTAATACTAGTTTATGATAAGAGGGAAATTTTGATTTATGAGATATCAACCTATAATATCATCATTACTCTATAATCAAATCATATGAAAATGAACAATAATGTATCATTGTCTTTGCTTTGTGTATAAACCTATGATGCTTCTATTTGGTTGTGATTCTCGTTAATAATCCTATCCATGTCTAGGGGGGAAACAAGGCTATGGGAGCTCAAAGCTTGCCTAAGCACTCCTGAGTAGTTTTCAACTAGATTCTAGTTATCATTATTTAATTCTTTTATTCACATATATTGTTTATAAATATACGATTTGTTATACTAGACATATTGTATATTTTTAATACTTTTATCATTGTTTTACGTGTAGTAACTTATTATGTATATATTTGATATATAAAGTAATATTATATATGTAATAGGCTGGTTACAGTTTGCAAGTTTAGTCACATTTGATATGAGATCACACTCGTTTATTATTTGAGACCTTATATGAGTTCAAGCCTGCGGTTGAGTTCCTTAAAACTCGGCTTGATTCGAGCTTTTAACAAACTGGTGTCAAATAGCTCATGAACGACATGATTCATCACACCACTACCCTAGTCCACAAAAAAAAAGTCTTTTAAATTATGATTTACGCTATATTATAACACATATTGGAAGAGCAAAATAATTGGTTGATTAAATCTCTTAAAATTAATAGTTTTGAGACTCTTATAGCATGTAGTAAAACTATTTTGGGTTACAATCGCTTCTTGTTTTCGTTGATGGTACAATTATTTTTTCCAAGCATTATAAATAACACTAGTGTGTATTCATCCACGCGCGTTGCGCGTGTGATGAATCGGGCTCAGAAAAAACTCAGTTGCGGTTGCTGACCCAGAATGGTAGCCATGCCAAAACAACCGATATCATCAGTTATCATCACAGCCTGACACTGGACAACATGTAATAACGCTCAACCAAATGATGCATCAGGTTAAATGAGTTCGAATAAGTGTCGACGAGCCAAGGTCATCATCAATAACATCCTTCCCGACAACATGCAAAACTCAAACCCTCAAAAATGTAAAAGTGTCAGGTTAGCAAAAACCAAATCATCAAAAATGTAAAAGTCTCAGACGAGCAATATCCATCATCATCATCGACATAAACACGGGTCCAATCGACGCCTTCATTTCGCTGTAACCGGTGAGCGATAGGCCTACATGCCGAATCAGAGAAACCCACTGAGGTATAATAGGGTTGCCATGCCGGGACGACAGAACAGTGACGGTCAACAACCAGATCGGAAAGCCCTAAAAGGGTAACAAACAGATAGTGAGAGGAAGAGACAACATAGGTAGTCGTACCATCATCATCCCCACCGTCACCGACCCCACCTCAACCTAAAACGAGAGGCAGGGCGGCAACCGACGCCGACACCATCTCCACCCGTGACCGTTATGACCGTCATCATCGTCACCGACATCAACAACAAGAGGGAGGCCAACGGTTACCATAGCCGCCGCCGACAAAATAAACACATCAGCCATAGGTATTAGCAGCGGTGTTATAGGGGGCCAAAGTAAACACCATCGTAACCCCCTGCATGGTGGCGGCCACCCACCCTCTAATCTCCATTTCCATCGTGACATAACCAAGAACCCCTCGCTCCTCCGGTGGTTGCGACAATGAAAGATGGGGACGGTTCAGGTGGCGGCGGTGGACGGGGAAGAGGGCTCATCCGGTGGTTACGACGATGAAAGATGGGTACGGTGCAGGGGGCGGCGGTGGACGGGGAAGAAGGCTCCTCCGGTGGTTACGACGATGAAGATGGGGACGATGCCGGCGGCGGTGGTGGACGGGGAAGAAGGCTCCTCCGGTGGTTACGACGATGAAGATGGGGACGGTGCAGGCGGCGGCGGTGGACGGGGAAGAGGGCAACGAGAGTTGAGCGTCTTTCTCCAATCACAAAAGAATCCTTTGATACTTAAACACGTGCCTGTGGCCAAAATCGAAAAACAAAAATCTCACTATTCCTCATTTGCTTTTTTCATAGTAGGTAACTAGTGTTGTCTCTTGGGCGCGTGCTGCGCGCGCAGCGGACGAGATAAACAAGGTTCAGATAAACACATATTTTCTAGTTATCACGTTCTTATCATCATGGAGGTAATTTGTAAAAGGAACGATAAAACTCAAAAAAAACCATTTTAAAAGGGTATCGTGGCCATCATAAAACCACCCTCCTTTTAATATTAAAAACTTAGTGGCTAAAATCACAAATCACCCAACTTATCTATTGTCACACTGCTTTTTTAATATATAGGTAAATTTTAAACTCTACACTGCTTTTTTAATCTATTGTCACACTGTCGTTAAGTTTTTCCGTTAAGTCAAGGGCAATTTGGTCTTTTTGACTCTAAAGGACTATTAATGTATTTTTTCCAAACATAAAGGATGTTTTCTGTCACTTTTTTTATCTTTTATTTAATTTATGTATTTTTATAAGAATACATATACATATGATTTTTATATAACGAATATTATATACATATAAATTCATACATAATTAAATATATTAAATATTTTCATGCACGTATAGCTAATTATTATATTCACTCACGTCATTTATATATATATATATATATATATATATATATATATTATACACATTATTTTTTTCATCCACGTATTTATAATATAATAAATAAATAATATAAATTATACAATAGATATTTACAGATAATACTGGATGAAAATAATTAAATAATATATATTATGTATTTAAAAATAATATGTAGATGTATTATGTAAAAATCATAAATTATGTAAAATAAAAGAGTTGCAGAAAACGTCCTTTACGTTTGGAAAAGTCTACATTAATAGTCCTTTAAAGGTAAAAAGACCAAATTACCCTTGACTTAACTGAAAAAGTTAACGACAGTTAGTCTAAAGGACGAATTCTGTTACAAAATGTTAACATAAAGGATGTTTAGAGTATATTTTAAAGATAAAGGACGATACCTGTAATTTTATATAAACTTAAAGGACGTTTTCTGTAATTTTGTCTAATAAAAATGAATAATAGAATCGGTTTTTCCCCGGACACGGATCCACCGTGTGATGCCCCATTGCCCCGGACCCACAAAGCAACGGTCAATGATCCATATACTATTATAAAACCCAAACCGCGTCCACAAAAATCAAGAAACCCCAAATTAAAAGCTCAAGGAGATCAAACCCTAGCTCAAAAGAGGGCTTTAACAGCAATCATCAGCTACAATTCAACCACCGATTTGACAAATTCGTTCTCAACTGCTTCGATTCATCAACAGATCTACCAAAAAGATGGGTCAAGCCGAGAAATTGATGAACCAGATCATGGAGCTCAAGTTCACCTCCAAGAGCCTTCAACGTCAGGCACGAAAGTGCGAGAAAGACGAGAAATCAGAGAAACTCAAGGTCAAGAAAGCGATCGAGAAAGGTAATATGGACGGAGCAAGGATCTACGCTGAAAACGCCATCCGTAAGCGCAGCGAACAGATGAATTACCTCCGATTATCCTCACGCCTTGATGCAGTCGTCGCAAGGCTCGATACTCAGGCCAAGATGACCACTATCAGCAAGTCTATGGGATCGATTGTTAAGTCTCTTGAGTCAACCCTAGCTACAGGTAACTTACAGAAGATGTCTGAAACTATGGACCAATTTGAGCGTCAGTTTGTGAATATGGAGGTGCAAGCGGAGTTTATGGAGAGTTCGATGGCTGGAAGCACTTCTCTTTCGACTCCTGAAGGTGAAGTCAACAGTTTGATGCAGCAGGTGGCTGATGATTATGGTCTCGAGGTGTCTGTGGGCTTGCCGCAACCTGCGGGACACGCGGTGGCTACTAAGAACACTGAAAAGGTCGAGGAAGATGATCTAACCAGGCGCCTCGCCGAGCTTAAAGCCCGTGGGTAACTGATTTTCTTGATTGATTATGTAAATTTGATCGGATCGTATCTGTGTTATGTTCTTATTTACTGTTGCTTGAAACTAGTCCTTTGCGTATATTATTATGAAACAATGCATCATGTGCTGTTTAGATGTTTTCTTTGCAATGGCAATATATGATATTTGGCTACTGTTTGAGATTCAATTGGCTCTGTCATACATTTTATATAAATTTGTTCCTTTATTATAGGTTCTACAACAGTGAAATGCAATAGATTCTGTTATTTAGGGTCAATATCTTTCTAAAGCATACTGTAGGGATACTTATATGCCCCACCTATGACCTCTTGAGCCTTTGGTTTTGTTATGCTCACCATCGTGGAGAGCAAGAGGGTTAAAGCCTTTAAACCTTAAGTGAAATCTTTGAAGGAGGCTTGGTTTATAGCTTGATAAGCAGAACCCGAGTGAATCCAGAAACCACCCACTTCTTCCATAGAAACCTACAATATGGCCTCCATTTGTCAAGAAATTGAAGGGTGTTCCTTCTTCAACCCCAAATGGCCCGAATGTTCTTTTGTTGCTCTTGAAAGTGAGTGATCGTATCACAGGGCTGCCTCCATAGACGACAGGGCAATAGTGCCCGCTAACACTTATCAATATCTCTTCTGGAAATTGCAGTTTTATCTGTAATTAACCATAAGAAGTTACATTAATACATGGTTCCATATCCCACTTCAAATAAAGTACACCTAGATTCAGTGAAAACGTACCTGAGCATGTTTGGTTCCACCAATGCCACCATGTTTTTCAGCCAGAAAGGGTCTACCATAGTTATCATATGTTACTTGGATTGAGTCGATGCAGCTACCATATACAAGAGTTACTTCTTTAACTCCGGTGTGTACTCCATCATCCCATTTACCTCCCCCATTTCCTCCCCATGGTCCCAATAGTATACTCTGATCCTGTAACATTGAAATGTCAGTGAGACCGTTTACAAATTTAAAAGAAGAGGGATTGAAACAAGTATAAGCATAATAAGGGATTTCAATACCATACCATGTTGAGCTCAAGAAATTGCTGAAAAGAGAAGCCTCTGCAAAGAAAGATGTAGTGATAGTTGTGTATAATGCTTTTGCACACCAATTATAGAATACTTATAGAGAGCAAAAAATGCTATGCAGTGCTAATCCCTTGATTCCCATTCTGATTCCATTCCAATAAAGAAAAGAGGTCAATGACATTTCACATACATAAAACATGCATTGATTCCCATTCCATTCTAGTTCTTATACGTAGAACATGAACCGCGGTTAGTGGGGGGAAAGGGGCGCGCGCCCTCCATAAACAACCCACCATACATATTGCTTTTCCTTTGAATATATACCATTTTGACACGATTGAAGTTGAAAGAATTAGCTAGAAAAGTGCCACCAATATTCTATTTTGGACTGTAGAAACTCCTAAATTGGAAAGTAGAATAATTTCTATATGCTAGCCGTAACATTTTCCTTCTAATTGTAGAATACTCACAATTGCATGCATGCTATATGATTTTAGGCAACCAAATTTAAACTTCTATTCACATTTTAAAAGCAACCAACTAATGAAACTTATATCCAACTCTTAGGCAACCAAATTTCTAAAGTAAATTGTTTACATAAATCTTTATAGAATAAGAAAGTGACTTTGTTGATGATTTTAGGGTCTATCAATCATTTTATGTACAAAAAATTACACGATACAAAAGGGACTTATGTTGACCTTACATTATACAAAAGGGACTTATTTTAAGCTTTAAACGGGTTATAAGGTTTTAAGTGTACTTGTATCAGCAATCTAATCCATACTTAAAGAATGGCAGCGCTCAAAATGTTGAATCAAAATGTTAAAGCTGTCTAATGTGTTTGATGTATACCTAAATGTTGAATCTATTAAGGAGTTATGAAACTTCCTTGAATCAAAAAATGCATGAAAGAGGCTGCTTTGAGTAAGATTTTCCTTGTTAGTAATAATTACAAAATAACCGCAAGTTCAAAGGCAACAAATTGAAAGTGGTGATCTTGAGATTTTGAGGCGTCTATGTGAACATGGTAGACGAAGGTAAATAACAATAAAATAACCACAAGTTCAAAGGCGACAAAATGAAGGTCGAGAACCCTAATACTACATCCATCGTAAGGTGTGGTAAGTTTGAGATTGTCATGCAGGTATGAAGGGTAAGTTTGAGACTGTCGTGTAGGTATGAAGTGTCGTGTTCGTATGAAGAACAATGGTGCTAGCACAAGTGGTTCAGGACAAGCGTCTAAAGACCAAAACTTCGCTGTCTTTGAAACATGATTTTGGTTAGGGTTGGGTTATACAAACACCCATTTATGTTATTAAAACACCCTATTGTCTCTATCTCTCTCCATATATCTATATATATGTGTATAGAAAGATATAGAGAGGATGAAATAAATTGGGTGTATCAATAACATACCCCTTTTGGTTATGTTAAGAACTAGATACAAGTAATTAATGACCGCTATCATTTTAGAGCACAAATTTATGCTTTTGGAAGATAGGAACTAAAGAATTTGACCGTGGCATTTCAGAGTACAAATTTATGTTTTCTAAAGATAGAAACTATAGAATTTGATTCCTATGTTGATTTTATAGTTGCATTTTGAAGATTGGTAATACCCAAAAGTAATCTATAAATTTGTAATAATCTAGATGGTTAAGGTTGTCTTACAATGTGTATTTTTACAACAATATCTGAGATATGGATCATCATCTTCACTTTTTAGACTTATATGCTGCAATTTTAGATAATGTTGTCAAAATTTCAAGGTTGCTAACTTGCTATATTCGAAAGTTGAGGTGTTATGTAACACATGTTGTGCTAGTTAAGTGAAGCATCATGTAAGCATATATATTCATGGACTCGTCAACAAATATAACATAGATGAAAAATTGACAATCTGTCATGTAACAAATTACAATAGATTGTTTTATTTAGCGTCCTAAAAGCTGTTAGAATACCGTAACAAAAGAAAAGAACTCATGTGGGAAATGAAATAGTCATACAAACTCAACAAATGCACACATAAACATAGATAGCTAGATACTCATATGCCCCTACTATAACCCTTTGAGCCTTTGGTTTTCTGATGCTCATCATGTTTGACTGCGCAAATGTAAAATCCTTTAAACATCATCTGGATCCTTTGGAATAGGTTCGGTTTCACGTTTGATAAGTAGATCCCGAATGAATCCAGAAACCACCCACTTTTTCCATAAAAACCTACAATGTGTCCTCCATTTGTGAAGAAACTAAAAGGTGTTCCTTGTTCCACCCCAAATGGCCCAAATGTTCTTCGGTTACTCTTCAAAGTAAGTGATCGAATCACAGGGAAACCACCATGCACCACAGGGCCATAATACCCGCTAATGTTTATCAAGATTTCATCCTGAAAGTGCAGCTTAATCTGAAATCATTCCAAGAATAAAATTTCATGAATCTGTATAGATAACAGTATAACACACATAAATTCAGTTGAGAATATTGTACCTGAGCAGTTTTGGTTCCCCCCATGCCACCATGTTTTATAGCACGGAAAGGTTTACCATTGTCATCATATGTTATGCAAATTGAGTCGATGCAACTACTGTATGCAAGAGTGATTTCTCCAACTCCACTGTGTACTCCATCATCCCAATAATTACCAACGTTGTTCGTCCCCAAGGTCCCATTTGTATGCTTGTATCCTGTCGTATGTATTTCGAATTAATACCAGTGCGATCAACATCAAAGTTCATAAAAGCGAGGCTAGTAATTAAGAGATTAAAACAAGTTTCCAGAACATTAATTAGCATAGATTAAAGATTTTCATACCATATTGAGTCAAAGGAGTTGCTAGAATGATAAACTGCTAATTAAGATCGAACAACGTAATGATAATGGTTGTGTAAATATCTTGCAAACAAATTGATGTCTTATAAAGAGTAAACATAGTGATACAGTGTTGGAAATTCTATTTAAATTTTGATTCCGTACCCATAGAGTCTCCTTTCATATGTTGCATAGATAAAGCATGTGTGATTATGATTCCGATTCCATCCTTAAACAAGGTTTTGTTACATAAAACATGCACGTTAGAAATGGAAATTCTATTCCGATTCCATCCTTTAATTCAAGAGTCAATTATTCCCATGGCAGATGGATGGATGTTTCTACAACATATTAAATTAAATTTTAACCAACTTTTTTCTTATCTTAGTAAAAGAAACGTGCGTCCGTTTAACTAATTGCCTTATAAATTATGTTTGGAAAGTAAAATGTAACTAATGATGTCATGTAATAATCATCTGTTAACGATATATCTTAGATATAGGATATTAATATGATTAGATATAATATATTATTTAAGGTTTGGTACGTACATAAGATTTGTTATGATTATCTTTATAGTTATATTATTTTGTAGTTATCTTTATTTTCTTTTTATATACATTTAAATATTTAATCAATATATAATAGATAATACTCATTTGTTTTTCGTTATATGCATTCTTAACGGCTTGCATACAAATTGTTTAACTTATAACTCCGCATGCATATATAAAGTGGGAAAATCTACACCGATTTCATTCGAACACAAATATTCATGCACGTATGAAACATAAATATCATTTTTTTTATATTTATCATTAAATATCTATATACTTCTATTTCTTTCGACTTTCTCTTTGTTAATAAGTTGTTCATTTGAGAAGTAACTTCATGAGAGATATAGTTACTCTTTTTCAATTAGATGTCCAACTAGGAAAATCAAACTTACTGGGACCCAATGAGATTTGTTTAAAAAGTTCAGGGGGTAAGACAGATTTTTCTTATAAAAACATGATTTTTACATGTTCAACACTTCAACTTAACATTACTAATCAGCTTTGCTCTCATTGAGCATGTGAACACAGACACGGCATATACACATATTTATATGACATACATCAGTCTGACCTACAGTTACATAAATTTGTGTGCATAGCAGAAAAGAAAGTACCCAGTGTTTAATTTAACTCCCGCTTTGCATAAGAATCGGGATGGGTCTTTTAAGTCAACAGTTATCAATATCTTTACTGGGACCCAAATGACCCGCATGTTCTTTTGTTGCTCTTGAAAGCGAGTGATCGTATCACAGGGCTGCCTCCATAGACAACAGGGCAATAGTGCCCGCTAACACTTATCAATATCTCTTCTGGAAATTGCAGCTTTATCTGTAATTAACCCATAAGAAGTTACATTAATACGTGGTTCCATATCCAACTTCAAATAACGTACACCTAGATTCGGTGAAAATGCTGCTGATCACTTGATTCCCATTCTGATTCCATTCCAACTGAGAAAAGAGGTCAATATTCATATTTCACATATGTAAAACATGCATTGATTTGTGATTGTTATGACTTAGTTAATTTAGTTAAAGTTATAACAGTTAGTTAGTTAATTTGTTAGTATAGTTAGTTCTTCTATATAAAGCTGTGCATATTGAATGGATTAAATAATCTTTTCTTTCCCAAAACTCTCTTCATCTCTGTTACTCAAACAAGATGGTATCAGAGCTCCGATCAAATTCTCCGTTCAAATTCTGATCAAATATTTTGATTGATTTTCTTCCGATCAAAAATATTGATCGATCAACTCTCCGTTCATCTCTCGATTCCTTTCTTCTGTTCATTCTCTTCCGATCAATATTTTGATCAATTCTGTTCAAGTCAATCTCAGATCGATTCTCGATTACGTTTGTTCTTTCTTCTTTTTCATCTATTTTGTGCGAACAATTATGCCTGATTCAACAAATACGACCAGTTCTAACACATCCACAATCGGAGTGTCAATTGATGCTTCGAATCCATTGTATCTACATCCTTCTGATCATCCCGGTATGATTCTCGTATCAAAGTCGTTCGATGGATTAGGTTTTGGTGCTTGGAAACGTGCTATGACGATTGCTCTATCAGCAAAGAACAAGTTTTCGTTTGTTGATGGAAAAGAGATTAAGCCTACCGATTCTTCTCTAATAGCACAATGGGAACGATGCAACAATATGGCAATTTCTTGGATCCTTAATACCTTGTCAAAAGACATATCTGATAGTGTTTTATACACTGATACTGCAAATCAATTGTGGCTCGAGTTAATTGCTCGATATGGACAAATGAATGGGGCAAAACTATATCAATTGCAGAAGAGCCTTTGTGAGATTTCACAAGGAAGCAATGATATAGCTACCTATTTTACCAAAATCAAAGCTATTTGGGATGAATTAAATGCTTTGAATTCTATCTCTCCTTGTTCATATGGAGCTTCTCAATCGTTACTCAAAAGAGAAGCAGATGAACGATTGATTCAGTTTCTTATGGGATTAAATTCTAGTTATGATAGTGTTTGAGGCAATATACTCATGATGAAGCCTCTTCCTTCAATCAGTGAAGCGTATGCTATTTTGATTCAAGATGAGAAACAACGTGAAATTCATTCTTCAAATAATTTTGTTCCTGAATCATCATCTATGAATGTTGCAAGAAATGATAACAGAAAATCTATTGTTTGTTCTCATTGCAAGAAATCTGGCCATACTGCTAATAAATGTTACAGGTTGATTGGATTCCCAAAAGATTTCAAATTCACAAAGCCTAAACGGTCATTTGCAAGTAATGTTGCTGATGTATCAGATCAAAAAGATCCTCAAGAATCCAATAATACCTCATCATTTTTGGGTACATCTTTGTCCAGTGAATAACTTGCTGAATTGTTGCAACTTTTACAAAAGTCTTGTGGTGACAAGACAAGTAAAGATAATAAAGATGCTCATGCTTTCAATGCTAGTACTATTCACCATACCAACTTTGCAGGTATTATGGCATGTACTTCTTTAACTTTTCAAACTCAATGGATCATTGATACAGGTGCAAGTGATCACATGTGCCATGATGAAAGCTTATTAACTGATATTCATACTCTTTCCACTCCGGTTCATATTGGTCTTCCGAATGGGGAGGTTCTTAAAATTTTTAAATATAGGACTGTTATTCATATTTCACATATGTAAAACATGCATTGATTCCCATTCCATTCTAGTTCTTAAACGTAGAACATGAACCGCAGTTAGTGGGGGGGAAAGGGGTTCGTGCCTTCCATAAACACCCTGCCATACATGTTGCTTTTCCTTTGAATATATACCATTTTGACAAGATTGAAGTCGAAAGAATTAGCTAGAAAAGTGCCATCAGTATTCCATTTTGGACTGTAGATAATCCTAAAATGGAAAGTAGATTAATTTCTAGATAAATTTCTGATATGTTAGCTGTAACATTATTGCAATTGTAGAATGCTCACATTTGCATAATGTTATATGTTATGGTGGCAATGACTTTTAGGCGTTACGCTTAGGGGTGTTCATTTTCGGATATCCGAAATTCGGATATCCGAAATTCGGATATCCGAATTCGGATATCCGAAATTTTCGGATAGCTAATTTTACTATCCGAATCCGTATCCGAATTTTCGGATATCCGAAATTCGGATATCCGAAAATTCGGATACGGATTCGGATAGTTTTTCGGATATCCGAATTGTCATGTATAAAAAAAATAGATAATAGTCAAAAACCAATGTCATAAACCAACTTCTTCCCTGTTCGGTTCGAAATTCAATAATACACACCTAAAATTCCCAAAATAGTTAACAAATAACTTCAAAGTTCAAATAACCATAATAAAAATGAATAATGGAAAAAACGTCCAAAAAGTTCACGCTTAAATTGTCAAATAAAAACATTTAAAACTTAAATATGTCAAAAGGCTTTGCTTCCATCTTGAGGTCTTTAATATGCATCACTACTTGCAAGTTCAATATGTCAATCTTGTATCATCATTCATCATCACAAGTTAATAACCTACAAACACAAAAAAAATCTCTTATTCAAAACAATAAGTAAATAGACTTTGCTTGCATACAATCAACTACTAAGTTCAAATAATCAAAGATTTAAATAATCAAATAGAAACATTTGACTATGTTTAAAAACTCAAAAGACTTTGCTTGCATCTTGAGGTATTTATTTCTTACCACTACTTGCAATTTGCAATACACATACACCAATCTTTGTATCAAAAGTCCATATCCTATAAACAACCAAAAAAATCTCAATTAAAAACTACAAAATACATATCTTAAAACATTTAAAGACATAAATATAAATAAATACCTCATCCAATTCGGACGTTTCATCAATTCTTTCATCAATGATAATGGTGGGTTGTTCCGCCACTAACTCCTTCAAATCTATGATATTAAAAATTAAAAATAAAGAATTAAAGCAACTATATAATTGAAATAAAAAATGATAATTTATTAGATATTACTTACCTTCAGCTTCCAATTCTCTATTTCAAGTAAGATATCTTCAATCATAATAGTTCTATTAGAAGCACGCAACTAATCTTGTGCACACACCAAGGCCTCCACCATTCTTGGGGTTAAAGCTGTTCGAAAAGAATCAAGCACCCGACCTCCGGTGCTAAAAGCCGACTCTGAGGCTACTGTAGATACTGGAATGGCAAGTATATCATGAGCCATCTTAGCGAGAATAGGATAACGACATTGTTGAACTTTCCACCACTGTAATATATCAAAACGTGCATCCATAGGTTCACGATCTTCCCCAAGATACTTGTCTAACTCACTTTTTCTCAAAGATGTATCCAAACTCCCCATGGCCTTTTCAAACCGCTTTGTCATAAGTTCTTCAATGTCCATTACTTCACGATCATCACCCCATACTCGAGTAGAATTAGATGATGACTCTTCCACGTTCTTTGCATTTTGAGGCATTGATTTTTGATAAGAATCATACAAAGCACGCTAGTTATTATCTAAACTTTTGATGACACTCTCATTGACATACTTTTCTTCAACAATCCATTCAATATATTGCCATTTCCTTCTTGGGTCAAGAACCACAACAATAAACAAAAACTGATTCATCTTAGTGACATCACCCCAATACTTTTGATATTTTTGTTTCATATTAAGTGCCATTGAACCTATAGACTCATCTTTATGCTTTGTAAAACCATCAATCACAGTTCCAATTCCAAATATTTCATGCAAATAAGCATTGGAAGTCACATAGCGGGAACCAGAAAACTTTAATGTAGCATCATAAAAAATCTTCAAAAAAGGCAACAAACTGCTAACATCATTCCAATCATCCTCATAAATCAAACTACCCACATTCTTCTTAAGGTCTTTTTCACAATTAGAATCCTTTAACAGTAAATTTGAAAAGGCTTTCTTGAACTTAACAGCAGATTCTAACATTAAAAAGGTGGAGTTCCATCATGTATCAACATCCATACACACCAAGCTCTTGCTTTCTATTTTCTCTTCTTCAACACAATCTTTAAATTTGTCAAGTCTAGCAGGAGAAGACCTCACATATTTCACAAGGGCACGTATTTTCTTAATTGCTAAAGTCAAACTATTAAGTCCATCTTTAACAACTAGATTTAAAATGTGAGCTGCACATCTCATATGCAAAAAAGATCCTTTCAAAACATCACACTCCCAATGGTTAAAAACCTTTTTAAATGTTGAATAGCTAGATCATTAGCACTAGCATTATCTACTGTCACAGTCAAAATATTTTTAAACCCTATTCGGTTAAGCACTTTTCGACTGCTCTCCCTATTATGACCCCGGAATGACCAACGATAGGACAAAAGTTAATAATCCTCTTATGTAAACACCAATCATCATCTATAAAATGTGCAGTCAAACACATATAAGATAAATTCTGACCCGAAGTCCAAGTGTCTGTTGTTAAACATATTCTAGATGACATGTTTTTAAAGATATTCACCAAGTTTCTCCTTTCCTCAATATATAAACTATAACAATCTCTTGTTATAGTCGAACGTGAAGGTACACTAAAATGAGGATTAATAACCTTACAAAATGCACGAAAACCCTCCCGCTCCACAAAAGAAAATGGTAGTTCATCAACAATCAAAATTCTCACTAAGGCTTTCCTAATTAATTCTTGGTTGAACTCCTATAACTTTGGAATAGCTGTAGTTTCAATAGAACCATCATCACTAACACGTGTTTTTGACTCAAGATCAATTAGTTTTTGCCTTTTATCGATATTTACAGGATATTGTTTGCAACTATTTATGTGATTTTTCAAAGGGGTAGTCCCACTTTTAGTTGAACAACCAATTCTTCTATGACAGTAGATGCACTCAGCCATATCTACTATGTCACACCCAATAAAATGATCCTACCAAATCGATCTTTTTTTCCCTACACGAGTTGAAAGAGATTCACTTACAGCACTAGCAGGAGGTTTACTATCTTTTTTATGTTTTTGCTTTTTTTCTTTAGTCTTTGACACAACCTCATTTTCAGAAACTAGCTCACAAGAGTTGCTTGGATCAAGAGTTTCCATTGAATAACCTAGTTACACAAAGTCACAAACACTTAAAGTTAACATACTTCCTACTGTATGAATAAATTCAAGTCACAAAAAATTAGCAGTTAACATACCACCTAATAATCTAATATTTCAATCACTAACTAACTAACTCACAAAACTACAAGAGTGAAGAGTGACAGATTGCGAAGGAGGAGAAGCAATTACCGAAGACTGATGACCGGAATAACGGGGACTACTGATGACCGGAACAACGAGGAGCCGACGACGACTACCGATGGAGGTTGGCGAGTGGCGATTGGCGACTGAGGATGGCAACTGGCGAGGCGGAGAAGGAGCAACGCAGACTGCTGATGGAGGAGGAGCGGTGACCGGTGAGGCGGCGACCGGCGAGGCAGCGACCGCCGACCGGTGAGGCGGCTAAGGTCAAGCGACCGGCAAAGGTCGGCCGACGGGCGACGGCTGCAATATTTTAGGGTTTCTGCCTTTTTGAAAGAGAGGAGATGGCATCTGATGATATTGGCTACATGGCTCAAATGCTCGATGATGGGTCCTTTACTATATAATATACATATTAAAAAAAATTAATTTAATAATTTCGGATATTTCGGATATCCGAAATATCCGAAAGTTCCTGAAATAGCTATCCGAATCCGAATCCATATTTTCGGATATCCGAATTTCGGATATCCGAAAATTCGGATATCCGAAATTTCGGATAATTCGGGTTCGGATGTTCGGATCGGATGTTCGGATTCGGATGTTTTTGAACACCCCTAGTTACGCTTCATATCAATACAACAATTCATCCAAAACCCCACATTTTCATTTGAGCGTAGCGTTATGCAATGAGGGACTTATGTTTAGCTTTAAAACACGTTATAAGGTTTCTAGTCATCTAGTGTATATTTGTATGAGCAATTTAAATCCATACCCAAAGAGTGGCAGCGCTCAAATGTTGAATCAAATGTTTACGCTATGTCTAATGTGTTTGATGTACATTAAAATGTCGAATCTATCAAGGAGTTATGAGACTCCCTTGAATCAAAATATATACATGAAAGAGGATTCTTCTAATAACATTTCCCTCATTACTAATAATTACAATATGCTTGTTTAAGGGTTTGTGATGGAGCAAACAACTCACATAACTGACTATATAATAATTACAAGGTTTGTGTTTAAAAGTTTGCTATATGCAGAAGTCGAGGTGTTACATAACACCGCCTGTTGTGCTATTTAAGTTATTCTATCTCCAAGGCAAGATATTCTTTGGAGTTTACATGATACTACGTACGTACTATTGTTAGAGATTTGGTTATACATAATGCGTTTTATATAAAATAGTTCGAGTTTTGGTGGTTCGACAACCATGAAAAGTCAATTACCAGACTTTGGTGTATTGCATATGTATGGACTCATAAACAAACGTAATTAGTGTAGATGAAATGTTGACAACGTAACTTTTCATGTAACAAATTACAAGAGATTCTTTTAAATAGCATCCTAAAAGCCATTAGAATACCATATCAAAAGAAAAGAACTCAGGAAATAAAACAGTCATACAGACTCAACAAATGCAGACATAAACATAGATAGATACTCATATGCCCCAACTATAACCCTTTGAGCCTTTGGTTTTCTGATGCTCATCATCTTTGACAGCGCGAAGGTTAAATCCTTTAAACATCACCTGGATCCTTTGGAACAGGTTTGGTTTCATTCTTGATGAGTAGATCCCCAATGAATCCAAAAACCACCCACTTCTTCCATAAAAACCTACAATGTGTCCTTTTGTAAAGAAATTAAAGGGTGTTCCTCTTCCACCCCAAATGGCCCAAATGTCCTTCGGTTACTCTTTAAAGTAAGTGACCGAATCACAGGGAAACCTCCATACACCACAGGGCCATAATACCCACTAACGCTTATCAAGATTTCATCCGGAAAGTGCAACTTAATCTGAAATCATTGCAAAAATAATATTATGAATCTATACAATAAATACATCTACCATTCAGCTGAGAATCTTATACCTGGGCAGTTTTGGTTCCTCCCATGCCACCATGTTTTACAGCACGAAAAGATCTACCATTGTTATCATATGTTACGCGAATTGAGTCGATGCATCTACTGTATACAAGAGTGATTTCTCTAACTCCATTGTACTGTGTACTCCATCATCCCAATAATTCCCAGCGTTTGCTCCCCATGGTCCCATTTGTATGCTAGTATCCTGTTGCAAGTATTTTTAAATAATATCAGTGAGATCAACATCAATATTGTTCAAAAAAGAGAGGTTAACAAGAGATTAAAAAAAGTTTAAGGAATATATATTAAGCATAGATTAATGATTTCATACCATGTTGGGTCGAAGGAGTTGCTAGAAATTAAGATTAACTGCAAAGATCGAACGATGTAATGAAAATGATGGTCGTTGTGTAATTATCTTGTAAACAAATTGATGTCTTATTAAGAGCAAAATAGTGACACAGTGTTCAGCATTCTATTTTAATTTTGATTCTGTCCCCACAGTCTTTCGTTTTTCTCATATTCTGCATACATAAAACATGCATGTATGATTTCTATTCCGATTCCTTACACCGGTTGTTATATAAAACATGCACAGTAGCTACTCATTAGTTAGGGAACTAGAATAGGATACTATATCCTTCATTCAAACGATGCATGGATGTTTATAAAACACATTAAATTAAATTATAACCATGTTTATTGTTATCTTAGTAAAATAAACATGTGTCTATTCTAACAAAGAGGTCATTCACATTTCACATACATAAATCATGCATTATATTCCGATTCAATTTCATTTCATTCATTTCTTATATGTAGAACATGAATCACAGTTAGTGGGGGCCGGTAAAGGGGCGGGTGCCTTCTATAAATCACGCGTAACAATATGTTATACATGTTTTTCTTTTGAAAATATTCTATTTGACAAGATTGAAGTTGAAAGAATGAGCTAGAAAAGTGCCACTAATTCTATTGTGGATTGTAGATACTCCTAAAATGGAAAGTAGATTAATTTCTAGTTGTAACATTATTCTAATTGTGAAATAGTCACATTTGCATACATGCATGTTATAAGTTACGGTGGCAATGACTTCTAGATGTTTACGCTTCATATTAATACAACGATATGATTAATCCTACACCTCACCTTTTCATTCTTAGCATATTGTTATGCAATGAGGTGTAACTCTACGTTCAAACTTGTTATTTGTATTTTAAAAGCAACCAACAAGCTAATGAAACTTATATCTGACTCTTAGGTAACTAAATCTCTAAGGTAAATTGTTTAGTTAGAGCTTTATAGAACAAGGAAGTGATTTTGTTGATTATGTTAGTGTACTCGATCATCGATCATTTTACGTATTAAGATCTATATGATACCAAAGTCCAAGGGACTTATGTTAAGCTTTAAAACATGTTATAAGGCTTTAAGTGTATTTATACTTGTATGAGCAATCTAAATATAATCCATAGACAAAGAATGCCAGCGCTTAAATGTTGAATCAAAATATAAACGCTATGTCTATATGTTTGATGTATACCAAAATGTTGAATCCATTAAGCAGTTACAAGACTCCCTTGAATCAAAATACATGAAAATAGATGGATGCTTCGGGTAAGATTTAATTTCCTCATAGTAATAGTTACAAAATGTTTGTTTAAAGGTTTGTGATGGAACAACATAATGGACTCTAACCAAACCTGACTTAACTTGAAACATTATCCGTCATAAGACGGATAATGGAGAAATATAGAGAAAAGAAAAGGGACCTCCATATGGTATTCATCGACATAGAAAAGGCCTATGACAGTGTACCGAGACAACTAATTTAGGAAAGTCTACGACATATAGGGGTACCAGAGAGGTATATCAAATTAATTAAGGATATGTATGACGGGGCAAAAACATGTGTGCGAGCACCGGTAGGAGACACAGACTCATTCTCAGTGGAAGTGGGACTGCACCAAGGATCGGCATTGAGCCCATTTCTCTTCGCACTAGTGTTGGATGAGATGACTAAGTCAATACAACAGTCAGTCCCGTGGTGCATGCTCTTCGCGGATGATATTGTCTTAATATCAGAATCTAAAATGATGCTTAACGACAAGCTAGAGCAGTGGAGAGCAGCGCTAGAGAGCAGAGGATTAACGATAAGTCGCTCTAAGACGGAATACATGCATTGTAACTTTGGTGGCGACGACGAAGAGGACACCCAAATCAGTATCCAGTGCATGCCGGTCCCACGGACATCTAGGTTCAAATACCTGGGCTCGTACCTGCAGGAGGACGGAGAGATACACAACGATGTAGCTCACCGTGTCCAAGCAGGATGGTGCAAGTGGAGAGCAGCATCAGGGATCCTATGTGATAAGAGGTTTCCAGCAAAACTTAAGGGAAAACTATACAGAATGGCGGTACGCCCAGCTATGCTATATGGAACAGACTGCTGGGCCATAAAGAAATCGCACGAGAAACAAATAGAGGTTGCGGAATGCGAATGCTAAGGTGGATGTGTGGCCATACAAGACTGGATCGGATAAGAAACGAAGTGTTTCGACAGAAGTTAGAAGTGGCTTCTATTGCAGATAAAATACGAGAGGGAAGATTAAGATGGTATCGACATGTCAAGAGGAGACCAATGGCAGCACCGGTCAGAGCAGTGGAGAACATCATCATAGAGGGTAGGAAGAGTAGAGGACGACCTAGGTTGACTTGGGAAGAGAGAATTAGGCGAGATATGGCACACTTGCACCTCTCTGAGCACATGATCGAGGATAGGAGTGAGTGGAGACGTAGAATTAAAATTAAGGACTTTTAGTGGTTTCTGTAGCTAGGAAAGGACTTTGTTTATTTGTTACGGGGCCTGATGTGTATGTAGTACGCTTGGACCTTTTTAGGGGAAACTTGCTGCTTTCCTGATGCATGCTTGTTCATTTTATATTTCCTTTTAGTGATATTTTAATGTTTGTTGTATGATGTGTGCTGTACCATATACCATATATCATATATCGTACGTTTGATTATATGTTGATTCGCTAGCGTTATAGCTTTTGTATCAAGCCAGGGGTCTCTTTGGAAGCGGTCTCTCTACCTATCTGGATAGAGGAAAGACTTGCCACCACCTACCCCTCCCAGACCCTGCTCTTGAGTGGGATATACTGGGTGTTTGTTTGTTTGTTTGTTTGTTTAATAAATGACGCACACATAGTTAGAACTGTTGTGCTACTATGAAAAACAATGGATCGAGCGAGCACAAAGTGGTTCAGGGTAGGGTCTAAAGACCAAAACCTGTATGTCCTTGAAACATGATTTTAATTATGTTAAGAATTTTGTAAAACTAATTAATGACCATGGCATTTCAGGGTACAAATTTACGTTTTCTAAAGATAGAAACTATAGAATATGATTCACAATGTTGATTTTATAACTGTATTTTGAAGATTGGTAATGCTTAAGAGTAATCTATAAATTTTAATAATCTAGATTTGTTAAAGTTGTCTTACAATGTATTTTAGCAGCAATACCTAAGATATGGATTATTATCTTCACTTTTTAGATATATATCATGTAATTTGAGATATTGATGTCATAATTTTGAGTTTATA
Source organism: Flaveria linearis (assembly GCA_024085815.1). Taxonomy (NCBI): domain Eukaryota; kingdom Viridiplantae; phylum Streptophyta; class Magnoliopsida; order Asterales; family Asteraceae; genus Flaveria; species Flaveria linearis. Next base: position 1,519,337 of record CM044002.1, read on the forward strand.
TATTCAGAACTTGAGGTGTTGCTATGTAACACATATTAATGCTATTACAGTCAAACATCATGTACATATATCATGTACACCTATCCATGGACTCGTAAACAGACTTAATATTGATATAAATTTGATAACTTGTCATGCAACAAATTACAAGAGATTCTTTATTTAACATCCTAAAAGCTGTTACAATACCATAACACAAGAAAAGAACTCATGCCGGAAATGAAACAGTCATACAGACTCAACAAATGTAGACATAAACATAGATAGATACTCATATGCCCCTACTAAGAACCTTTGAGCCTTTGGTTTTCTGATGCTCATCATCTTTGACAGCGCGAAGGTTAAATCCTTTAAATATCATCTGGATCCTTTGCAACAGGTTTGGTTTCACGCTTGATGAGTAGATCCCCAATGAATCCAAAAAACCACCCACTTTCTTCCATAAAAACCTACAATGTGTCCTTCTGTAAAGAAATTAAAGGGTGTTCCTTCTTCCACCCCAAATGGCCCAAATGTCCTTCGGTTACTCTTTAAAGTAAGTGACCGAATCACAGGGAAGCCTCCATACACCACAGGGCCATAATGCCCACTAACGCTTATCAAGATTTCATCCGGAAAGTGCAGCTTAATCTGAAATCATTTAAGAAACAAAATATATGAATCTATACAATAAATACATCTACCATTCAGCTGAGAATATTGTACATTTGTACCTGAGCAGTTTTGGTTCCTCCCATGCCACCTTGTTTTACAGCACGAAAAGATCTACCATTGTTATCATATGTTACACAAATCGAGTCGATGCATCTACTGTATACAAGATTGATTTCTCTAACTCCATTGTGTACTCCATCATCCCAATAATTCCCGGCATTTGCTCCCCATGGTCCCATTTGTATGCTAGTATCCTGTTGCACGTACGTATTTTAAAATAATATCAATGAGATCAACATCAATATTGTTCAAAAAAGTGAGGTTAGTAAGAGATTAAAAAAGTTTAAGCAATATATATTAAGCATAGATTAATAATTTCATACCATGTTGGGTCGAAGGAGTTGCTAGAAATTAAGGTTAACTGCAAAGATCGAACGATGTAATGAAAATGATCGTCATTAGTGTATTATCTTGCAAACAAATTGATGTCTTATAAAGAGCAAACATAGTGACACAGTGTTCAGCATTCTATTTTAATTTTGATTCTGTCCCCACAGTCTTGTTTTTATCATATTCTGCATACATAAAACATGCATGTATGATTTCTATTCCGATTCCTTACACCGGTTGATATATAAACATGCACAGTAGCTACTCATTAGTTAGTGGACTAGAATAGGATACGTACTATATCCTTCATTTAAACGATGCATGGATGTTTATAAAACACATTAAATTAAATTATAACCATGTTTATTGTTATCTTAGTAAAATAAAAACATGTGTCTATTTAACTAAGAGTTTGACAACCCCTTCCAGACCCTGTTCTAAAGTGGGATACACCGAGTATGTTTGTTTGTTTGTTTTGACTAACCCTATCATATCTCTTACTTGTTATACTCACCGTTTAAAACATGAAATTACAATATTTTATTTAACTTTTATTTCTTGTTTTCTTTATTGGTGTATTATGTATATTAATAGTTTTATTATTATAATTATTACTAGTATTATTTTTGTTATTAAGATTAATCTTTTAAAGTTAAAAAATATACTTGAAAAATAAAGAGAACGTTAAAAAGACGTATTAATTAAAGAGATAAACTAACCGGAGCACAAAGTTAAAGACTAATAAATTTTTTATATATGTTAAAATATAAAGAAATGAAATTTATTATTTTATAATTTTTCTTAATTTTTTTTTGTTTTGATTTTGTAAAAGTTTCCTCAGTTTTTATTTTCTAATAACATAAACCTCTTCTTAAATACATGTTTTATGATAATCTATTATAGACTTGTTATTTTAAAATAACTATTTTTAGTGCTTTTTATTTTTTATTTTGAGTTAATACTGTTACTAGTTTCTTGAGGTTTTAAATAACAAAGTATTTTATTTCTTTTTAACGACCAAATTGATGTCTTATAACTGAAGTGCAAACTTCAAACACAATATTACCGTACGCGTTAGCTAGGCATTCATCCAAAGAAAGTCTTTGTTTCAATGCATGCATACGTAAACCGATAAAACTTGCGACCATTTCATTCCAACACACATGGGTGCGCCACCCGGCCTGTGAAACAATTTCTACGTTATTATATATAAGACTTAATCCTACAGCAAGAGCAAATAAATTTTGATACTGTTGTTCTTCATGGAATTTTAACGCCGACCCTCATGAAATTTTAAGTCCGACGACACACGGAGGAAAAACAATTTTTTTTACAAATGTAGACCTACTATAACCTAATTAACACATTTTAAAAACTCTTAAAAACCTATTTAAATAATTAGACCAATTATTTTCCTTGATTTTATGTTGCATAAAACATATATATACATGCATATAATATATATCATGGTAAGATTAAATACTTAAATGTACATCACTACATCAGCATGTTGTGAATTGAACTTGAAAGACAGATAGGCTGATCCAAAGGCCAATATATTTTAATTTTAAAATTTAGTATTCACTATTTTATGTTTTATATTTACATTGGTATGTTTTATAAATTTTTTTCTTGGAAAGTAAAATGCAATGATATCGATCGTATAATAATCGACTTGCATACATATTGATGTCTTAGTTTATTTATTTTATTTAATTATGTAAAAGTTGTTCTTAAAGGTGGTTTGAGAAATATATGAGTAATAAATAGCGACTTACACTAACAATTTAAATAACCAATCTAACTGAACTATTTTGCAAGTGAATTTCGTGATTGATTATGTAAATTTGATCGAATTTATATATCTGTGATATATTGTTATTTAGTGTTGCTTGAAACTAGTCCTTTGCATGATATTATAATGAAACAATGCATCATGTGCTGTTTAAAAAGATGTTTTCTCTTCTCATGGCATATATTATATTTGGAGTTTAGATGATACTACATGCTACTGTTTGAGATTCAACTGGCCGGCCATATATGTAATTCATTTTATTAAAAATTGTACTCGTATATTGGTTCGACAACAATGAAATATGTTAAATGAAGAAAATATTTGATTGAGGAGAAATTGTGGGATAGCAAGATTGGAGCTCAATCACATCATTTCCCATTTTGAACGGTGCAAATTAGTCTCCATTTGCCAGCCATTAATAGCCGTGTTATTTCTTTATTGTATACATGCATAACGTAGTATAAATAGTAGTAGGCTCCTTTGTAATGAGATACAATTACAAACAACCAAATAACAATCCCTTCCTGGTTACCTCTCGTTAAGATGGTATCAGAGCAGAGTTCAAACTGATATGTTCATCATCTACCAATCTAGTAAGCCTACTCAACTCGAGCCACCATGTCCGGAGACGGTAACTCGAGCAATGACCAGTCCAATCCAAGCAACGACCTTTCTGTCCAATTAGACCAACTGCTCAAAACCGGGATCAATTCCCAGCCAAACAACCCCAAACTTTCCGATAGCCTACACATCAACCTCAAACTCAATAGCCAGAATTACGCTCTATGGACCCGGATGATACGGGTTGCCATAGGCGGAAAATCCAAGGCCCTTCTAAAGCATTTAACCTCTGGCCCTCCCGATCAACACGATGAAGCATTCGAACAATGGGAGCAAGACGACTTAGTCGTCTTCTCGTGGCTGATACAAAATATTGAACCAATACTCGCTAGCAACCTAACAGAGTTCCCAACAGCTAAATCGCTGTGGGATGCTCTGGTGGTCACCTATAGTAGCGGTAGAGACAAACTACAAACCTTTAACCTCCATGTCAAAGCCAATGACATCAAACAGGATGATAAATCTCTTGAAGACTTCTGGATCACTTTACAGGGGATATGGGGAGAAATCGACAGAATCGACCCAAATCCTATGAAGTGTCCGGAAGACATCAAGACTTACTCAAGAATCAGGTCAGAACAAAAATTATTTCAATTTCTAAAGGCCCTAGACCGAAGGTATGACCCCATAAAAAGGGAAATCCTCCGGTTAGAACCTCTTCCATCTGCTGAGGCGGCATATGCCGTCATCCGTAAAGAGGCCTCTCACGAGAACATTCTGGGAGCATCCCTCAATGATACGAACGGCATAGCATCGGGTTTAATTGCCACCGAGACAGAAGGATTAGGTCTCATATCAAAGGGGAATCGTAGACCCGATGTGAAAAAGAATGGATCGTGGAATAAAGAAGATAAATCGCATCTTAAATGTACGCATTGCGGTATGACAAAGCACACCAAAGAACAGTGTTTCAGGCTCGTTGGGTACCCCGAATGGTGGTTGGATGGCCACAAAAAGGGCACAAAAACCTCTGACCGAGAAAGGGGCAAGGCTGCTGCCGCGATGGGTAACAATGAAGCTGCCAACACCAGCGACAGTAACCGAAGCAGCTTGAACGGATTTGGAGGGGCAGCGATGGCTCACGATGGGGATGAACAGGGCCTATTCTCGGCCGCAGGTACGGGGTTGAGAGAGGATCCTTGAAACCCCATTTCTCTCTTCAAACTAATTACAGTTTTTTACCATTTATTGATAAATGTTATAGAAATTGCAAAAACCACCCTGTAGTTAATGGTGTTGCAAATATGGCCCAAAACTATAATAAAAGACAAGAATCATCATGGATATTTGATTGTGGGGCCACCGACACCATGACATACGAATTATCCGATTTTAACACAATAACCAAACCTACCAAATCTTGTATACAAACAGCCAATGAAGAAACAATGAGTGTTAAAACCGGGGGAACTATAGAAATTTCTCCAACTCTTAAACTTTCAAATTGTTTATATGTTCCCTCTCTATCACATAAACTTTTATCAATAAGTCATGTAACAAACGAATTAAATTGTTCGGTCCTCATGCAACCCACATTTTGTATCTTACAGGATATCAGGACGAGGGCGATAATTGGGCGTGGCACTGAGCGACAAAGGTTGTATTGCGTAGATGAGGTGACTTAAAGTGGAAATGTGCTACTTTCACATGGAACAAAAGAACGTGAAGCTTGGCTATGGCATAGAAGATTAGGACATCCATCTACTGGTTATTTGCATGTTTTATTTCCAAAATTATTTTCATTAAGTTGTAAGTCACATTGTGAAACATGTGTGTTAGTTAAGAGCCACAGAAAAACGTTTAAACCAAACAACACGAGGGTGAACTTACCATTTTCATTAATTCACTCGGATGTATGGGGTCCATCTCCGATCATGGGGGGGGGGGGCAAAACTTCCGGTTTTATGTAATATTCGTGGATGACTGTACACGGATGACATGGGTATATCTACTAAAAAACAAACACGATGTTCTTGAAAAATTCACCACATTTTACACCATGATCCAAACTTAATTTCAAAAAAAATTCAAATTTTTCGGTCTGGCAATGGAGGAGAATTTGTTAAAAACATTATGAAACTTTTTTTCCAAACCAAGGGCATAATTCATCAGACCACTTGCCCCCATACCCCGGAACAAAATGGTGTCGCAGAATGAAAGAATCGCATTCTGTTAGAAATAACCAGGGCGCTTTTAATAAAATCACAAGTTCTCAAGGTATTCTGGCCCGAAGCTCTTGCCACGACCACATACCTCATCAATCGGCTTCCAACTCAAATCTTGAAATCAAAGACCCCCTTACAGGTGCTTTCTGAATTTAAAAAACCTCCCTCTAATCTTACACTTGAACCACGAATCTTTGGATGCACTGTTTTTGTTCACATACCAAAAACACACAGAACAAAACTTGATCCTTGTGCTGAGAAGTGTGTCTTTGTGGGATATGGAGTAACCCAAAAGGGATACCGGTGTTACAACCCAAAAACCAAAAAAATGTTCATCACAATGAACTGTGATTTTCTTAAAACTGAATATTACTATGCATCTGAATATAAGGTTCAAAGCGAAGAGCTAGAAACTCTAAATTGGTTAGATTATGTGCCATACACTAGAGATACGAGTCACAATGAACCACCCTCCACATAAACAGAAGACCCAAGCATCAGTTCCCCCCAAGAGATTGCTCCCAACCTGGTACCCGATGTAAGTTATACTCATCATAGCTCTACTAACATGTTTGAAACAGCAGGACAAGATGAAAATTTACAGGGAAAAGGAAATCCACCCGCAGTAGCCGAACAAAGTGAACATGCACAGGAGCAAGAAAATTCCTCCACGTCGGCCGAACGAGGAGAACAAGAACAAGGAAATCATCCCACACAGGTAGATATACCAACTACATATGCTCTTCCACCAAGAAAGAATCGAGGAATTCCACCAAGAAGGTACACTCCAGAGAAGGAAGCCCGAGGAAGATACCCCATGGCCAACATAGCCAACGGGAATCTGTCAAAGGAAGCTGAGGCATTTACCTCATCCTTATACTTCGAAGAGGTCCCTTCAACTACAGAACAAGCCTTGAAGTCAAGACACTGGAAAAACACTATGGAAGAAGAAATGAAGGCATTGATGAAAAACAACACATGGAAAAACTGCATCTTACCACCAGGGAAGAAAATAGTTGGATGTCACTGGCTATTCACAATTAAATACAAGCCCGACGGCACGATTGAAAGATATAAGGCGCGGTTAGTAGCCAAGGGATACACTCAAACCTATGGGATTGATTACTCAAAAACTTTTTTACCAGTCGCAAAAATGAACACAATAAGAGTGCTCTTCTCCATAGCTGCAAATAAAGGGTGGCCTCTTCATCAATTTGATGTAAAAAATGCTTTCTTACACGGAGAACTGGAAGAAGAAGTTTATATGGAAGCCCCGCCTGGATTTACGGAGAACTTTAGCGAAAGGGAAGTGTGTCGATTGGAGAAATCTCTCTATGGACTAAAACAGTCGCCTAGAGCTTGGTTCGGGAAGTTCACATTAGCCATGAGAAAATATGGGTTCAAACAAAGTAACCCAGATCATACTTTGTTTCTTAAACAAAGGAACAATTACATAACCTGCCTAATCATCTATGTTGATGACATGATTATTGCCGGAGACGACAAAGAAGAAATAAGCAAACTTAAGAAGAACTTGTCCAAAGATTTCAAAAAGAAAGACCTAGGGAATCTTAAATACTTCCTTGGGATAGAAGTTTTGAGATTGAAACAAGGAATTTTTATATGCCAAAAGAAGTATATACTCGACCTCCTAACAGAAATCGGTATGCTAGAATGCAAACCTGCAGAAACGCCTATGATCGTGAATAAGAAACTCTATATGGAGGATAAAGCAGAGCTGGATGACAAAGAAAGATACCAAAGAATGGTGGGGAACCTGATATACCTCTCGCATACACGTCCAGACATAGCATATGCTGTAGGAGTAGTAAGTCAGTTCATGCATCAACCTCAACGTGCCCATATGGAGGCAGTCATAAGAATTATGAGATATCTCAAAGGAACCGCTAGCCATGGAGTCTTATTCAAACCCAACGGTTATATAGAGACTCAACTATACACTGATGCTGACTGGGCAGGGGATAAAGGCAACCAAAGGTAAACTTCAGGTTACTTCGCACTAGTTGGAGGAAACCTCATCACCTGGAGAAGCAAAATGCAAAGGTTGTGGCCCTTTCAAGTGTCCAGGCTGAGTTCCGAGGAATAACAAGAGGGATAACTGAAATATTATGGATACGAGGGCTCCTAACTGAGATTGGTTACCCACCATAAGAAACTAGTAAGATTATGAGTGATAATACAACAGCCATACAAATATCCGAAAATCCAGTTCAACATGATCGTACGAAACACATAGAAGTAGATCGACATTTTATCAAAGAAAAATTAGAGGCAAATATCATCTCCCTACCATTTGTTCGATCTGAAGACTAGCTGGCTGACATGTTAACAAAAGCTACAAATGAGGCAACTCTACATAAGTGTTTGGTCAAGTTGAACTTTGGAAATCCCACCCTTCAACTTGAGGGGGCATGTTAAATGAAGAAAATATTTGATTGAGGAGAAATTGTGGGATCAGCAAGATTGGAGCTCAATCACATCATTTCCCATTTTGAACGGTGCAAATTAGTCTCCATTTGCCAGCCATTGACAGCCGTGTTATTTCTTTATTGTATACATGCATAACGTAGTATAAATGGTAGTAGGCTCCTTTGTAATGAGATACAATTACAAACAACCAAATAACAATCCCATCCTGGTTACCTCTCGTTAAGAAAATACAATAGAATTTTTTTATTTTGGGTCAATATCTTTCTAAAGCATACTATAGGGATACTCATATGCCCCACCTATAACCTTTTGAGCCTTTGGTTTGTTTTGTTCACCATCTTTGATAGCAAGAGGGTTGAATCCCGTTAACCTTAAGTGGAATCTTTGAAGGAGGCTTGGTTTATTGCTTGATAAGCAGAACCCAAGTGAATCCAGAAACCACCCACTTCTTCTGTAGAAACCTACGATATGGCCTCCATTTGCCAAGAAATTGAAGGGTGTTCCTTCTTCAATCCCAAATGGCCCGAATGTTCTTTTGTTGCTCTTGAAAGTTAGTGACCGAATCACAGGGCTGCCTCCATAGACGACAGGGCAGTAGTGCCCGCTAACACTTATCAAGATCTCTTCTGGAAACTGCAGCTTAATCTATAGTTAATCAATAAGAAATTGTATTAGAACATAAAATCATATCCAAATATCCAACAATAAACAAAGTTGTCACACCCCCCGCTGATAGCGGAACACGGGGAATGCGATCGAGACGGGATCGTCATAACACATGGTATGAATAGAGTAGCAATAATAATATGATGACAAACGTGTCATGACGATACCCGAACACAATCGGAGACTTGTGTCGTGTATAATCAATGTTCACGACAGCATAGCCATAAGCATGAATAGAAGCTGGTAAATGGATTCACATAACGATTCACATAACCACAAAAATTGTATACTAGTATGTAATTCCCACAACTCGGGTACAAGTGTTCAAAAGAATGTTAATTGTTTAGTGGACTGCAACAATGTACAAAATGTATGTTCAGTCTCAAAAATGCATCCTAGGGTCTCCACTAAGGCAGCACTCCTAGATCTTCATTTCTCATTGTTACCTGAAAAATATGCTCAAAAATATCAACAATAATGTTGGTGAGCTTCGCAGGTTTAATTTGTAAACATGTAGTTGATGCTGTATAGTGTTTGTAGTGGAATACCGTGCATACAGTTATAAGCAAGCAAGATCACATACCATGAGTTTTATACAACCAAACCTAACGACGTACACAAAGAAACTTGTCAGAATATATTCACCCAAGGCCCGTTCCTGGCAGTGTGATGGTACTCCCCAAGTAACCATCTGTCAAGGGTGGGGGTGTCAACCAGTAGTACTACTAATACCTATCTGTTGGTTCCAACACCGGAATTAATGGTTGTAAGACAGTCCACACAGTAACATCATGTATGCATCAGATAAGTACTCACAAAACAGTATCACGTTGATTCCAAGTATGAAAATTGTATGTATGTTGTACAGCATTGAAAACGTGTGAGCATACTTTTCCCCCATGTTTGTAAAAGATTGAAACAATTGTATAAGCGTAAAAAGGGGCCACGAAACTCACCTGGTATCCTTATATAAATTCAGAGCTTGATAAAGAAAGTGATGATCATCAACAAAGCAATCCTAACTAGAACATATAAGATTCATGCTTAGAATTAGCATGATGTTATACATTCGTGCGCTTGAGCTCTTTAGTTAACTTAAAGTTAACGATTAGTATGATTATTGTATCTTAGCTTTTTGTACAAGTATCAGTTGTTATGTGCTAATTTGTGCATATTAGATTAATCAATATTCTTATCCGGGTAATGATCCTTAGTACAATAATTGTAACAATAATTTGATGATTTGGAGATTTGAATCTTTATAGATGATTATCATTGATGACATTATCCATACGAGAGAGGGTTATACCACAATGTGTATATATATATTAGAGTTTTCAAGTATTAATAATCATACCCTCTTAAATATAAGTTGCTTAATTGTTAGCGTGTTATAACTATTTCTCATAAACAGATGTACATCTTTACCTAGGTTATACATGGAGTCTTATTTTCATCAATTTCAGTAGTAATATTATCTTCCCAATGATGATATTTATTTTGATGACAAATCTATAATTAGTGTTAGAAATTATATCCTGGTATAATTAAATATGCTAATAACAATTTAAGAAAAATAATGTTATTCCATTATATGTGCATATTTGTGGTTTTGAAAACGCTAACAAGTCACACGCATTTGTTTGAATACTTTGTATTAATAAACTATACACCAACTATAGTAACAATCTTGATCGGTTTTTAGTAACTATTATTTTATACTTACGTCTCGTGTATGAACTAACCATTTTAAAGTAAACAATTATATCCATTGGCATTCATTTTCATCTTTATAATTTAGGTATTTTACAATTAGAGCTCAAACAACACACGTGCAAATCATAATTAAATTTTTAACTAAGTAACGTGTGCGATTATACCTTCCACTAGTTCATGTACTCTTCCCACTCGTATTAGTCTCAATCTAATCACGTTCATGTTATGTTGACTGCTCGTTGACCAAGTTTGACCCTTGCTGCCTAACATTTTGACAAAGGTTAATAGCTTTGACCATGACCCGCGCAACTTCATAATTCCATAATTGCTTCTATCTCAATACACCATCATCTATATCACACTCCATTACAACCAACAATATCATCCCCATTATCAACCATCGTAACCCTATTGAACCACCAACCTACATGACCAACGCTGTTACTTAGTCACCACTTACAACCACCGTTTTCCCAACCGATAACCACCACTGTCACAACCACTTTGATAGTCTAAACCACAATCACAAGCCTAATCTACTGCTGCTCGGTGCCCGATGGGCCTCCTCACCGCCGGCAACCACCACAACCACAACCACACATCGCAACCATCTTCATCCCTATAACCTACATCACTACCGTGGCTGTTCAATCACTACCTGCAACCACCAACGACATCACCAAACAACAGATTACCGTGACCAACAACAACCACAACACCACTTTCATCCACCGCAGCCACACAACCGACAGCTACCACTACCACCGTCACAGGCACAACTATCAACCACAACCTACACACTGCCATGACCAACATCGATTTGCACCATCGGCCGACACCACTACCGTGAGCCCAGATCTGGTACCGATCGAGAGAGAAGGCAGTGGGGCGGGCCTAGGCCACCTTTGGCCACCAACACACGACAACCACCAACACCACACCCAACGCAGCCGGGTGTCGCGACCACCACAGCCTCGACCGATAACAACACCAATCACCATCGCCGCCACAATCACCACCACCCAAACCTGATAACCTCATTCATCGTAGCCTTTTTCACCGTTGCGACCGACACCCATCACCAAATCGACCACCATCTTCCGCCAACATCCGAACCGACCTGCAACCGCCTCTTTCGTCTTCGATTCCCGTTGATATGCCGCATTCAAGGAGAAATCAAGGTCGTTTTCGTGATCAGGGCGTCAAGGGGAGCGAGGATTCATGCGCCACTCGCCGGCACTCGCCGGAATCGGCCGCCGATGGCCGGAAAACCGGCCGAAGCTCAAATGGGGGGGGGGGGGTCGCGGTTGCCCTCTCTTCCTCTCTCTTAGATTTTTGTTTTAACCCTAAAAGGGAGAATAATATGTTTATATAGTGGGGGTTAAGGAAATAGGTTTGTTAACGGGTTAGTTCGCGTTGTGTTCGAAGCCATCTCTCGTAACTGTTAAATTTTAGTTCATATCAGTTCTAATTATTAAATGTAATAATATTCCAAGATTATTTATTTGATCAAGTTTAAAATTTGCCGGTGATTAAATGAGTTCCAACGTGTATTCTACCGCGTTTTCAACACGTTTAACGGATTTAAGTGTTTTTCTCGTATGAGCGTTAAATCTTTTAGAAAGCATTATTTACGATATTTGTTATGATTAACAATGATTTTGATTGGATGACAAGCCATTATAAGGTAATTCTGATGGAAGTCAGACTTTAGTACGCGTTAGATTACCAGACTATGCCCGGTATAGGTTCTGAATCAACTTTTAGTTTGAAACTTTCTATAGTTACTTAGAGTCATATAATAGTTCGTTATTTCATGATTACTCATTTAATTAGCTCATAAACGTGTAGTTGGGCCTTAAATGGGCCTTGTTTATAAGTTCAGACCCTTATTGGGCTTACTGGGCCTAAAAGGGCTAGTTCCGTTTCCAAGTTTTCTTTGGTAAGCCCAACTCAATCCAGATCTTTATTGGACTTTATAATATTTTGTGGTTTTCAAATGGGGCATATTTCAGAGGTGTTACATTCTCCCCTCCTTTAAGAAATTTCGTCCTCGAAATTTTAATATTGCTAACCTTGTTTCCGAGTGTGGTACACTCATAGCATGAGTCTTGAGGATTCGACTACCAAGTTAAAACTAAGAAGTTTTCCCGATTGCTAAAAATGAAGAGGTTATGCCACACATGACAGTCTTCATCTTTCAAGGCCTCCTTCTTAGTTCTCAACTTTTCTTCCGAAAGATTTCTTTGATCTCTTCCTTCCATTATTTCTTCTTAAAGGGTTAAGTCTTTTCTTCCACTATGTGCTTCTTTGAGTATGCTTCTTTTTCCGGAACGGTTCTGTATCATAATATCAGTCTTCGAGTAGATCTATTCATCTTATCAGGCGCATGTCAAGAGTTTCCCGAGATAGGATGTGCCATAAACTCTCGGGAACCAACGTTAGGAGAATTTACAAGTTCAAGAAATGATACAGCGAAGGCAATAGAAGAAAAGCCTAACTGTAGGCTATCTGCATTTGTCAAAGAGGGTTAGCAGATACCAATGCGGTCAACACTCGTTCTCTCGCATTTGGTAATACGGATGTCTTAGGACAATGCGGATGATGGCCCCCTATCCACACTTGTCAGTGCGGTTGACATTACCGATTGTCGATCACCCTATTGCGCTTGGTCTAGTATTCTGATGTGTAGTTGGTAATGTCGCACCGATAATGTATCCAGGTGCATCCTTTTATTTTACGGAAGTTTCCAGTTCATGATTAATGTAACTCTCCATATATTTTCTTGATTCATCGGGCGTCTAGAGATTGCCTTGTACCGTTGCATCAACACATCTGAAACTTTCTTATTTTTTGGAATAAATACGGATGTCATCAATGAAGACGATGACAGACTTGTCTAAATAGAGTTTACACACTCGGTTCATGAGGTTCATGAAAACCGCTGGTGCGTTGGTCAACCCAAACAGCATAACCAAAAACTCATAGTGGTCATACTAGTTAAATATTCTGGAAATACTTCCGGGAAGTCTCTGACAACTGGATTATCTTTAACACGCTTCTGATCCTTTAATAGCTCTAGTATCGTTCGTAGATGTTGATCATGGTCTTCTTTCGTTCGAGAGTAGATAAAAATATCGTCTATAAACATGGTCACAAACTTATCCAGATAAGGTTTACAAACCCTGTTCATCAGATCCATAAGCACTGCTGAAGTGTTGGTTAGCCCAAACGGCATGACTAAGAAATCATAATGTCCATATCTAGTTCTAAACGCTATTTTCGGTATGTCATCTTTATGAAGTACATTGATCCCTACATGCAACTGACCGAATAGGTCATAATTCTTGGTGTGAGGGTATAGTTTCTGATAGTCAACTCGTTCAACTTTTAATAATCTATGCGTAACTGGAATGACCTATCCTTCTTTTTAATTAACAAGGTTGGTGTTATTCATAGCGAGTGATTAGGTCGAATAAGAATTTATCCAAAAGCTCTTGCAATTGACTTGATAATTCTTGTATTGTCGATAGTGCTAACCGATAGGGTGTTCTTGTAACAGAATTAGTCATTTTAGAATTCTACCTCACGAGGAGGGGGCAATCTTCATAAGTTATTAGGAAAATCCAATGGAAAATATCGTACAATTGAAATATCTTTCAACTTTCTTTCTTTTGTTTTCTTGGTACCACATGTGCTAGAAATTCGTAACAATCTTACTTAGGCATCAACAAATCTTCATGCAAGAATTGAGTCTTAAATCCCTTCCAGGTTATTTTCATTGAATCTTAAGCACTTCACCATTTAATATAGAATTACGTACTACCTCCTCCTACTGGACTATCTCGGTTTCGTGCTTTGATAACCAATTCACATGATATTAAGTCTATGTCAAGGGCATGATCTTCTTGTACTTCTTTACAACCTCTAATTATTACTATTCTCATCTCAACCGACTAACTAATTTCTAAGCAACTGGGGTTCATGAAAAATGGAGTGAATTCAAAAGAATCAAAGTTATCTTCTACCAGTATCCAACAAATGTGTATTGATTGATAATAAGATATGTTCCTATAAAAACATTTGAGTCTTCTTGTCTACTTTACCACTAGCTTGCTTGCTCAAATCTCTAACTTCTTTCTACTACTCACCAGATTTTCCCAATGTCCTTCTTAATTCTATTTGGTCTAAATGTCACAAGGTATGACATTAGCTTTGTCACTCATGATTTTGTCAGTATAAAGAGCACGATTCCAGAATTACAATTCTAACTTTGCATTTCATTCCTCGGGTAGTAGTACTCACTCACCAAAGATTTGAACTCATCTCAAGTCATGGCTATTGCAGCCTCACTACCTCAGACTTTGATGAGAGTTTGAAAACCACGAATAACGATTCAAAGCTCATTTTGAAAGTTATTCGATTTAGACACACAATGCCTTGACTATGATTTAAGATTTGTGTGTGCTTTGATAGGAATCAAAGTATAAAAAGAATTACATATGGTTCCACTCATCAAGTTTTAATAATCCATGCTGCGGTCCATCAAGATCATTATGTAGCCTAGTTTAAGCACATTCTTAGTATACCGGTGATGTTTATATATAGGGTTCCCCGCAGCGTTCCCACCACATCCACGATATACTTTGAATAATACTTAAACTAGTTACATAACATCTTAATTTTCCTTAGCATCATTCCAAAGAATAACGTAATATAAGTTTTATGTGAGCTACCGCAACTTATGTATAGGCGGTTTTACCAGTATATAAATGGCTACAGACAAACCTATACATCGGTTCTACACGGGAATTGATGACTGTAGAGAAAACATTTCCAAAGTGTAAATAGTTTAATGTGACGTTGCAAGATCCACAAAGCGTATACGTATAGTTTACAACCAAACCAATCCATGCCTCAGTCAATCGGGATCATCACGTAGCCCAGTTTAAACACATTCTTGGTATACCAAGGATGCTTATATATAGGGTTCCCCGCAGCGTTCCCACCACATCCGTGGCATACCTAGAACGATGCCTAAACCAGTTACGTGACATCCGTTTATCCTTAGCATAATCTTAAAGAATAACGTATTGTATGTGTAGAGAGTATCATTACTCCTCTACATTTATGTATTCCACTTTCATTTTAAGCATAAATCAGTAGTTACTGAAATGCTAAGTGGAGAAATGTCTCATAAGGTCAATATTATGATTGGAAGTACTATGAAGGCTCTAAGTAGGACAGAACTTGAGTAAATGTTGATAATGTTTGATTGCCTTTAACAAGGACTTATAATGTTTGATTGCCTTCAACAAGGACTTACAATGTTTGATTGCCTTCAACAAGGACTTACAATGTTTGATTGCCTTCAACAAGGACTTACTAGAATTATGACCCTAGCACCCTAGGGTATAGAATAGAAACGTGTGATACTCATGATCGTTACCTCATGGTAAGATTAACCAGACTTCTCATGCATGGTGAATTGCAATTACGTGTGCACCCGTAATGGTAATTTACCTTGCATGATCACCCTCAGCTTCACTTACCCCAAGTTAACATCATAGTATTATTTAGGTTCATCAAGCACAAATAATGTAATGTCCTTATGTCCATGAGCCAGTATTCTAATAATAGCATGTAATAGCAAGTAAGCATATAAGCACATTATGTCTAACGATAACTGCATATCCGTCATACTTTCAGAATTTCAGTCATAACCATGATAGGGTCGGATTCAATATCCGAGATCAACGCTACGCGTGATCACCGAAGTTCCCTAATAATATGAAGTTGTGCAAGCGTCTAGTTTGTACTTTTCCTTTTCAGTAGCTTGTAAACGACTGGAGAGTTTGTTCTTCAGTCGTTGTACCTTTTCAGTACTTGTAACAGTTAGAACACTTAACATTTTGTAAGAGGGTGTCAGCTGTTTGACATCTAGTATCAAAGTATCCCATGGAGAAAGACTAAGAGTAATAATGTCTTCCTCGGGATGTTCAGATAACACGTGTATATGTATAAAATCAAGTATGTAGGAACATACTTGTAGATTATTAGGTATATAGGAATATACCTATATATTAAGTTCATAGACTTAATATACTTGACCCATTTGTCTTGTAGACTTGTGTATTAACCATAGTTTATCACTCATCCCAGAAATCCCAGGTAGCGTAACGGGTCTCGCAATGAGATTTATACGAATACGCTTGCCTTAGCCCGAAGGCCTTTTGCCAGAAAATCCAGAATACAGGTGTCTATGTGTCACACAAATCATGAAGATCATTTAGGTAAAATCAAATGCACACAGTCCCTAGCATGCATTCTATATGAAGGTTCTTAGGTTATAGTCTAGGTCGAATTCTCCACCTAAATCTCTATAACCAAGGCTCTGATACCAGTCTGTCACACCCCCCACTGATAGCGGAACACGGGGACTGCGATCGAGACGGGATCGTCATAACACATGGTATGAATAGAGTAGCAATAATAATATGATGACAAGCGTGTCATGACGATACCCGAACACAATCGGAGACTTGTGTCGTGTATAATCAATGTTCACGACAGCATAGCCATAAGCATGAATAGAAGCTGGTAAATGGATTCACATAACGATTCACATAACCACAAAAATTGTATACTAGTATGTAATTCCCACAACTCGGGTACAAGTGTTCAAAAGAATGTTAATTGTTTAGTGGACTGCAACAATGTACAAAATGTATGTTCAGTCTCAAAAATGCATCCTAGGGTCTCCACTAAGGCAGCACTCCTAGATCTTCATTTCTCATTGTTACCTGAAAAATATGCTCAAAAATATCAACAATAATGTTGGTGAGCTTCGCAGGTTTAATTTGTAAACATGTAGTTGATGCTGTATAGTGTTTGTAGTGGAATACCGTGCATACAGTTATAAGCAAGCAAGATCACATACCATGAGTTTTATACAACCAAACCTAACGACGTACACAAAGAAACTTGTCAGAATATATTCACCCAAGGCCCGTTCCTGGCAGTGTGATGGTACTCCCCAAGTAACCATCTGTCAAGGGTGGGGGTGTCAACCCAGTAGTACTACTAATACCTATCTGTTGGTTCCAACACCGGAATTAATGGTTGTAAGACAGTCCACACAGTAACATCATGTATGCATCAGATAAGTACTCACAAAACAGTATCACGTTGATTCCAAGTATGAAAATTGTATGTATGTTGTACAGCATTGAAAACGTGTGAGCATACTTTTCCCCCATGTTTGTAAAAGATTGAAACAATTGTATAAGCGTAAAAAGGGGCCACGAAACTCACCTGGTATCCTTATATAAATTCAGAGCTTGATAAAGAAAGTGATGATCATCAACAAAGCAATCCTAACTAGAACATATAAGATTCATGCTTAGAATTAGCATGATGTTATACATTCGTGCGCTTGAGCTCTTTAGTTAACTTAAAGTTAACGATTAGTATGATTATTGTATCTTAGCTTTTTGTACAAGTATCAGTTGTTATGTGCTAATTTGTGCATATTAGATTAATCAATATTCTTATCCGGGTAATGATCCTTAGTACAATAATTGTAACAATAATTTGATGATTTGGAGATTTGAATCTTTATAGATGATTATCATTGATGACATTATCCATACGAGAGAGGGTTATACCACAATGTGTATATATATATATTAGAGTTTTCAAGTATTAATAATCATACCCTCTTAAATATAAGTTGCTTAATTGTTAGCGTGTTATAACTATTTCTCATAAACAGATGTACATCTTTACCTAGGTTATACATGGAGTCTTATTTTCATCAATTTCAGTAGTAATATTATCTTCCCAATGATGATATTTATTTTGATGACAAATCTATAATTAGTGTTAGAAATTATATCCTGGTATAATTAAATATGCTAATAACAATTTAAGAAAAATAATGTTATTCCATTATATGTGCATATTTGTGGTTTTGAAAACGCTAACAAGTCACACGCATTTGTTTGAATACTTTGTATTAATAAACTATACACCAACTATAGTAACAATCTTGATCGGTTTTTAGTAACTATTATTTTATACTTACGTCTCGTGTATGAACTAACCATTTTAAAGTAAACAATTATATCCATTGGCATTCATTTTCATCTTTATAATTTAGGTATTTTACAATTAGAGCTCAAACAACACACGTGCAAATCATAATTAAATTTTTAACTAAGTAACGTGTGCGATTATACCTTCCACTCGTTCATGTACTCTTCCCACTCGTATTAGTCTCAATCTAATCACGTTCATGTTATGTTGACTGCTCGTTGACCAAGTTTGACCCTTGCTGCCTAACATTTTGACAAAGGTTAATAGCTTTGACCATGACCCGCGCAACTTCATAATTCCATAATTGCTTCTATCTCAACACACCATCATCTATATCACACTCCATTACAACCAACAATATCATCCCCATTATCAACCATCGTAACCCTATTGAACCACCAACCTACATGACCAACGCTGTTACTTAGTCACCACTTACAACCACCGTTTTCCCAACCGATAACCACCACTGTCACAACCACTTTGATAGTCTAAACCACAATCACAAGCCTAATCTACTGCTGCTCGGTGCCCGATGGGCCTCCTCACCGCCGGCAACCACCACAACCACAACCACACATCGCAACCATCTTCATCCCTATAACCTACATCACTACCGTGGCTGTTCAATCACTACCTGCAACCACCAACGACATCACCAAACAACAGATTACCGTGACCAACAACAACCACAGCACCACTTTCATCCACCGCAGCCACACAACCGACAGCTACCACTACCACCGTCACAGTCACAACTATCAACCACAACCTACACACTGCCATGACCAACATCGATTTGCACCATCGGCCGACACCACTACCGTGAGCCCAGATCTGGTACCGATCGAGAGAGAAGGCAGTGGGGCGGGCCTAGGCCACCTTTGGCCACCAACACACGACAGCCACCAACACCACACCCAACGCAGCCGGGTGTCGCGACCACCACAGCCTCGACCGATAACAACACCAATCACCATCGCCGCCACAATCACCACCACCCAAACCTGATAACCTCATTCATCGTAGCCTTTTTCACCGTTGCGACCGACACCCATCACCAAATCGACCACCATCTTCCGCCAACATCCGAACCGACCTGCAACCGCCTCTTTCGTCTTCGATTCCCGTTGATATGCCGCATTCAAGGAGAAATCAAGGTCGTTTTCGTGATCAGGGCGTCAAGGGGAGCGAGGATTCATGCGCCACTCGCCGGCACTCGCCGGAATCGGCCGCCGATGGCCGGAAAACCGGCCGAAGCTCAAATGGGGGGGGGGTCGCGGTTGCCCTCTCTTCCTCTCTCTTAGATTTTTGTTTAACCCTAAAAGGGAGAATAATATGTTTATATAGTGGGGGTTAAGGAAATAGGTTTGTTAACGGGTTAGTTCGCGTTGTGTTCGAAGCCATCTCTCGTAACTGTTAGGGGTGTAAACGAGCCAAGCCGGCTCGCAAGCTACTCGGGATCGGCTCGAAAAAAGCTCGAATCGAGTTGAGCTTAAACGAGCTCGAGCCCGAGCTCGAGCTCAAATTATTGCTCGTTTACTAAACGAGCTCGAGCTCGAGCTTCAGGATATCGAGCTCGAGCTGGCTCGCGAGCCTAAACGAGCTTTTTGTATATATGTATTTTTTACTTACATAGTAAATATATATAAATACATATTTACATAAATTATATTGTTAAATATATTATTGTGATAAAAAATAGTTAAATAATATATATTGTGTTATATATAAAAAGCATGCTTATAAATAATTATAAAAGTAATTATAAAAATATAAATTTAATAATTTAACAATAAACTAGCCGAGCTCGAGCCGAGCTCGAGCTTGAAAATTTTCTAACGAGTCGAGCTCGAGCTTTATAAATAAAACTATAAACGAGCCGAGCTCGAGCTCGAGCTTCCTAAAACCAAAACGAGCCGAGCTCGAGCCTTAGCGAGCTCGGGCTCGGCTCGGCTCGTTTACACCCCTAGTAACTGTTAAATTTTAGTTCATATCAGTTCTAATTATTAAATGTAATAATATTCCAAGATTATTTATTTGATCAAGTTTAAAATTTGCCGGTGATTAAATGAGTTCCAACGTGTATTCTACCGCGTTTTCAACACGTTTAACGGATTTAAGTGTTTTTCTCGTATGAGCGTTAAATCTTTTAGAAAGCATTATTTACGATATTTGTTATGATTAACAATGATTTTGATTGGATGACAAGCCATTATAAGGTAATTCTGATGGAAGTCAGACTTTAGTACGCGTTAGATTACCAGACTATGCCCGGTATAGATTCTGAATCAACTTTTAGTTTGAAACTTTCTATAGTTACTTAGAGTCATATAATAGTTCGTTATTTCATGATTACTCATTTAATTAGTTCATAAACGTGTAGTTGGGCCTTAAATGGGCCTTGTTTATAAGTTCAGGCTCTTATTGGGCTTACTGGGCCTAAAAGGGCTAGTTCCGTTTCCAAGTTTTCTTTGGTAAGCCCAACTCAATCCAGATCTTTATTGGACTTTATAATATTTTGTGGTTTTCAAATGGGGCATATTTCAGAGGTGTTACAAAAGTGCACCTAGATTCGCTGAAAACGTACGTACCTGAGCATATCTAGTTCCACCAATGCCACCATGTTTCTCGACGAGAAAGTATTTACCATAGTTATCATATGTTACTTGAATCGAGCTGATACAACTACCATATACAAGAGTTATTTCTCTAACTCCGGTGTATACTCCATCATCCCATTCATCTCCTCCTTTTTCTCCCCATGGTCCTAATATTATATTTTGATCCTGTAATATTGAAATATCAATGATGAACATTTTCAAATTTACCAAAAGTGGGATCAAAACAAGTATAAACATAATAAGGATTTCCAATTCTATACCATGTTGAGTCCAAAATATTGAGAAAAAAGAAGCCTTAGCGAAGAAAGATGTGATAATTGTGTATAATGGTCTTGCACACTAATTATAGAATACTTATAGAGAGAGCAAAAAGTAGTATACAGTGCTAAAATCTCTTGATTCCCATTCTGATTCCATTCTAACAAAGAGGTCATTCATATTTCACATACATAAATCATGCATTAAATTCCGATTCAATTCCATTTCATTCATTTCTTATATGTAGAACATGAATCACAGTTAGTGGGGGATAGAGGGGCGGGTGTCTTCTATAAACCACGCGTGCCTTCTAAAAACAATCTGTTATGCATGTTTTTCCTTTGAATATATTCTATTTTGACAAGATTGAAGTTGAAAGAATGAGCTAGAAAAGTGCCACTAATATTCTATTATGGATTGTAGATACTCCTAAAATGGAAAGTAGATTAATTTCTAGTTGTAACATTATTCTAATTATGAAATGGTCATATTTGCATACATGCATGTTATAAGTTACGGTGGCAATGACTTCTAGATGTTTACGCTTCATATTAATACAACGATATGATTAATCCTACACCTCACCTTTTCATTCTGAGCATATTGTTATGCAATGAGGTGTAAGTGTACGTTCAAACTTGTTATTCATACTTTAAAAGCAACCAACTAGCTAATGAAACTTGTATCTGACTCTTAGGTAACTAAATCTCTAAGGTAAATTTGTTTAATTAGAGCTTTATAGAACAAGGAAGTGATTTTGTTAATGATGTTAGTGTACTTGATCATCGATCATTTTACGTATTAAGATCTACATGATACCAAAGTGATGCGGGCATAAGTGTTGAAGACTGGGCGTTAATGTTTTTGGAGATCCAAGACCGCGCTGCACGAAAATGGGCACTTTTATGTTTTTTTCTAGTTTTTCGGTTTTGTTTTGGGCTTTGTTTGGGCCATGGTTGTTTGTTTTAGGCCCGTTTGAATTTGGCTTGTTATTTAAGTTGTCTTGATGTAATTTGAATGGTCACTTAATCATTTCTACAATTAAAAGTTTGTCTTTTCAAATTCGTGACTTTTGGGGTCGAATTTGGGTTTAGATGAAGATCATCATGGGTATTCACAGAATCAACGTGTTTAAGCTTCGATTTCATTCCATGCGCTACATCACAAAGGGACTTATGTTAAGCTTTAAAACAGGTTATAAGGCTTTAAGTGTATATATAATTGTATGATCAGCAATCTAAATCCATAGACAAAGAATATCAGCGCTTAAATGTTGATCAAAAGGTAAACGCTATGTCTTTGATGTATACCAAAATGTTGAATCTATAAGCAGTTACAAGACTCCCTTGAATCAAATACATGAAAATAGATGGATGCTTCGGGTAAGATTTAATTTCCTCATTAGTAATAATTACAAAATGCTTGTTTAAAGGTTTGTGATGGATCAACATAATGGACTCTAAAGATCACCAAACCTGACTTAACTTGAAACATGATTTTAGCTATGTTAAGAATTAGGTATAACTTATAAATGACACACAAATGGTTAGCTCTAGACTGTTGTGCTACTATGAAAAACAATGGATCGAGCAAGCACAAGTGCTTCAGGGTAGGGTCTACAGACCAAAACCTGTATGTCCTTGAAACATGATTTAATTACATTAAGAATTTTGTAAAACTAATTAATGACCATGGCATTTCAGGGTACAAATTTACGTTTTCTAAAGATAGAAACTATAGAATATGATTCACAATGTCAATTTTATAACTGTATTTTGAAGATTGGTAATGCTTAAGAGTAATCTATAAATTTTTAATAATCTAGTTTGGTTAAAGTTGTCTTACAATGTATTTTAGCAGCAATACCTAAGATATGGATTATTATCTTCACTTTTTAGACATATATCATGTAATTTGAGATATTGATGTCATAATTTTGAGGTTGCTATATTCAGAAGTTGAGGTGTTGCTACGTAACACATATTAATGCTATTACAGTCAAACATCATGTACATATATCATGTACGCATATTCATGGACTCGTAAACAGACTTAATATTGATATAAATTTGATAACTTGTCATGCAACAAGTTACAAGCATTGTTGTTAAGACCGGATCGGACCGGCCGGTCCGACCGGTTCGACCGGGAATCGGTGCCTGGTCCGGTCCGGTCTGGGGTGGTTCGTTTTTGGTAGGTTGAACCGGCCGGTCATACCGAACCGGCGGTTGGACCGGCGAACCGGGCCAGTTCGGACCGGTTTTCAATTTTTTTTTTATTTTAGTGGGTAAAAACGGGGTCTTAAACCATAAATTAGTACGTCGGATATACAAATATAGTTAAGTTTTATATATAACTATAAAATATATGTATAAATCATAAATAAATTACTTATATTTAATTACATATATAAATATAATTAAAATATAGTTAAATCTGGTCCAACCGGTCCGGCCGGTCCGACCACCAAACCAGTAAGGCGTCCGGTTCGACGTCCGATCCGTTTCTGAAAACATTGGTTACAAGAGATTCTTTTATTTAGGGGGTGTTTTTTTTTTGATAAAAGCTCTTCCCCACCTCTTCATCTGCGCGCACGCAGACGCGGGAAGAGTTTTTGAGTTCGCAGACTGTTTGTTTTTTGGAAGACGTTTCATTAAAAAACGTCTTCATGACGTCTGCACGGAGAAGATGTGGTACAACCACTTCTCATCTCTTCACAACCTCTTCTCCTCT
The DNA here is from genome assembly GCA_024085815.1 of Flaveria linearis. NCBI lineage: Eukaryota > Viridiplantae > Streptophyta > Magnoliopsida > Asterales > Asteraceae > Flaveria > Flaveria linearis. Next base: position 1,543,507 of record CM044002.1, read on the forward strand.
CCTTCCAGATTGTTTTGTTTCATTTGGAACCCTCTAAAGTCCAACCCACCTCCAACCCCCACCACACCAGTCCACTCCGCCTCTTCTACTCCGGTCGCCGGCCTCCGACCGCCGACGTCCACCTCTTCTGCCCCGACCGCCGACCTCCTTCTCTACACCACCGCCCTTCTTTACCTATCGTAGTCGCAGCCCTCCCCCTCCTTTCCCCTCGTAGTCACAGCCCTCCCCCTCCTTTCCCCCTCGTAGTCGCAGCCCTCCCCCCTCCTTTCCCCTCGCCGATCGCATCCAGTTCCCCCCCCTCCTTTCCCCCTCGCCGATCGCAGCCAGCCCTCCCCCCTCCAACCGCCGGCCTCCGACCCCCCGCCACCCTACTCCGACCGCCGCCAAGCAGGTATGTTTTTTTTAATTTTTTGATTTTGTTTAAGTTTATTATTGATTTGTTGTTTATGTAAGATGATTTGTGATTTGGTTAGTATGACTTGTGACTTGGTTTATGATTTTGTTAGATTTTTTATATTATTTGTATGATTAGTGCTTTTAGTTTGTATGGTAGTGATTTGGTTTAGTATTTAGTTTGATTTGTGATTTGTGTAGGTAGATTTGTGATTTTAGTTTGTATGATAGTGATTTTTGTTTGTATGATGAATGATTTGGTTTGTTTGGTTGGTGATTTGGTGTATGATTAGTGATTTGGTTTAATATTTGGTTTGATTTGTGATTTGTATAGTATGATTTGTGATTTTAGTTTGTATGATTAGTTTGTATGATGAATGATTTGGTTTGTTTGATTGGTGATTTGGTTTATGGTTAGTGATTTGGTTTAGTTTGTATGATTAGCTCTGAAGAAAGTTATTTTTAAAATTTAAAAAATAGGTTTAGTTTAATTACAAATATTTCAGCATTCTGCAGATGTTAAAAAAAACAAATAGTCTTTTTCTTGCAGACTTCAGACATTTGGTCCACCTCTTCTGCTGCAGATGTCTGCAGATGTGGTCCGCAGACTGCAGACGTTTTCCTGCAGAAGAAACAAACAACACCTTAATATCCTAAAAGCTGTTAGAATACTATAACACAAGAAAAGAACTCATGCAGGAAATAAAACAGTCATACAGACTCAACAAATGTAGACATAATATAGATAGATACTCATATGCCCCATATGAACCTTTGAGCCTTTGGTTTTCTCATGCTCGTCATCTTTGACAGCGCGAAGGTTAAATCCTTTAAACATCATCTGGATCCTTTGAAATAGGTTTGGTTTCACGCTTGATGAGTAGATCCCCAATGAATCCAAAAACCACCCACTTTTCCATAAAAACCAAATGTGTCCTTTTGTAAAGAAATTAAAGGGTGTTCCTTCTTCCACCCCAAATGGCCCAAATGTCCTTCTGTTACTCTTTAAAGTAAGTGACCGAATCACAGGGAAACCTCCATACACCACAGGGCCATAATACCCACTAACGCTTATCAAGATTTCATCCGGAAAGTGCAACTTGTGGTAAAAGAGTGTAAAAAACTCGCCCCAAAGATCCGAGCAGTAATTTATAATATTAGTTCGACGCGGAACGGAATTAATTATCAAGCGTAATCAAGCACCGGGTAATTTTAATAGGCAAGAAAATAAGAATAAAAGAGACACAAGGATTTACGTGGAAAACCCAAAACGGGAAAAAACCACGGGTGGCGGAAGCCGAGAAACAATCCACTATAATTTACAGTGTTTATAGAATTTTGACTATAAGAAAAATATACAAAGAGTATCTCTATTGTATATATGTGGCTTGGTGTATGTATGGTTTGTGATGGTGCATTTTATGAATGAACTTCAAAGCCTATTTATACTTGAGGTTTGCCATCCATATTTGAAATTAACAACTATCCATTTTAGACTTCTTGAACAACCGTCCATATTTGTATGTTGAAGCCACAACATTTGAATACCATCCATCTTTGAATGGAACAACTTGCACCACCAACCAATTTTGGAGTCACATATTCACAATCTCCACCTTGACTTTAAAATGCAGCAAGTCATAACCAAGAACTCATCAAAAACTCCAAAACTCCATAAGAACCTGCAATAACCATATAGAGAAAATTGTTTCTGAAAAATTTAAAATACTTCCTCCACCGCGAGCCTACTGGGTCATTTGCGATCAGAAACACCCATCAAGTCCAAACAAAGTTTGAACTTGGCTATCGGAAGACTCTTAGTGAACACATCAGCAGGATTATAATCTGTGTCAATCTTTTCTATGACACAATCACCTTTCTCAATGATATCTCGCACAAAATGATAACGAATATCAATGTTCGATCATGAAACATCTGATCTTTGCTCAAGAAAATAGCACTTTGATTATCACAGAAAATTATGGTAACCTTTATTCTATCATCGAGTTCTTCAAATAATCCTTTCAACCATATATCTTCCTTAACTGCTTCTGTAACCGCCATATACTCTGCCTCGGTAGAAGACAGTGCAACTGTAGACTGCAACTGGGCTTTCCAACTAATAGCACAACCATTAAGAGTAAACACATACCATGTAATTGATCTTCGCTTATCCAAATCTTTGCCATAATCTGAATCAACATATCCAAGCACCCGAGTGTGAGAATTACCGTAATGTAAACATATAGAAGACGTACCGCGCAAATAACGGAAGATCCACTGTACTGCTTTCCAGTGTTCTTTCCCCGGGTTCGCCATATATCTACTGACCATGCTAACAGCATAAGCCAAATCAGGGCGCATGTAAATCATAGCATATATCAAAGATCCAAAAGCACTAGAGTATGGTACTCGTGTCATATAAGCCATATCAGTCTTAGTAGTAGGACTTAAAGCGGATGATAGTTTGAAATGAGCTGTAAAAGGTGTTGACAGGTTTGGCTTCATGCATATTGAAGCATCTTAGGACTTTCTCAATATAACTTTTCTAAGAAAGATGCAAGACCCTAGACTTCCTGTCACGAACAATTTCCATACCTAAAATCTTTTTGGCAGCTCCTAAGTCCTTCATTTCAAAATCATCCTTCAACTGGTCTTTTAATTTCTGAATCTCCTTTATATCTTTCGCTGCGATCAACATGTCATCCACGTATAAGAGTAAGTAGATCTTTGAACCATCGTCATATTTCTTGTAATAAACGCAGCTATCACGGGTGCACCTTTTGAATTTGTGACTGGTCATAAATGAATCAAACCTCTTATACAATTGTCTAGGAGACTGCTTGAGGCCATAAAGAGATTTATTCAATTTACACACGTGTTCTCCTTGCCTGGAACTACAAAACCTTCGGGTTGTTGCATAAAAATCTCTTCCTCAAGCTCACCAGTTAAGAAAGCTGTAGTAACATCAAGTTGCTCTAACTCGTAATCATTAGAAGCAACTAACCCCAGCAATACACGAATTGAAGTATGCTTGACAACTGGGGAATAAATGTCAGTGTAGTCAATGCCAGGAATCTGACTGTAGCCTTTAGCTACTAACCGAGCTTTGTACCTTGGTTTCTCAGTTGGGTTAATAGATTCTTTGAGCTTGTAGACCCACTTGCATTTGACTGGCCTTTTTCCTTTCGGAATAGGAACTAAATCCCAAGTACCATTCCTTTGCAAGGATTCCATTTCATTATGCATAGCAATCATCCAATCACTTGAGTTTTTAGACTTGATAGCCTCATCATAATTAACAGGCTCCACTTCCGACTCAATATCATCAACAACAGTAAGAGCATAAGCGACAAGATCAGCTTGAGCATACCTCTTCGGAGGAACAATTTGTCTTCTCGGCCTATCTCTTGCAATGCTTGAGTGGTAGCTTGTGGTTATGAGGGTGTTAGATCCTCAACAACAACATGCTCATCTGGCGAGGAAGACTCTTGATGCTCAATTATACTCTGATCGGTAGTAGTGGAGTAGGAAGCTCCACCTCCACTTGTGATTGCTCTTTTCTTGCTTCGGATGATGTGTCTGATGTATCTGTAGGTTTTGAAAGGTCTGCAACTGGTTGAATTATTTTAGATTCATCAAAAGTAACATCTCTTGAGATAATTACTTTCTTTAGATCAAAGCTCAATAACTTGTAACCTTTTACTCCCGGATTGTACCTAAGAAAAACACATTTGATTGCTCTTGGTTCTAACTTCCCATTGTCAACACGTGCATACGCGGACATCCAAAAGGTTTTAAACCTGTATAATCAGCAGGTTTTCCGGACCATAACTCAAATGGAGTTTTCTTCTCAATTGCTCATGACGGTGATCGGTTGATAAGATAGCAAGCAGTCGAAGCAGCCTCCGCCCAAAAGGACTTTGGCAATTTGGAGTTAGAAAGCATACACCGGACCTTCTCCATGATGGTGCGATTCATCCTTTCGGCTACACCATTTTGTTGAGGTGTATGGACCACCGTTCGGTGTCGAGTAATGCCTTCCTTTCGACAGTAGGCATTAAACTCTTCTGAGCAAAACTCAAGTCCATTATCCGTGCGAAGATACTTTACCACCAATCCTGATTGCTTTTCAACCTGAACTTTCCAATTTCTGAAGGTAGAAAAAACGTCCCCCTTGTGTTCAAGAAGAAAGACCACACCTTTCTGGAAAAATCATCAATTATAGTGAGCATATAATTAGCTCCACCTTTCGAAGTAACTCGAGCCGGTCCCCATAAATCCGAGTGGATATAGTCAAGTGGTCCATTCGTTGTATGAATACCACTCATAAAACTCACCGTTTTGCCTTGCCATATACACAGTCTTCACAGAACTCTAAATCAACAATCTTTTGTTCACCAAGTAATCATCTTCGACTCAATTCGGACATGCCTTGAAAACTCATATGGCCGAGTCGAAGATGCCAAAGACGGGACTGATCTGGTTTAGAAAGAGACTTTAAAACAACAGCGACATCACTTGAAATTGTTTGTCCTTCAAGAAAGTATAGCTCTGAGGTTTTTCGTTTGGCTCTTAGTTTGTCAGAACCATCTTTGAATACCCTCAGAACTCCACCTTTACCAGCAAACTCATATCCTTGTTGATCAAAGGAGCTGAGAGATAACAAGTTTTTTCTTAGATCAGGAACATATCTAACATTCCCAATGGTTCGGATAACTCCGCCAAACATACGGATTCTAACTGAGCCATGTCCAACAACTGGACATGTAGTATTATTGCCCATTAAGACATAGCCTGGTTAACCTTTTCAAATATATGAAACCAACTTCTGTTGTGACACATATGAAAAGAACAACCAGAATCAAGTATCCATTCGTCAGTGGAATCCAGTTTATCTGAATAAACTGTCAGGAGTTCTCCAATAGAAACTTCCTCTGCTACATCGGCTTCACCCGAAGTGCTAGCTTGTTTTCCATTTGCTGCCGCTTTCTCTTTATTCTTCAACTTGAAACATTCATCGATCACATGTCCTTTCTTGTGACAGTAATTGCAAAACTTTCGTTTGCCTTTGACTTGGATCTCATTCTGTTGGAAGATTGAGGGTTTTTACACCTATCTGTTGTTCTTCCTCTGGCATTTAAACCTTCGGCTTTCACATCACTGGTACCACCACCAGTAATATGCTTCATCTTTTCTTTTGAATCCAAAGCTGTATAAACTTCATCTAAGACAAGAGTGTCACGGCTATAGATGATAGTATCACGAAAATAGCAGTATGATTCGGGCAATGATGACAGCAAAAATAAAGCCAAGTCTTCATCTTCATACTGAACATCCATATTCTCTAAGTTATTAACTAACTCTTTGAATGTGGAAATATGTTCAGCCAAAGAACCACCTTCAATCATTTTGAGATTGAACAATCGTTGCTTTAGATGCAACTTGTTTGGTAAGCTCTTAGTCATCAACAATTGCTCCAACTTTAGCCATAAAGAAGCCGCTGAAGTTTCTTTCAAAACATCTTGCAAAACATCGTTTGATAAATGCAAACGAATCTGAGATAGTGCCTTGAGATCTTTTATCTCTTTTCTTCTTTGGTCCATGATGCGGGCATTTTTTCGGAACCCAAAAGCGCCTTATGCAAATCCATCTGAATTAGAATATCTCTCATCTTACTTGCCATAGAGGAAACCTGGTGTTTCGATCAAACAACGGAATATCGAACTTCATCGTAGACATGATTTATCACTTGATAAAATAATTCCAGTAAACTAATATTAAAACCCGGATACTCTGATACCAATTGTGGTAAAAGAGTGTAAAAAACTCGCCCCAAAGATCCGAGCAGTAATTTATAATATTAGTTCGACGCGGAACGAAATTAATATATCAAGCGTAATCAAGCACCGGGTAATTTTAATAGGAAAGAAAATAAGAATAAAAGAGACACAAGGATTTACATGGAAAACCCAAAACGGGAAAAACCACGGGTGGCGGAAGCCGAGAAACAATCCACTATAATTTGCAGTGTTTACAGAATTTTGAATATAAGAAAAATATACAAAGAGTATCTCTATTGTATATATGTGGCTTGGTGTATGTATTGGTTTTGTGATGATGCATTTTATGAATGAACTTCAAAGCCTATTTATACTTGAGGTTTGCCATCCATATTTGAAATTAACAACCATCCATTTTAGACTTCTTGAACAACCGTCCATATTTGAATGTTGAAGCCATAACATTTGAATACCATCCATCTTTGAATGGAACAACTTGCACCATCAACCAATTTTGAAGTCACATATTCACACAACTTGATCTGAAATCATTGCAAAAATAAATATCACGAATCTATACAATAAATACATCTACTATTCAGCTAAGAATATTGTACATCTGTACCTGAGCAGTCTTGGTTCCTCCCATGCCACCATGTTTTATAGCACGAAAAGATCTACCATTGTTATCGTATGTTACACGAATTGAGTCGATGCAACTACTGTATACAAGAGTGATTTCTCTAACTCCATTGTGCACTCCATCATCCCAATAATTCCCAGCGTTTGCTCCCCATGGTCCCATTTGTATGCTAGTATCCTGTTGCATGTATTTTAAAATAATATCAGTGAGATCAACATCAATATTGTTCAAAAAAGTAAGGTTAGTAAGAGATTAAAAAAAGAATATATATTAAGCATAGATTAATGATTTCCATACCATGTTGTAGAGGAAATTTGGTAATACAAACGAAATCGGATTTACTAGAAGGCGTCTGAAAACTTTCAGATCAACTAATTTGGTGGTTCACCCAAATTGTTCAATCGGATACAATCTAGTGATTTTTAGAAACAAAAATATGTTGAATTTGTGATGAAAACGAACCAGAAAAAGAACAGAATAATGACCAAAATTCCTGGGAGCGTATTTGCAGTTTTTCCAATAGAAAACTTGGGTCCTCAAATTGACTGTAATAACCACAAAAAAAAAAATGTCAAAGCAATCAAACCACGGGGACCATTTCTGTAATATGTGAAAAGTACCCAACCCCACCCCCTTCTCCTTCGCCGTATTCTCGTTTGTCTCCACCAATTGTCGGCCAAATCACACCGATTGATCGCACTACACCTTTTAATAATCAAAGAAATCCTGCACTAACGAACATTTGATGATTTATAAACATCTATTGGCTTCAATATTATCAAAAATCATCCAAAACCGACCCATTCGAACCTCTCAAAGCCGCGAACCTGCAACATACTCGAACACCATCCTCCAGCCCTTCTAACTTAAAATTTACAGAGGGCTTTTCATCATTTGAACTATTCGGAACTTTCTGTAGAACGAATTGATTATCATCGTGATTTGGGCATCGAACCGAGTCCTCCTCAACCGCGACCTGTTCTTCGTGGCTTCATCATTGAATCGACTTCATTCTGGTAAATTAAAACTATACACATACTCGATTTTAGTCTAGGAATGAAAGCCCCATCATTAATTTGGCTATTAACATCGTTTGAAGCTCAATTGAATCAAATTGTTTCTAGGGTTCATACGGTTTGAAATTTGGGGATTTTGGATTCGGGATTGGTTAACATGAAATTGAACACACCTATTAGCTCGATTTTAGATGGGGATTAAAAGCCCTATGATTTCAAGAACAATCAAAATCGAATTCGTGTCCAATTGGATGGGATTTGAACCTAGGGTTTGTAATGGATTTGGGGATTGGCTTGTTGTGTTTAAAACCAAATAAAACCATGACATCTTGCGGCTATATGCCTTTGGTTCACTGGTTTGTGTATGGGAATGTGGGATGAAGGTCACGGGTTCGAACCCGTGCACCTCCTATATTTTATTTATGCCTTTTTGTAGCTTTTAAAAACAAATAAAAATTCCTAAAAATCATAAATATACTTTTATAAATTTCTTTTATTTTAAAAGTATCTAAGTAATTTTCTGAAAATTTTAGTTATTAAAAACCTTCATAATATTTATAAGAATTATTTGTAAATGTTGTAAATAGCCATTTTTATAGAAATGGACTCAAAATAATAGTTTAAATTATTAATTTGTTATTGAACACTGTATTATCTTTAATTACGGATAAATCATGATTTATATTTATTTATAAAATATTTCCAAACCTGTAACGGATGTGTTTTAACCAGAAATGATTTTTACGGTTTATCAAAATACCTTGATTTATATGTATTTTACAGCCAACTTACAGAGGCCATAACTTTTACATAACAGATCCAAATCAGTTAAACCTTATGTCCATGACGAAGTTTGTCGAAAGACGAATCTGTTGATATATAAAACATCAAAAAACTCATTCGTTTAGACCTCCAAACGATCGTTGTCGTAACAGCTAGCAGTTCTGCGCAACTGTAAAGATCCACGTTTTTCTCATATTTCGGTAATCCAAATCAGAAACTTTTCTAAATGAAAGTTGTTTAGAAATCACTAATCTAGTAAACTGGAGATTTTCAGAATTTTTAAACGTCGTTTAGTATTTTTAACGAGTGCGAAAAGACAAGGGCAGAACTGGAATTTTTCCAATTTAAAATAGGAAATCCAAACTATAATTCGCGTTACGTTATCGTAGGTTCTCGCGGCGTTAACCGAGCCTAGACTTGTTTCTGATTATTGTCATTCGTGTATAAGGTACGGATTCCTGATTCTTTATATCTTAGTATAAATAATATTTTCCGTTACTTTGAAGTACGGATTCTGTTATCATAATATTCACTTTTGTTCTATTACTTATTGTACGGATTCTGTTTCCTTGTTATCATAAGTATTTACTTTTGGTTCCGTTACTTTGCAGTACAGATTCCTGATTTCTGTCTCGTATTGATTTCCGTTCATTTCTAGTTTTGATTCCTGATAATTTGCTTTTGATTCTGTTATAAGTAGCTTGACTACTATATATTTCTGAATTTGTTACCCGAGCTCTCCCTATCTTGGGGGTGACCAAGACGCGTTATTGTGGCATCGATAACGTGGCACCAACCGTGGCGGTGAGCTGAGATCACGGCGTCTCTAAAGAGGACTCTGAAATTATGTCTGGTTATATTATTATTTCCTCAGAGGCGTATGGATCGATCCTAGGCTAGTTCTGTTATTTCCTGATGGATGGTTACACACCATTCCATTCAGGACTCTGGTGAATGGTTTGTATGTCTGCCCATACTCCATTTCACATTGGTTCACGGGCTCGCTACCTGTGTTCCCCCTGTTCAGTTATTATATGATATGATTATTAGCTCGGGGTATGTTCTATCTGATATATGTCTTATGACGTATGTTCTATTTAATATATATATCTTATGATCTTCGGTTCTCCATTATCATCATGTCTGTTTATTTTTGATATCTGCCGATTCTCTGGTTATCACCATGTCTGTTTATTTTGATTATCACCATGTCTGTTTATTTTTGATATCTGCCGATTCTTTGATTATCACTATGTCTGTTTATTTCTGATATCCGCTGATTCTTTGATTATCACTATGTCTGTCTATTTTTGATATCTGCCGATCCTTTGATTATCGTCATGTCTGTTTATTTTGTTATCCGCTATTCCGTTCACTGAGCGTTATGCTCAGGCGTGCTTTGTTTTCATGCACGTCAGGTCAGCAGGGTAATCCGGGAAACCAGTGAAGAGTGAATTGAAGACTAAGATTATCTGTACTTTAATTAATGTATTGAACATCTTAATTAGGTTCTTTCGGATTATTTAGTGTGTTTGAAGTTATTTCGTCTGACCGTTTCTGTAATATCATGGATTGGTTTTTGATTTGATATCCGTATTAGTGACACGTCAGCCTTGTCGGGCTGGGGTGTCACAGTTGTGGTATCAGAGCAAAGGCTCTTTCCTGTAGAAAACTTAAACATTAATAATAAACTTATGAGGTAATGGGTAGACGTTGGGTTAGGATCTAATTTCTGTTTCCAATCTAAATTCCAGTGTTCACATGTATGTTTTCATTTCAGATGGCCCCTAAGAGACGTGTGAACAACCGCAATAAATCGAGTGGCCCCTCATCTGATACTCCTCTTGAAACCCTCGTTGCTAATGCTGTAAACGCTGCCATTTCTGGAATACTCCCTAATCTGATGACTCAGACTGCTCAAACAGTCATCCAGCAGATGCAACAGGCAAATTCGGAGGGAAACAACACAGGACCTCCACCCGGTGGAAATAACTCAGAGCCACCTTTTGGCGGGAACAACACGGGACCATCTTCCGGTGGAAATACAACACCATCTGTGGATGAGATTCATGTTTGGCTTGAGCGCTTTATGAAGCAAAGACCAAGATCTTTTAGTGATGCTGCTACACCGATGGATGCTCGGAACTGGATAGCCCATGTGGAAAAGATATTCGAAGTGCTAGGAGTCGATGACCTATTTAAAACTAGGTTGGCTTCTTACAAACTGGAGGATGATGCTCTAGTTTGGTGGGAAGGGGTAAAACTTGCACATGGTGGAGAAGGTTATGCTGCTACCCTTACTTGGGCCGATTTCCGCACAATATTCTTCCGAAAGTATTTCTCTGAAGTGGAACGAAGTGAGTATGCACGGGAATATGCATCTATTGAGCAACGAGATGGTGAACCTTGGCAAGAATTCATGGCAAGATTCTGTAGGCTGGCTAGTTTTCTTGGGGAAGCTGCAGGTAGCCCAGAGGTCCAAGCAGAAAAGTTGAAATGGGCTGTTCATGAGAGAACTCGGAGATGGATAGTGACTCAAAGGTTTAACAATATCAATGAAGTAGCTGATGCTGTGAAAACACTTGACATGGAAAACAAGAAGAGGTTAGCTAAAGCTAAGGAGAGTCGAAAGAGAAATCGTGAAGGAAACCATACCGCACCTTCGGGGCAATCTTCAAGCGAGAAACACCATACAGGTGATCGAAAAGCCCAATTCAACAGAAATAATAACCGCCAAGGTAATCAATGGAAACAAAAACAGCAGAATCCTAAACCTGCCGAAAACCAAGGTCAAGAGCAAGTCCCGGTATGCACTACATGTGGAAAACGTCATTTTGGTGTTTGTCGGCGAGCTTCAGGAGCCTGTTTTAGATGTGGAAAGACCGGCCATGTACTGAAAGACTGTCCGTATCCTGATAACAAAGGGAAGGCTGGAAATAGTGCAAAACAGCCTACTAATGGAGGACGAGTGTTTGCTCTGAACGCAAAGGATGCAGCAAACACACCAGGTATGACTCTTGATATTCCTCCCATATGTGAATCTGTCGTATCTGAATAATCTAGTAGTCTTACCATGTAAATTATGCTTGTTATCTATTACTAAGTGTGCCATGGTAACATAAATTCTTTAGGTACTGTTTCTGGTACTCTCATGTTAGGAACTCGTGAAATTCAAGTCTTATTTAATACTGGAGCGACACACTCCATAGTTTCTCAATCTTTTCTTAAACATCTAACGATGAGCCCAACATTATTAGAAAATACTTTGAATATTATGACTCCTATGGGAAACTCTGTTACAATCTCTCATGTGTATGAGGATTGTCCGATCCGAGTTGAATCGCTCATTCTTACAGCGGATCTGTTGCCCATGCAAATGGAAGATTTTGATATCATCTTGGGAATGGACTGGTTAACTTGGCATCATGTTACAATTGAGTGTCAGACTCGTCGCATTCTGTTTGGAGATCCCCATCATCCTGAACTCATTTATCCGGGGACTAAACCTCGAAAAACTCTTCAAATAATTTCAGAACTTAAGGCTCGTAAATCCCTACTGCACGGCGCTGCAGGATTCCTTGCTTCAGTTAAAATTTTATCTCCTTAAGAGCCTAGTATTTCTGATTATCCGGTTGTTTGTGATTTTCCCGATGTGTTTCCTAAGGAGCTACCTGGACTTCCACCAGACCGCGAGGTGGAATTTACTATTGATCTTATTCCTGGTGCTGAGCCGATTTTCAAGGCACCTTACCGTATGGCACCACTTGAACTCAAAGAACTGAAGGAGCAATTACAGGAGTTATTAGATCTTGGATTTATTAGACCAAGTGTCTCACCATGGGGTGCACCTGTCCTATTCGTGAAGAAGAAAGATGGTTCTTTGAGACTTTGCATTGACTACAGAGAACTCAACAAGATCACTATCCGTAATCGTTACCCTCTGCCTCGTATTGATGATTTATTTGATCAGCTTCAGGGTGCAAAGTGTTTCCCTAAAATCGATCTGAGGTCTGGTTACCATCAGCTAAAGATCAAAGATTCTGATGTCCCTAAATCTGCCTTCCGTACGCGATATGGTCACTATGAATTCTTGGTTATGCCGTTCGGGTTAACGAGTGCCCCGGCTGTTTTCATGGACCTAATGAACCGAGTTTTCCATGACTATCTGGATAAGTTCGTCATCGTGTTTATAGATGACATTCTTATCTATTCTAAGAGTAAGGAGGAACATGAAGACCATCTTCGTATCGTGCTTGAAACTCTGCGTAAAAGAAGCTTTATGCTAAGTTTTCAAAATGTGAATTTTGGTTGAGTCAAGTAGCCTTTCTGGGTCATGTGGTCTCTGCAGATGGTGTTATGGTGGATCCAGCAAAGATAGAGGCAATCACTAAATGGCCAAGACCTACTTCAGCCACAGAAGTCCGGAGTTTTCTTGGTCTTGCTGGTTACTATCGTAGATTTGTCGAAGGGTTCTCTGTTATTGCTTTACCCCTTACGCAACTTCTAAGGAAAGGGGTTAAGTACTCTTGGAATGATGAGCGGGAGAAAAGCTTCGAAGAGCTTAAGAAGAGATTGGTGTCTGCCCCGATTCTTACACTTCCATCGGGCACGGGTGGATATCAGATTTACAGCGATGCCTCTAAAAGGGACTCGGATGTGTGCTAATGCAGCATGGTAAGGTCATTGCTTATGCTTCGCGGCAGTTGAAACCTTATGAGGTTAATTATCCTACGCATGATCTTGAACTCGTTGCTGTTATTTTCGCGCTGAAAATATGGCGTCACTATCTTTACGGAGAGACTTGTGGTATTTTTACTGATCACAAGAGCTTGAAATACATCTTCACACAAAAAGAACTAAACATGAGGCAGAGAAGATGGTTAGAATTGTTAAAAGATTATGATGCCAATATTCAATATCATCCGGGAAAGGCCAATGTGGTAGCTGATGCTCTTAGCAAGAAGAGCTCAGGAACAGTAGCCTCCCTACAGCTACAGCCTCAGAACATTACCGATCTTGATAAATTAGGTATTGGCCTACATATTGGCAAGAGTGACGGATATCTCGCTAGTCTTCAGATAGAATCAGACTTAATATTCCGGATTAAGAACGCACAGAAAGACGATGGTGAACTCTGGGCAATCTTACAGAATGTGGATATTGGTAAGCAATCAGAATTCAGAGTAGATGAGCATGGAGTAATCTGGTGTGGTAAACGTTTACGTGTGCCTAATGATTCTTCTCTTCAAGAATCGTTATTAGCTGAGGCACATAGTTCTCCGTTCTCTATCCATCCAGGATCTACTAAGATGTATCATGATCTTCGTCAGAATTTCTGGTGGAAAGGTATGAAAGAAGACGTGGCTAAGTATGTTGGCCGTTGCCTACTTTTCAGCAGGTCAAGATTGAGCATCAGAGAGCTAGTGGTTTGCTTCAGCCACTACCTATTCCTGTATGGAAATGGGATGATATTTCCATGGATTTTGTGACAGGGTTGCCAAGAACATTTAAGAAGAATGATGCAATATGGGTTGTAGTTGACAGATTGTCAAAGTCGGCTCACTTTCTCCCAATTCAGCAAGGATTTTCGGTTAGCAAACTATCTGAAGTGTTTACACAAGAGATTGTTAGACTTCATGGCACTTCGGTGTCTATCGTGTCTGATCGAGACCCGAGGTTCACTTCTCGCTTTTGGAAGGGTTTGCAAGCTGCATGGGGTACCAAGTTGAGGTTTAGTACGGCGTTTCATCCTCAGACTGACGGTCAGTCGGAGCGTACTATTCAGACACTTGAGGACATGCTTCGAGCTTGTGCCCTAGAGTGGACTGGGAACTGGGATGAGTACTTGTGTTTGGTCGAGTTTGCTTACAACAATAGTTGGCAAGCTAGCATTGGCATGGCACCTTTCGAATTATTGTATGGTCGTAAATGTAGAGCACCCATTTGTTGGGAAGAGCTCGGTGAAAGAGTCATCGAAGGACCCGAGTTAGTTCAGATCACGAATGAGAAAGTTGCTATTGCTAGAGAAAAGTTAAAGGAAGCTCAAAGTAGACAGAAAAGTTATGCAGACCGACACCGTCGACTTTTGGAGTTTAAGGTTGGTGACAAAGTATTCCTGAAGGTTTCGCCTTGCAAAGGCGTACGACGTTTTGGTCTTAAAGGGAAACTTAGTCCACGGTTTATCGGACCCTTTGAAATCCTGGAAAGAGTTGGTGAGGTTTCGTATCGTTTGGCTTTACCACCTCAACTGTCACATGTGCATAATGTCTTCCATGTATCTCTTTTAAGGGGATACAATTATCATCCTATTCATGCGGTTAACTATCCACTTCATTTGATTTGTGAGGATTTATCATTCGAGGAAGAACCAGAAGCTATCCTTGACCGACAAGAACGCATTATGCGTAAGAAAACTATTCCCTTTGTTAAGGTATTATGGAAAAACCATTCCGAACGTGAAGCTACATGGGAGATAGAAGATGAAATCCGTTCTCAATATCCGTATCTATTTACCTCTTAGTTATTATCCTCTATATGTTTCTGTTATCAGTTATGAAGTTATCAATTATTTGTTTCTTGAACATCATATTAGTCATCTCTTATACGATTTCGTCTATCGAATCGACTCCGTTTCAGTAATTGAATAATTATGAGTGATTTCGTTTCACTTGTTGATTTTTACTACTCCGTGTACGTTGTGTCATATCTTGTTCAATTCTGTACCTAGCAATTTCGTGGACGAAATTGTTTTAAGGGGGGTAGAATTGTAATAACCACAAAAAAAATGTCAAAGCAATCAAACCACGGGGACCATTTCTGTAATATGTGAAAAGTACCCAACCCCACCCCCCTTCTCCTTCGTCGTATTCCCGTTTTGTCTCCACCAATTGTCGGCCAAATCACACCGATTGATCGCACTACACCTTTTAATAATCAAGAAATCATGCACTAACGAACATTTGATGATTTATAACATCTATTGGCTTCAATATTATCAAAAATAATCCAAAACCGACCCATTCGAACCTCTCAAAGCCGCGGACCTGCAACATACTCGAACACCATCCTCCAGCCCTTCTAACTTAAAATTACAGAGGGCTTTTCATCATTTGAACTATTCGGAACTTTCTGTAGAACGAATTTGATTATCATCGTGATTTGGGCATCGAACTGAGTCCTCCTCAACCGCGACCTGTTCTTCGTGGCTTCATCATTGAATCGACTTCATTCTGGTAAATTAAAACTATACACATACTCGATTTTAGTCTAGGAATGAAAGCCCCATCATTAATTTGGCTATTAACATCGTTTTGATGCTCAATTGAATCAAAATTGTTTCTAGGGTTCATACGGTTTGAAATTTGGGGATTTTGGATTCGGGATTGGTTAACATGAAATTGAACACACCTATTAGCTCGATTTTAGATGGGGATTAAAAGCCCTATGATTTCAAAAGCAATCAAAATCGAATTCGTGTCCAATTGGATGGGATTTGAACCTAGGGTTTGTAATGGATTTGGGGATTGGCTTGTTTGTGTTTAAAACCAAATAAAACCATGACATCTTGCGGCTATATGCCTTTGGTTCACTGGTTTGTGTATGGGAGTGTGGGATGAAGGTCACGGGTTCGAACCCGTGCACCTCCTATATTTTTATTTATGCCTTTTTGTAGCTTTTAAAAACAAATAAAAATTCCTAAAAATCATAAATATAACTTTTATAAATTTCTTTTATTTTAAAAGTATCTAAGTAATTTTTTGAAAATTTAGTTATTAAAAACACCTTCATAATATTTATAAGAATTATTTGTAAATGTTGTAAATAGCCATTTTTATAGAAATGGACTCAAAATAATAGTTTAAATTATTAATTTGTTATTGAACATTGTATTATCTTTAATTACGGATAAATCATGATTTATACTTATTTATAAAATATTTCCAAACCTGTAACGGATGTGTTTTAACCAGAAATGATTTTTACGGTTTATCAAAATACCTTGATTTATACGTATTTTACAGCCAACTTACGGAGGCCATAACTTTTACATAACAGATCCAAATCAGTTAAACCTTATGTCCATGACGAATTTTGTCGAAAGACGAATCTGTTGATATATAAAACATCGAAAAACTCATTCGTTTAGATCTCCAAACGATCGTTGTCGTAACAGCTAGCAGTTCTGCGCAACTGTAAAGATCCACGTTTTTCTCATATTTCGGTAATCCAAATCAGAAACTTTTCTAAATGAAAGTTGTTTAGAAATCACTAATCTAGTAAACTGGAGATTTTCAGAATTTTTAAACGTCGTTTAGTATTTTAACGAGTGCGAAAAGACAAGGGCAGAACTGGAATTTTTCCAATTTAAAATAGGAAAATCCAAACTATAATTCGCGTTACGTTATCGTAGGTTCTCGCGGCGTTAACCGAGCCTAGACTTTGTTTCTGATTATTGTCATTCGTGTATAAGGTACGGATTCCTGATTCTTTATATCTTAGTATAAATAATATTTTCCGTTACTTTGAAGTACGGATTCTGTTATCATAATATTCACTTTTGTTCTATTACTTATTGTACGGATTCTGTTTCCTTGTTATCATAAGTATTTACTTTGGTTCCGTTACTTTGCAGTACAGATTCCTGATTTCTGTCTCGTATTTGATTTCCGTTCATTTCTAGTTTTGATTCCTGATAATTTGCTTTTGATTCTGTTATAAGTAGCTTGACTACTATATATTTCTGAATTTGTTACCCGAGCTCTCCCTATCTTGGGGGTGACCAAGACGCGTTATTGTGGCATCGATAACGTGGCACCAACCGTGGCGGTGAGCTGAGATCACGGCGTCTCTAAAGAGGACTCTGAAATTATGTCTGGTTATATTATTATTTCCTCAGAGGCGTATGGATCGATCCTAGGCTAGTTCTGTTATTTCCTGATGGATGGTTACACACCATTCCATTCAGGACTCTGGTGAATGGTTTGTATGTCTGCCCATACTCCATTTCACATTGGTTCACGGGCTCGCTACCTGTGTTCCCCCTGTTCAGTTATTATATGATATGATTATTAGCTCGGGGTATGTTCTATCTGATATATGTCTTATGACGTATGTTCTATTTAATATATATATCTTATGATCTTCGGTTCTCCATTATCATCATGTCTGTTTATTTTTGATATCTGCCGATTCTCTGGTTATCACCATGTCTGTTTATTTTGATTATCACCATGTCTGTTTATTTTTGATATCTGCCGATTCTTTGATTATCACTATGTCTGTTATTTCTGATATCCGCTGATTCTTTGATTATCACTATGTCTGTCTATTTTTGATATCTGCCGATCCTTTGATTATCGTCATGTCTGTTTATTTTTGTTATCCGCTATTCCGTTCACTGAGCGTTATGCTCAGGCGTGCTTTGTTTTCATGCACGTCAGGTCAGCAGGGTAATCCGGGAAACCAGTGAAAAGTGAATTGAAGACTAAGATTATCTGTTACTTTAATTAATGTATTGAACATCTTAATTAGGTTCTTTCGGATTATTTAGTGTGTTTGAAGTTATTTCGTCTGACCGTTTCTGTAATATCATGGATTGGTTTTTGATTTGATATCCGTATTAGTGACACGTCAGCCTTGTCGGGCTGGGGTGTTACATTGACACTTTCGACCCCAGCCAGGGGCTCTGCCCCTTGGACCCCGCTTCCAGGGGCGCTGCCCCGGACCCCCGCCAAGGGGGCGCTGCCCCCTTGGAACCCCCGTCATATACGGATTACGCGCCTAGGATCGTAATAGATTCAAACAAACGTGCACTCTGCACCTCCTAACTTGTTTGAAGTCTATTATGATCGAATTGGTCAACACCAGTTAATCCCAATTACACTAAAATATCCAACACATGTTGGGTCGAAGGAGTTGCTAGAAAGATAAACTGCAAAGATGGTACAATGTAATAATGAAAATGGTGGTCGTTGTGTAATTATTTTGCAAACAATTTGATGTCTTATAAAGACCAAACATAATGATACAGTTTTGGAAATTATATATGTTGAAATCCCCTTTGTCGGTGCCCACAGCCAACTTTTAGGGCTTTTGATTTTGACCACTGAATTCAGAGGAATTGGTCGATTTCGTCCACTGATTTCAGAGAAATTGCAAGAAGACTCCTTGCGTTCTTAGTGCGGTTGTGTACGTGGCATCGGTTTGGGCATCCGCGTGTTCCCTGTTTGGGAATGATCTGTTTGTGCTTCGAATTTCAATTAGCGCCATGCATTAGAAACTCATCCGCTCATCCAGGTAAGTTGTTTGTGAGTGCCGATTTCAATGACGGTGCCCACAGCCAACTTTTAGGGCTTTTGATTTTGACCACTGAATTCAGAGGAATTGGTCGATTTCGTCCACTGATTTCAGAGAAATTGCAAGAAGACTCCTTGCGTTCTTAGTGCGGTTGTGTACGTGGCATCGGTTTAGGCATCCGCGTGTTCCCTGTTTGGGAATATGATCTGTTTGTGCTTCGAATTTCAATTAGCGCCATGCATTAGAAACTCATCCGCTCATCCAGGTAAGTTGTTTGTGAGTGCCGATTTCAATGACTCAGTTTGATTTTGGATGCTATTTGTTGGTTCCTGTTTGCGTTCGTGTAGTCGCGATGCATTGAGGGTCGTTTGGTTGTTCTAATTTATTACTTGCGAAATCATTCTGCAGTGGTTGAATCAGTTTGGATGCTATTTCGTGTAGTCTAATGCATTGAGGGTCGTTTGATGCTATTTCGTGTAAGGATAGATTTGTTTGATTTTTAGAAGTTTTGGAGGTTTAATGTGTTGTTAGTATGAAGGAAATTGTTGTAATTTATGGTATAGAAGTATGAATGTCTATGTTTGTTTGGTTACATTAGAAGGGAACTTTAGTTGGTTGAATCAGTTTTGGAGGTTTAATGTGTTGTTAGTATGGTGAATCGGTAGAAGTTTTGGAGGTTTAGTGTGTTGTTAGTATGAAGGAAATGAATGTCTAGAAGTATGAATTTATATTCCTGTTCGTTTGATTACATTGGAAGGGAACTTTAGTTGGTTGAATCAGTTTAATGTTATAAATGTTTATGCCATCAGAATGGTGAATGGGTAGAACTTTTGGAGGTTTAATGTGTTGTTAGTATGAAGGAAACTGTTGTGGTGGTCATTAGCAAATTTATGGTATAGAAGTATGAATGTATAGAAGTATGAATTTATGGTTAATTGTGATTATTGTATGCTGTTTTTATGTATGAATTTCATTCGTGTTTGTTTGATTACATTGGAAGGGAACTTTAGTTTTTTTGTTAAGTAGTAGAACTTTTGGAGGTTTGATCCGAGAACTGTTATGTTGGTTATTTCGCAGGCGTTGTCTGTTGTATGTTGGTTACTGTTGATGTTCTCTGCTTTCTTTCAGTGATTTGGTTCAGTGAAGGTTAGTGTTGTCTACTTTACCTCATAGCGGGTTTTTCAATACTATTTTCTAAATCGATTTGATTCCCTATGAACAAATTTATGGTATAGAAGTATGAATGTATAGAAGTATGATCGGTTTCTTGTGTCGTTGGTTGGGTTTCTTTTTTTGGGTTTTCATTTCATGTATCTTTTTGCTTTCATTATTTTTTATAAGGTTGGACTGCTAAATAGTTGTTACTGATCTACGGTCAGACTTTCTTGTAGAGGTTAGTTTTATTTGCGTTTGTATGTACTAATGCTTCTTTCTTTCTTATCATATGTCGTGTGTTTATTAAGTAAAATAGATTTAGTTATTTTTGTTAGAGTGTAGCAGATGTAAGAATTAAAATATTTAGTTTACTATTTGTTGCTGTTTCCTTTTCTTTTGTCTTAGTGCTGTGCCATTAGCTTATCTATACCTAGGTAGTACTTATAAATAGCTTCAAATGGATGCAAGTAGGGTGCCTAGAAAGCGAACTCGAGATGTGTCTGTCTGCCCTGTGATTGATTATGCAGCACGTTTAGATTCTTCTATGGGCTCTACATCTAGACGACAAAATCGACAACGAAGATCTACACTTGCTCTTTTGTCGGATACAAGTGCTGCGGGCGTGTCATTGTCTGTTTCTTGTCTCGGAGAGTCATCACATACTTCTTTGGCTGACTCTAATCCTTATCTAGACATCGGTGATGCTGTGCATATTTGTCAGGCATGTGGCGCACGATTTTGGCTTTCAGAACAAGTTGGGTTTGCCTCTGCTAACCGTCTTCCAAAATATAACCAGTGTTGTAAAAGTGGTCGGGTTAACATATGCTTGCCTTCTTCTCCACCAGTTTTCGTTCAAGATTTGTATGCACGTGTTGATTTTTTAGATAATATTCGTGCATACAATTCTATGTTTTCAATGACATCTTTCGGCGCAAGAATAGACGATATGATTAACTATGCGCGTGGCCCATACGTATTTAGAGTTGAGGGCCAAATATGCCATTGGATTGGAAGCTTGTGTCCCTCACCAGATGAGAATCCTAGATTCTTACAGATGTATATTTACGACTCTCATAATGAGGTTTCGAATAGGCTTCACCACTTTAATGCTGGTGTGCATACATCGTTGCAGCCGACAATTGTTGAGTTATTGATCTCTGTTTTGAATGAGCTGAACGCGCTTGTAAAGCTCTTTCGAATTGCACGTGATATTTACAGAAAACCTGATGTCCCCAACTTCTATATACGTTTGTACCATTCAGCAAATCAACGTTCTTATGACCACCCGACCCCAGATACTATCGGAGCGATAGTGTTCGAGAGTTCCCCAGAAGCAACAGATTTCGATATAATCATTCGTTGCAAGGATGATGTTCCACAACGTATAAATAAAGTTCATCCTCTTTACATGGCTCTTCAGTATCCGTTGTTGTTTTTACATGGAGAGCCAGGATGGTCTCCTGATCTCCGTTTAACGTCTGATGACTCGAACGATGATCGGAAGTTAACTATGAATATGTATTACAGTTATCTGATTCATGATCGTATAGGCAGTTACTCTTTACTACTGCGAGGTGGCCGTCTCTTCCAACAATTTTTGGTAGATGCTTATGTCTGCATAGAGCAATACCGATTAGATTACACAAGGATGAATCAAAATCGTTTCAGAACTGAATTTTTCCAAGGTGTACATGATGCTGTCGAAAGAGGTGATGTAGAAGGACGTGCTATCGGAAAGCGTATCTTTTTGCCATCGTCTTTTACCGGCGGCCCTCGGTACATGTACAAACACTACCAAGATGCACTAGCAATATGTCGAGTTCATGGAAATCCTCAGTATTTTATAACATTTACGTGCAATGTTAATTGGCCTGAAGTTAGTCGCTTTATGCGCTCATCTCAACCATTGAAAGCACACGACAGGCCTGATATCATTTCAAGGATATTCCGGATGAAAGTCAAAGCGTTACTTGATTTTTTACGCACCGAGGAACCGTTTGGAAAAGTTGCAGCAGGTGCTAACTATCTCCCTTTCTTTGCTCCTTCTTATCCTTAATTATTACAACATGTTTGCTGAATTTTTCTTCTTTTTCAACTAGACTTGTATACGATTGAATTTCAGAAAAGAGGTCTACCACATTGCCACTTATTGTTATGGGTCACACAACCTTTCAGAATTCACAATCCTGCCGATGTAGACCGTTATATTTCGGCTGAAATTCCAGATCGTACAGCCGAGCCGCGGTTGTATAAGATTGTTACAGATTCGATGTTACATGGCCCATGTGGTCTCGCGAGACCTTCTTCTGTGTGTATGGTTGGTGGAAGTTGCTCAAAAAGGTTTCCAAAATCGTACGAGTCTTCCACGCGTTTCGATAGCAACGGATATGTGCATTACAGAAGAAGAAGAGACGGAGAAGTAGCTACTAAAAGCGGTATTCAGCTTGACAATTCTTATGTCGTTCCATACAACAAGGCACTATGTTTGCGTTTCGAAGCACATATTAATGTTGAATATTGTGGTTGGAACATGGTCATAAAGTATTTGTTTAAATACATTTCGAAAGGTGCAGATCGAATTAGATTTTCTATTGGTTCTCTTCCAGTTGATCGCGCAGACAATTCAAACGGCGTTAAAGCTAAACAAGATGAAATTAAAAACTATGTGGATGGACGTTTCATATGTCCTCATGAGGCATGTTGGCGCATTCTAGACTTCCCCATTCATCATAGAAACCCTCCAGTTCAGGTGTTAGCTGTCCATCTAGAAAACATGCAGAATATCACATTTAGAGATTCACAGCAACTGCAACGGATAGTAGAAGAGCCATCTTACAAAAAGACAACTTTAACTGAGTGGTTGAATACAAATGCTTATGATGTCAGTGGTAGACATTTACGTTATGTCGATTTTCTTTCCGAATATAGATGGGACAAAACAAAAAAACAATGGTTTCGTAGAGCTAGACAAGGAACACCAGTCGTTGGTAGACTCATATACATTCATCCTACATGCGGTGAACCTTTTTATTTACGAATGCTACTGTTGCACCAAACAGGTTGCAAGAATTTCAATGATATAAAGACTGTTTCTGGTTTCTTATGTAACACGTATCGAGAGGCATGCGAAAAGCTCGGCTTGCTTGGGGACGACAATGAATGGTGTGTAGCTTTTGATGAAGCTTCTGCATGGGCAACTGCGTCAGAATTAAGGTCATTATTTACCCACATGTTACTTTTTTGTGAGATATCAAATCCAATTAACCTGTGGGTAAGTAAGTGGCGTAGTATGTCAGACGATGTGCCTAGACTTTTAGGGTTGTTTCAGAAGAGCAATGAGACACATATAGACGATGATGACTTGCAACAATATGTCTTATATGAGATTGAATTGTTGTTGAATTCGAGTGCAAGCCCATCTACCCTGTCTGACTTCGGTTTGCCAGTTCCACGACATGATTTATTAGAGAAGCTGAAGAACAGGCTTTTGATGGAAGAAAGGAATTATGACAAACAACTTCTTGCCCAGCAACACGAAACTCAAAAAAGAAAGTTAAATTGCAAGCAACATACAGTTTACGAGTCAGTTGTTTCCTCTGTTGAGGCACGTAAACAGATACTGCTGTTTGTTTATGGCCATGGAGGTACAGGCAAGACCTTCCTTTGGACGACGATAATAAATGCCTTACGTAGTAGAGGGAAGATTGTTTTAGCTGTAGCAGCTTCAGGTATCGCATCGTTGCTCCTACCTTCAGGAAGAACTGCTCATTCACGGTTCAAAATTCCTTTAGATTTAACAGAAGACACCATTTGTCATGTAAAAAAGAATACCCAGCTTGGACAACTCTTGGTGGAAACATCACTTATAATCTGGGATGAAGCCCCTATGAACGATCGTAAGTGTTTTGAAGCGTTAGATAGAACCCTAAAAGATCTCCATGAAAACAATCATCAACCGTTTGGGGGCAAATCAATTTTATTGGGCGGTGATTTTAGGCAAACTTTACCCATCAAACGTAAAGCTTCTAAATCTCAAATTATTGCATCTGCTTTGCCAAAATCATTATTATGGAGGCATTTCAGTGTTGTTAAGTTAACAGAAAACATGCGGTTGGAACGTGCAAGACAAAACACGATTGACACGTCTGAAATATCTCAGTTTTCATCATGGCTATTGCAAGTTGGTGATGGTTCGATCGGAACACCAGACAAAGATAGCCCCGACGACACACGTCTAATTGAGATACCAGAAGAATACTTGATTTCAGACTGTGTCAATCCCTTGAATGCACTCATACACTTTATCTATGATGACGATACACTTCAGCACCCAACAACAGCAAATCTCTCAGAAAAGGCCATTGTTTGTCCTAAGAACGACACAACAGACCTCATAAATTCAATGGTCCTCAATATGTCGCCTGGCACCTCTTCCACATATTTGAGCAGCGATTCTATAGTTCCCCACTTGAAAGACAGAGGTGACACTGAAATATTGTACCCAACAGAATACTTACATGAACTTAATTTTAGTGGGCTACCCCCTCATAAATTACACTTAAAAATCAAGTCACCGATAATCCTCTTGAGAAATATAAATCAAGTAGCCGGCCTTTGTAACGGAACTAGATTAATAATTACGCAGCTTCTCCCACGACTCATAGAAGCCCAAGTTATAACAGGAATAGCTGCAGGTCATAGAGTTTACATTCCTCGTATCATTTTGACCCATACAGATAAGGAATTACCATTTATTTTCAAGAGAAAGCAATTCCCTGTAAAATTATGTTATGCAATGACAATTAATAAAAGTCAGGGTCAATCTTTAAATAAAATAGGTGTATATTTGCCACAGCCAGTTTTCGGGCACGGTCAATTGTATGTAGCACTCTCTAGATCAACATCACCACATGCTTTAAAAATCTATATTGAACCAAATGAACAAAACCCTCCGAATGTGACAAAGAATATTGTTTACTCAGATTTCTTGCGCGAAATAAACTGTTAAAACTTCATTTCAGATGGCAACGCAAAAGATATCAGATCTGACACCGAAATGCAAAACAGAATGTCTACATGTGAGGATTATCAAAAAGTGGCTGATGTACAAGCGTCCTGAAATCCACTTCCTTTTCTTGGATTCACAAGTACGTAACAAAACATCTACATACTTATATTTGCATCTAAACATTGCGTACATTTGAAATTCGTGTTATACTGTGATGTATAGTGTCAAACTAATGAAAATTTATCCAGCAACTTCCAGATGTATGATTAATATATGGTCATATAAATAATAGTATTAGATATAAAAAAACAAATGTATTCATAGATTTTATAACATAAAAAACCTATAACTGATTTCCATAAGAAAAAATATAATACATTCATATACATAAGTCCACAAAACAAGACTTAATTTTTCTGTTTCAGTATTGGTATATTATGAATTACCTTTTTAAACCACAACACATTTTCTACTACTCTAACCTATTACTAAATAGATATACTAAATGTCTATAGTTGATAATAACTTTCTGGAATTCACAGGGTGACGCTATTGAAGCAATTACCGATGCCCAAAGCAGCTCCTATTTTGACAACTCGATAAGAGCCGGATTTTGCTACTCTGTGACTGGATACGTGTGTGTTGAAGCTAGATCTGCAAGTATGGTTGTGAATCGCGAAACATCTATCCTTTTTGGTAGAGCAACAGCTGTAATTCCAATAGAAGATGAAGGTTTACCATACTATTACTTCGATTTCGCTCCCTACTCTGCCTTGCAACAACGTTACGACGACGGGAACAAACTTCTCACAGGTACAAACATTTTTAATGTTACATTCACCTAACAAGCACGCAAACCTACTCATCTTTATAACCTCTTCCAGACTTCATTGGACGTGTTGTTGACATCACGGAAGTTCCAAATAGAAGCAAAAACAGATTGGTTCGCATCGTCCTGCAACATGAAAGGTAACAACAACAACTAATACGTAACAACATACGAAGACAACATCCATCATACTTACAACTACATGCTCATGAATACACAGTGGCAAACTTATTGATGTTGGCCTTTGGGAAGAGATAGCTATTGGGTTCAACCAGAAGGCAGCTACAACAGGAGACGACCCTGTTATCGTCGCTGTCACCTCACTCAAAGTGACAACTTTCTCAGGTAATATCCACTTTAACTATCATAAAATATTTTCCATGTATTTGTAACTTTCACCTAACAAAAAATACCCATGGTAAGGTGCATTACAACTATCATCAACATCTGCTTCTCAGACATACGTCAATCCAGCAATACCACAGCTAGGGTCTCTCATCCAAAAGTAAGAACAAATTTTAAATTACCACTTAACAACAACAAATTACAATGAAACACATCTCAATCCATTGAATATCATGTAGGTTCAAACACATGCCAACAACCGACATACCATCATCACCAACAAGGAATGCGTTTGCTGAACGAAACATCGTCCCTTTATCTGAAGCCATTACCAAGCTTGCTGATGCCAAAAAGGTAACTTCCTCCCTTAATAAACATACACCAATGACATCGAAACGTGACCATACTATATTTCTTAAAATAAAATGTCAACAACAGGCTACTACATGCATGGTTTTAGCTGAAATTCAGGAAATACACTCTGATAACGGACAAAACTGGTATTACGAGTCGTGCATCCAATGTTCAAACAAAGTCTACCTTAATGGCCACCTGTTCTACTGCCTTAAGCATGGATTAAAAGATGAACATTCATACAGGTTGAAACTCCTAAAATACCAACAAACAATAAAAAGACAAACGTTACATATCTCAATTTCCACAGGTACCGCTTCACTGGAACGCTTGCTGATGCCAACACCACCTCTCCCGCAGTTTTCTTTGATGGCATTGTCACATCACTCGTAGGTAAAACATGCTACGATCTGGTTATGCAGCAAACTACTCAAGACCCTAACACTTTGCCTATTGAGTTACAATAACTTGAAGGGAAAACTTTCATCTTTGAGCTTCAAGGAAGAACAGATAGCTATGGACCACAACTCAATGTCAACAAAGCGTACAAGCCACCAACATCAACTCCAGCCTCCCCCATCCAAACTGAAAATGAACCATCTTCATCCAATGTACCCCCTGCAACACCTTCAGCCAAGACACCAAAAAGGAAACATCCAACTGAAACTGAAGAGACGCCTCCACAACAGAAACATAAAGCCAAAGAAGACTAGGCGATGGACAACATCTTTTGAGAAAAAAATATGACTGGGTTTGTGTTAAGTAGGGTAGTTATAATTATGACCGTTCACATGTAGACTTTTTGAAGCATGCCTTTTGTAAGCTACTTCTACTGTAGAAAACAACATGCTACATGAAGTCACAGATAACTTCCTTTTGTAATAGGACCATATGTAAATAAACTAATGACAGTTCAGTGATGCTTAGAATATGACCTACTTTAATGACTTGTATTTGCAACTTAGAAACCAATAGTTAGGTAGCTACACCTTGTGTCTTTATGGCAGCATCTGCAGGTTCAAGATTAAAGACTTACTTAGATTGTGATCTTCTAATTATATCAACATCAAAAAGCATAAAGACAAGGATGAAGCTAGGTACCAAGATATCAAACATGCTGCTAATGAATCTATTCAACTTGAGGTCAGTTGTCTTTTTTGGTAATTATGTTTTATAACCTGCTATAGTAACTTTAAAATCATTTTAAGACACACCTTTGTAATGTTAATTAAGCTGTTACCAGTCAGACTTATTATGGCTTCAAGCTGCATGGTTATTGTGGCTTCAAACTGATATCTGTTTGTGACTCACCTTGTAATGTTCGCTAACCTGTTAGCAGTGACACTTATTGTGACTTCAAACTGCATGGTTATTGTGGCTTCATCCAAACATATTTACAAACTGCAAATAGCAGACATCAGGTTTCTAATAAACCGTGATCATGAACAAGACAGTGATAAGAAAAAAAAATGAGGTATAAACCATATAGGTGCTGCACGTATTGGGTTCTGATTGATTAGTTGTAGAGTCGTTAAGTCACAAGCAACTTCCTTTTGTAAATGAACCATGTGTAAATAAACTTATGACAGTTTGTTGCTGCCTAGAATATAACGTACTTTAGTCAGTTATATATGCAACTTAGAAACCAATTGTGCTTGCTACACTTTCTGTCTTTATGGCAGCATCTGCAGGTTTCATACCGAAGACTTTCTTGCCTCAAAAACAATCATTCAGGTGCACAATTTCACACTTATTCCTTTCTTGTACTCTAACAAATCCCTATTCATGTAATCACATAGGAAGGCCATCTTCCTTGGCTTTAATATCAGGTCAAAATGGAAGACATATCACTTTCAGCTTGACTCGCTAATCATTTTTTGTCATCTTCTTATTTGTATTATAAATGATGACTGCATTACTTATGATTACTGCAAATTTGGGTCTCTCTTTGGATTGTTATTGAGGTATGTTAAATAGTTATTTATTTTAGTCTTATACAACAGATAAGTAGCAAAAATATCTTCGTTCATCCAGAGATATTATATAGGACTAACAAATGAACTAAGAGCCGTCCTTAGGAATTATATTTCAGATAGTTTTCAAAACTGAAAGTAATCTCATGACTTTTTCATTAAAGTGGTTTAGTTCTTATGATTACAAATCATCGGCTATAGACATAATTACTAGACATGTTGCCCAGCTTAAAATATATAGTTATAATTAAAAAGCAAAATATAAGTTATTGATAAGCATGTTGCTGCCTTGGTTCAAACTTAAATCCCAACAGATGAAAGTTATTAACATTTGTTATGAATTCAGATAGACTCTGATATTTTGATTAGTGCTGGTATTAGAAACCATAAACTTGTAGCCACGAGTAGGGTACTTTTAGCACAAATGGATCGATTTAGAGTCGGGTTTGTTTTATTTGCACCCAACTCTTTTTTTTCGTGGTGTTATTTTGAATAAAATCATGTATTTTGAAGGCGGGGCTACAATACAATGTTGTTGCAAGATTTAGTTGGTATATGTACTATGCGAGTGGATTCCGAGAGAGGTAAGTGTTTTATACTCTGATTTTTTATTTCGAAACCATAACATTTGCCAATTGCTTGTGATTTGGTTTTTTCAGATTATTGTTCACCACAAGTTAGATGTTGCAGGTCGTTTCAGGGTATATATGCACTTGCATTCATCCTCTTTTTGTTTTATATTTTATGGTTTTTATGGTTAATTCCATCTAAAGATATTGCGGTTATCATTAACGAATCATGATCCTAAACCCTAAACCCTAAACCCTAAACCGTTCGAAATGTTGTTGATAGAGCAGAAGAATAATAAATATGCATAAAGATAAATCAAATTTTGCATAAAACTTTAAAGCAGGACCCTGTGTCAGGAAACCAATGTGTACCAGGTGTGGAACCCACTTTTAAAACAATAGTAAAATTTGCCTGGTGGGCTGCTCGAGTTGGAGGAGTTGACTGATTTGGGTATTAAGATGGAAGGTGCCCAATTCCATACCTGTTACAATGCCCATAAACTATGTTTTGGGTTGATGCCCATCCAAGGTATGAGTTCTTATCTTCCTTTTATACCTCATTACTATAAAGATGTTGATTTCGATGATGCTTTTGCGACTTGTAATGATTTGAAGCATATCAATTTGTTTAAGTTCATGATTATATCCAAAAACACCATTATGCTACAAAACTTTCATATTAGTAAGCTACATCCGTATATTACTTGCATACAATTAATAAGCTTACCCGGCACAAAACCCGCGCAACGCGCGGTTTGAAACTAGTTTTATTTAAATTTTGATTCCGTTCCCATAGAGTCATATTTTGCATACATAAAACATGCGTGATTCTAATTCCGATTGTGATTCCCATTCCATACTTATACGAGGTTTTGTTAAATAAAACATGCTCAGTAGAAATTAAAGGGATGCTACCTTTAATTCAAGATTCAATGTATTCACTGTTGCGGATGGATGAATGTTTCTACAACACATTCAATCAAATTTCAATCATCTTTTTCCTAATCTTAGTTAAATTAACATGCATCTATTTATTTTCTTATCTTAGTAATAAAAACATGCTTCTTTTTAACCAAGTCCCTTATGAATTTTTTTTTGAAAAGTAAAATGTAACTAGTATTAAATTTCTCGCGTTGCATTCCCCTCCACTCAGAGGAGGGGGGTTAATATTGTGCCAAGGAGCAACAAATTCACACCACCATCAACACCAGATAAACTAGTATTAAAAAAATAAAACTGAAGGAAAAGCAGACATAAAAAACGTTCAATCACGCACGTAAAACGTAAAACAATAACTAATTTGATCTAAGACCCGCGTGTTGTGACGGAGTCGTTAAACCGGGAAGAAATAAGTGTAAAAACGTTGAATCGCACATGCACATTGCAGCGTGTTAACCACTACTAGAAAACTCTATTTTTTGCAACTGTTTTTTTGCGACAGAAACAATTTTGTCACAAATACCGACAAGGTAGTGACAAACTTACAACAAAGTGGAAAAACCTACAATTAACAACCAGTTTGTGACAGGGTTGCGACCAGAAAAACGCTTGTGGCAAATCTGTCACAAAAATTAAGCGGGAAATTAAAATTTTGTCACAATTTATGACAAGTTTGCAACAATATTACGGAAAGACCCAAAATTTAAGCGGGAACTTAAATGTTGTCACAAACTTGCACAAGTTGCGACAAAATTGTGACACAGATTTAAATCCAAGCAAATATTTAAAGCAACACAAAAACTTTAATATTATATATTTTAAAATTATTTTTTAATTTATATATATACTTTTTTATAATATCAGTAATCATAAAATAAATATAAGATTTTTATAATGTTATCGATTATAAAGAAATATAGTTTCTAAATAATACTTTTTGATAATATTCGTAATAATAAACTTACATATTATTTTGTTTTGATAGTATTAATAATAATGATATAAAATGTAATCTTTTGAAATGAGTTTGTTTTTATGATATTAATGGGCATTATATAATAAAATAATAATTATTTAATGTTTTTATTAGTATTTATATTTATATTTCAATTATGCAAGTGTATGTGATTGTATGTGTGTATGTATGTATATTGTGTTTATGTTTGTCAATAAGATCAAATAAGGTTAACTAGGGTTCACATTGTGTACTTTTACTATTAACATATATTTTACATTTAAATGTTTTTATATCGTAGGAAAAGAAATTAGGTCGGCCAGTTGCAATGAGCGAATTGTTCCTAGAAACGCACATGGATAAAGAGTCAAAAAAAACTATATCGGGCAGGACAATTTGAAGAGAACCCGGAAGGGATGTGGTTTTGCACCGGTCGATCGAATGAAATTTATGTGGGTTATCATTATTATTATTATATAATATCTATATCTACTTTTATTATATTAATAATCGTATTGTTTTGACAAATTATAGGACACATATTGTAGAAAGAAGGTTGAGAAACATGGCACTGACACAAATCAACATCCATTGGGTGATGTTGATTGTTAGCGTGATAGTACGGGAGAGGGCAGAGAGTTATATGGGATAGGATCATCAGATCCTTACTTTGTCGTGACCGGGACACCGTCTACATCTTCCACGTCTGGACTAACACAAGCTGCAGTTCAACAATCACAGGAGGAGGTAATTTACTTAAACAACCTTTAATTGTTATATTTAGCCATGTATGTGTTAGGTTTTCATATATTACCAGTTTGTTAGGATGCTTTAGGTTATAGATGTTGATATATGATTTGTTCATCATTATATATAATGAAATTTCTTTTGATTTTAATTTGAGTATCACATGTAAACACAATTTTATTTTCATAGTATAGTGAATTATGGTTACATGATACTTTGAACATGAAACAAGATTATGATAATCATACGTAGGAGCATATAAACTATGGTTTAGATATACAATTAATGTTTACCTTCTTTGGCTCATATTTTTATGTTTGTGTGTACGTGTAGTTCCGACAACAAATGCGAGATGAGATGCAACAACAAGTTGATGAGATGAGAAGAAACCTGCGGGAGGAGATGCAACAATAAATGAGAGAGGAGATGCAACAACAAATGCGAGAGGAGATGCGACAACAAATGACCTCTTTTTTTAAAAAATTTAGTAATAATTCCGGAAATTATCCACCATAGTTTAGTTTAATTTAGTTATTATATATATAGTTCTTGGATTATGTAAACGATATTTGTTTGGATTTATATATTTGAATTTAGATTGTGGTTGAATGGTTTATTGAATTGTATTTATTTTTATCAGGTTAAAACACTGGTTTTTTTTCAGATTTTAAAATTTTTTTTGTTAATAGCATGTTTTGTCACAAGTTTGTTGCAAAATAAATAATAGATATTGTCGCAACTTTGTCACAAAAATAAAAATAAAAAATAATATTTAATTATGTTTGTCGCAAATTTGTCGTTAATATTTGTTGGAAGATTGATGGTATCCTGTTGCAAAGAACTTGTCGCAAACCTGTTACAACATGTTGTTGGAAAGTTGTCACACAACCATGTCAGAAGATTGTTGGTTTCCTGTCCCAAAACTGTTGTCGTAAACCTGTCACAGTAATTGTCAGAAAATTGTCGCAAGATTTTTGCAACAAGGGTTTTTGCGACAAACTAATTTACGACGTAAACTTGTCGCAAAACAGGTTTTGTGACAAATTTGCAACAACTTTGTCTGTCGCATTTTTTGTTTTTTTCTAGTAGTGAACTCAACAATCAAAACCAAAAATTAAAATGAAAATTTTATAGAAGATGAAAGGTATAGAGTATCAAAGTTTAAAGTAAAAACTATAGGGTTTAATTAAGTAGTAATAGATGTATAAATATTGGTGCTAAAAGTAATATATATATATATATATATATATATATATAGAGAGAGAGAGAGAGAGAGAAAACAAAAGTGAATACAACCTACGCTAAAACTTAGGTATAAACCATATAAAGCACAAATAAGTTGACAATTAGTAATATATATAATAACTAATGGTATTAGTGGGGTGATAATTGACTTTTTAATGTTATACATTAGATATAAGAGCATTCATAGTTCATTCTTTAATTTATATGAGTGAGTGTCCTATATTATAAGAAATGATTGTGAGTGGTTATGAGTGGAAGAAAGAAAATTTATGGGCGTTGTACCGTGTTTTCTCGTATTTGAGAAAACACGATACAACCCCCATAAATTTTTTAATATTTTTTAAAATGGTTGTGAGTGGATGAGATGAAAAAATAATAATAAAGTATAATCATAGAGACGAGGGATAGTTCTGGTATGAACATTCACATCAAGTTTTTCATATTCATCTTTATAATTATATTAAAAATTATTATTTTTTTCCTTCTTTTATAATTTTACTTTTTATATTTTTATCATTAATTTTTAACTTTCAAAAGATATTAAAAAATTTTAGGGGTGAACAATGTCACCTCATATATACAAATAAATAGTAACATCTTTTCTCTAATTTACTTACAACTAGCTTTAGAAAACTCGTGTATTACACGGGTTGAATAAATAAAATAGTAATATAATGAAATTTATGAAAATAAAATGATATTTTAAGATATGATATGACTGAAATTACATATGAGTGGCTACTATAAGTAATTATTAAAACAGTGATATCAACTTTTTATAACTTTGTTTTTATTTTTTTTCAAAAAAGATATATTTTGTTTTAAAACAAACCGTATAAAAATATCAATTTTAAAATACTTTATTATCATAACTCCTAAATTAAATTATTTTTGGTTTTTAAATAATTTACTTTTTAAAAACACTAATTTTATAATATATCATATTTTTAAAAAGTTTAATATTTTAGCAAAAAATATTATTTATAAAAATTTATTTATTTAGAAATAACATTAATAAAAAAATATTTTTCTTAATGTATAAAAAAACTAATCTAAAAATATTAAATATTATTATTAGTATTAAGGTAATTATTTAATAGGAGAGAGAGGCGGGAAAATTTTGGTGAGAAGAATTGTCGTGCTGACACGTGTCACACCAAGTTACTCTTTTATTATAATAGATAGATTACTTATGACCATTTTATATTATATAATTGGCACACTAATAAAAATATAGAAACCCTATTGAATGCTTTAAGTAATAAGATTTGTCGTGATTGTCTTTATAGTTTTAAACTATTTTATAATTATGTTAATTGTATTCTCATATAAACTTAATTGCTCATGTGATTTTCACTATATTCTTCATGGCTTGTGTACAAACTGATGTCCTCTTTCGATCTTGATTCCATTCCATCCAAAGTTTTTGTTTCATACATTGCATGTATACATAAAGTGAGAAAATCTGCCATGACTTCATTCCAACATATTTTTATATTGCATGAAACATAAATTAATCTGATATCGCAAAAAAAAGAAATATAGTTTAGTAGTATTACAAAGTTAATTTAAAAATGAATATTCATTTTTTATAATTTATTATTCAATATTCTAGGTATTCAGCATTTAATATTTCATTCAACTTTCTATTAGGTTAATATGTTTTTTTTTTATTTTGAGAGGTGACTTCATGACGAGGTAAAATTACTCATTTTAATTAGATATCCAACAAAAGCTGGAAAATGAAACTTAATGGGACCGAATGAGGGTTTGTTTAATAGAATGAGGGCATAAAAGAGAGATTTCTTTTAAAAGACTGATTTTTACTTGATCTTGTTAATCCTCTTTACTCTCAGCGTCATAATTAGGGACTGAATAGTCGAATCCA
The DNA here is from genome assembly GCA_024085815.1 of Flaveria linearis. Taxonomy (NCBI): domain Eukaryota; kingdom Viridiplantae; phylum Streptophyta; class Magnoliopsida; order Asterales; family Asteraceae; genus Flaveria; species Flaveria linearis. The sequence goes on from CM044002.1 coordinate 1,578,428, forward strand.
GACATGACTCATACATTTATTCATGTGAAAGACATTAGTCTAACCTAAAAATACATAAATTTGTGATGTGTTTATGTCATGTTTGGGGTTGACACGTTTAATGTCATTTACGAATATGAGTACTGCCTAGTGAAAAAAAAGTGTACCCAGTGCTTAACTTAGCTCTCACTTTGCACAAGAGTCGAGGAGGTACTAGATCACGAATGCGTAACTTTACTCTACACTTTATACAAGAGATTGTTTCTTAGTTTCACGTTTTAAATCCATGATATCAATATTACAAATCAGCAACCTTAATAGTTGTTTCAAGACCTGTCCTTGAGCAATGCTTAGTGACTTGGTAAGAAAATAAATAACCAAGGACTCCATTTTAATTAAATGTACCATTTTGTATTTTTAATTAGTTGTTTCTTATCACACATTCCCGATGAAACGAAAATTTTCATAGATGGCATACACGGTCTTATTTTCAGTTTTCACAACTATAACTTGACGTAAGTATGTTTTATGTTATGTCCTACTAGCTAGGTTCTGCTTGAAACTAGCTAGATCTTTGCATAATATTGTTATTTGGAGTTCAAAAAATGCTACATGCTACTGTCTAAAATTGCAGCTGTTATGAATTAGATTCAAGAAATTGGTTTATTTGATGATCTCAAAGTACACATCTCCTGCAAAACTACAAGAGATTCTTTTATTTAGTAGCTATATGCTTCTAAGATAACCACAATACAACACTGCAAAAGGCAGAAGTTTTGCAAGGAAAACATCAAACCAGCACACGAACACAAACGCATGTGACTGGCCTATAGGGCTCAAAACCTTTTAAACATCATTAGGATTCTTTGAAACAAGCTTGGTTTTGGGCTTGATAAACAAACCCCGAGCGAATCCAGAAACCATCCGCTTCTTCCATAAAAACCTACGATGCGGTCTCCATTCGTCAAGAAATTGAAGGGTGTTCCTTCTTTAACCCCAAAGGGCCCGAATGTTCTTTTGTTGCTCTTGAAAGTGAGCGATCGGATCACAGGACTGCCTCCATAGATCACACGACAATAGTGCCCGCTAACACTTACTAACACCTCCTCAGGAAACTGCAGCTTAATCTGAAATTAATTAATCCATAAGAAATTACATAAATCAGTTTCTAATTAACTTTAAACAAAGTACAGAGAGATTTAGTGCAAATGTGTACCTGAGCAGATTTGGTTCCACCAATGGCACCATGTTTTTCAGCCACAAATTCTTTACCATTGTTATCATATGTCACACGAATTGAATCGATGCAGCTACCGTATGTGAGAGTTATTTCTCTAACTCCACTGTGAACTCCATCATCCCATTCATCCCCTCCATTGCCACCCCATGGTCCCAATTGCTTGCTATTATCCTTTTGTATTTGAATATAAGTAACAAATTTCAAAATTATGTATATAAAAGAAAATCAAACAGATCTAGTAAGGGATTTCATACCATGATGAGTCAAAGAATTTGGTTGAAAAAGAAGCCTGCAAATATAAGATTGCTGATCAGTGTGTATGATGGATTATTGCACACAAATTGCAGTATATATAAAGAACAAACAAAGTACTACGTCCGTAACAAGCATAAGCATTTAATTCTGATCGAAAATGTATTTGTTTAGTTTTTATTCTCATAATCTCATGCATAAAACATGCACAGATTCTTATTCCATTCTAAAACATTTTTTGTCAATAAAATATGTACATTAGTTAACAGGATTTTGCATTACACGTGGGAAGAAAATGAGGCCCAACGGGTTGATTTTCTTGTCGGGCTGTGTACACCGAGATGATACACATACACCACTCTCTTCTGATGCGTAACTTGAACTTTCAACCTCAGAAAGACATATGTCATTTTACACACCAAGATAATGTCATGGTAAAAGCCTTTTTGGTTGTTATTATTATTAGTTAGCTTGTCTAAGAAAGTTACAATCTCATATTAATTCAATTGTAAATTAACTTTGAGTAAAGTGAGGGAACATGTTATAGAATAGTAATCAAGTTTTAAAAGTGTTCGAATTTAATCACTCATGCATATTTTTCTCAAATTGAACCATTAAACGATTAAATCGAGTCATCATTAAAAAAATTATGTCAGGAAAGTAATGGTGTGGAAGACGTGGGGGTTAGAATTTTCAATATATAAAATTATATTAAAAACTTTCTTAATCAATATAACAATAAAATCACATCACTTCAGTTAAAAGAAAGTTGTTCAGAAATATTACAAAACGAAACAAAACCAGATATGCAAACCTAAAAGTTTTGGTCTAGCATTCCTTGTGTCTGGAGTGCGCGCCAACGTGCTCAAGTTTGGATTTTAAAAATAAACTAGATTTTTTGCCCCGCGCGTTGCGCGGGGTCTTTCTCCATGATCCCAAATATCAAAACGCAAATGTCAAACACAATGTAACGGTTACCATTCCAACGTAAAATCCTAAAGCATGTAGAAAGGCAAAACGAACCCGCCGTTACGACTCTCACTCCGTCGATAACCTTAACGACTACTTCGTCGTAATTCGTAAAAGTGATAAAATAATTTTATCGAGCCCAAAAGAATATAAGAAAAACAAAACAAAGCACAAAATAAAAATAAAAAAAAATTTACATAACTAAACTCTAGCAAGCCCAATTCATGTTTACAAAACATGTGTTTGAGCCGGAAAAAAATACAAAACCAAAAGAAAAAAAAGAGAAAAAAAGTTGCTACCTAGACCTGAACCCAAAAACATTAAATTATAAATGATATCCTTACCACCAGAGCAAATATTAGTTAATAATTTATTGAAACAATAATATTAATCTATTGTCTTTTTTTACTTTTCCATTCCTCTATTTGTGTTTTAAAGTATAGTACCCTGCGTTGCAGCGGGGACATAAAATCGTGAAAAAAAAATGTTAAAACTTTGCCATGAACTAAGAGATGTGTTGATAGCATATGTAATTTTGTATATAAAACATTGAAAAGATATGTCGTTGATAACATTCAAAACTTTATATAAAAGAAACTAAAATCTAATAAACATGTGTGTTCGGGTGAGCCGTTAATAATACTCGAAAGTTTATATTGAGATCACTAAAAAAATTCACGTCCAAACATCAATAAAAATAAATGTCGTAATCTCAAACAACATAACTGTTAACAAATAGTTAACACGTGTTCAAATTTGGAGTTTATAAAAGTTATATTTTAAAGTTAACCTTAAATGAATTTTGAGGGTTTATATGTTAATGTTTCGATTACTTATACAGTTTAAAGCACGATGTCATTTTAAATTTAACTTACAATGAAACGTATACTAAAGAAGCAAGTCTCAAAGGTATATTCAAGTATTTTTAAAACATTAAGTCTTAAAACTTAGAAGAGAAAAACTAGAAAAACTAAAATAACTAAAAAATTATAAATGTTTCAAAAAAAATACATATTCATAAGTATAGGATACAAAATGTACACATGTCTAAATTTGAAGGGTTATAATAAAAAATACCAATTCATACTATATAGTAGAAGACAAAAGAGCTTAAAAGACAAAAAAAAAATTATGCATAAAAAGTTGTACCATATGCTTGAATGCTTTGCTCTATGGGTTTTAAAGTATATATAATTTACATTCGTATCTTAGCATGTTGCCAATCTCTCATAACAGATAACACAAAACCATAAACAGTTAATTATATATCGTGAAATATTCATAGAATAGCAATCAAATTTTAATAGTGTTTTAATTAGGTCACTTATATTTTTATTTGTTTCAATCAGGTTACTAAGTTTTAGGAATGTTCTAATTAGCTCACTCTTATTTTTTTAAAATTTTTAAATAATTCGCATTTTTTTAAAATGATTCGATTCTTTATAAATATTGTTAATATTTTATATATTTCAATTTTTTTAAATATTTTTATAATTTATGAGTGCTTTAATTAGAACAATTTTGATACTTTAGTGACCTGATTAAGACAAAAAAATTTTATAAGTGACCTGATTGAGACAAAAAAAATTATAAGTGGCCTGATTGAGACAAATAATTTAATGGGTGATCTGATTAATACAATCTTAAAACTTGATTACTACTTTATAAAGTTACCACTTATATATTTCATATATAACTAACTACTCATGTTGAAAAAGTTAGTTAACAATCAAATTTACAGTTTATTTCTAAACATTTGTTTATACTCTGCATACATAAAACGTGTATGGATTAGGATTCCGATTCTGTTTTCGGTTCCATTCAGCGCATTTCGGAGACCCTTGTCAGTGTCCATGTAAGCATCAACCAAGTTATTTTATTAATTTAAAAGAAACCATCAGATAATAAATCAACTTTTCGAAACAAACAATCAAACTCTTTACCAAGCATTCATTTAGTAAAAATCTTTAGTTATTATACATAACAACTTAACATTAAATTATAACATTCATTTTGATAAAATATTCCGTTTAATAAAACAACTTAATATTAAATTATAACATTCCTTTAGATAAAGAATTCCGTTTGATAAAGTTCGTTCCTTTTCAGTAAGACTAATGCCTTTCATGTTGTAGTTTGAAGTATGATTCATTAGGTTAAACGGTGATTTGTAACCCTGGGTTCAAAGCGAACGGAAACACATGCGGCTTGGTTGCCTGTCCAAGTTAGGGGCTGTTTGACAGCCTCTTAATCAGCCTCTTAATCAGGCTCTTAATGGTTCAGATGTCTCAATGGTTCAGACTGTTTGTTTCACGAGCAAATGTCTGAATGGTTAAGACATTTGCCTCTGAATGGTTAAACATTATACTAATGCTGAATGGTTAAGAGATATAATACTAAATGGTTAAGACCTCTTATCTGAATTGATCAGACATTTGCCTTTAAATAATTAAGCAATATAGTAGCTCTTAATGGTTCAGACATCTTAATGGTTCAGCATTTAATGATTCAGACCTCTTGGTTCAACACTTAATCATTTAAATATTATCAAACAGCCCTTTAGTAAGAGTAACCTGGAGTTGGCAAGTGAAAAACGATTCCAGAAAGGAGAGTCATTCGTAAACAAAGTGAAATTGTTGAAAAGGAATGATTCACTCTAAATGCCAAAGAATCACAGATGGTGAATCTGAAACTTGAATTGATATAGAATTGCTCACCTACCAGTAAATGATTTCTTATTGATTATCAAATGATTACGAAAACAAACCACTCGTTTCTTCCATAAGAGTATTACTCATCAAAACCCAAATGGCCTGAATGTCCTTTTGCAAGTGAGTGACCTGTGACCAAATGACACGCAAACTTCCAAAGACCACAGGGAAATTATACCCCCTAAAGCGTATCAAGATCTCGTTTGGAAATTGCAGCTTAATCTGAAATTCTGAATTTAATGCATAAACGATCACATGAAACCGTATGGTACATACCTTGTATACTTTATCATCTTAAATGATTCCCTTCATTAACTCCCAGTTGTATGCTGTTATATATCCTGTTGTATTCAGATAAGTGACAAATTACATAAAACAAGTTCAAAGAAAATTAAACACAGAGCAAGGGATTTCATACCATGGTGGGTCAAAGTCGTAATAATAACTGTGCATAGTCCTCGACTCTCAACAACCCTTCCATTAACCTTGCTTTTGGTTTCATGTATTCCCTTCAACAAGATTGAATGTATTCGGCATGTTGCAGACTTGAATTGTAAGAAAAGTACATTGATCCAAGGAAACATTACTACTGGTATTGTATTAAACATCCCATCCATGCTAAAAGAAAAATGAGACATTTCTGACAGCATAATGTAACTTAAAAATAGTTTATAAATCAAGAAAACTAATTACATTATAATCTCTCTATCGATATTAATACCCGTCTATCTCTAGATATGATTCTAGGAGCCATTAAATTATTTTTCCTATTCAGATTCCAGAGATTTCCAGTAAAAGTTAAAAGTAGTTTGTTGCAGATTATGACCCGGGTCTCCGATTTCAGCCCCTTCAGACAGTACCACCATTGTAACATCTTTAATGTAATGAAGCCAACACTTCTTCAAGTAATATGTACAGCATTTTGGATTCTTTTCTCTCAATTTTATCTTCTCCTTCAAGAGCTAAAAAGCAAAAAATAAATAAATAAAAACAGAATTTAAGTATTCCATAAAACATGATCTTAAACAAAGAAAACCTTAAAACATTACCTTTAATAGCTCAAAACCAGAAGATGACACCAATGATAAAGTCTTTGGCCGAGACATTCGTAGTAAATTATCAACAAAATCCTTCAACTTCATGGGAGATTTCATAAGTTCTAACTTGAGTTCTTTTGATGCCAGATGTTGGATTTTTGGTAATTCTTCATAGATGGTTATATTCTACAACCACGGTAAGAAGCAAAATGAATAATTAAGAGAAGATAAATTCAGAAATTAGAAAAAATATAGGAAAAGAGTTGCATCAAGGGCAAAGTGCAAACTGCAAACTGCACAAAATAGAATCAAAGTTTACACTTTGTTCTGATTTAAGATGTAAAATCAGTAAATATACTGTATGTTGATTTCCATTTCGAGTGTAACTTAAAGTTCATTGTGAAAATCAGAAAAAAAGTGCAAGGTTTGTTTTCATGCAGTTTGCCCTTACATTAATACCTTACTAGAGCTAACAATCAACTTCCAAGCTCCGTTTTTCTCAAGTTTCCGTAAAGAGTGCTCCAGCTCACGAAAAAGGGCGAAATTGTTTTTTCTAGTTTTTAGATGTAGCTTTGCCTCAAGCAAACCCGGAATATGCATGAGAGAAAAGGGCATCCTCTCACCAGAATACTCAAAGGCAGATAGGTTTGGTGCATCAATTAAAGGATCGTTGAGATTTTTGCATCTGATCACAGATAGTTCCTTGAGTGTTTTGCTCAATATAGCTATTCGCTCAAGTCCGTTACATTCTCTTAGAACTAATTTTTCAAGATAGGGGAACTTTATGATCAAATCTAGAAACAAATCATCTGTCAAACTAGGATCTTTTATTGATAAGAACTTCAGATTTTCACAACCCACCAAGTTTAAATTGCATTCCCACGACTTCTTCATCCAATGCAAAAAGCTTACAAGACTAGTGGACTCAATGTAGACCGCCACTAGTCCATGGCACTCATGTAACTGAACCCTATGAAGCTTATGAAGAGTTGAAATATGCAAATAGCCTATTCCCTTACAATGTATTAGCCTCAAATCCTCAACCAAAGGGCAGCCTTGAATGAAGTTGTTGATCAAATCTGCATTTACATGAGCATTTTTTATCGATAGCTCTTTTAAGTTGCAAAGATTGATGATAGTATTATTATCAAACCTGCAACCATGCAACTTCAGTGAAGTTAGATTCTTGGAAGTAAGGACGGTATCAGGTAACAAATACTGTCTTTTTACATTATCTTCTTCCACATGAACCTCTAGCTCTTTAACATTCTTGTTTAAAGCCGCATTAATCCAATTATTCATCGGAAATATCAACTTAATACTAGCTTGGGACAAAGAAATCTTGAATTTCTGTATGCTATGCATTGGTTCTAGTTTTGCTGCTAACGTATTGTCAACAGAAGTTATAAATTCTTTGGGATGATTCCCCCCTGATGTTTTAAACTTTTTCTGGTCAAAGTCGAAGGTGGAAAATGAAGCCCATACTGACCTCCATTTCTTAGACCACACGGTTGTTCGAGTAACATCTTTTGGGCAACGAAGAAAAGAGAGAATGTGGTGGATAATGGGTTCGGGTAGATCTGAGATTCGATCCATTGGTTCATCAATTTCTTCAATTTTATCAATCTCTTCCATCTTCCTCTTCTTTCTGCCTTTGATAGCTTTCGTTAAAACAGATGAAAGCTTTCTCTTTGATTTCCTATTAATCAAGACACCTTTGTTACATGATCCAGAGGTCAACATTTGACCTCTTTTGACGATACCATCAACATTTTGTACGACTGATTTACCGCTGCACCCTCGTGGATTCCCAAAACCAGATGAATGTTCTGTTTTGTGCTTCTTACTGTTGTTCATCAACTTATTTGTAGAATATTTTCTCTTTGATTGACTATCAACTATCAGCCGCCTGGTTTTCATAAACATTTTAAGTTACAGAAGTACCAAGATTAATGCTGCAGAAACTAATTTCCATACCATAGACTACCCATTCACAGCAACCTGGATGTTCACAAATATATAACCCATGTCATAATACCGCATTGCATTGAAGCCTAATGATTACAGATGATTAGCTGGTTTACAGAATAACAAGCACAGAATAACTATTACTGCAAATGTAAATTAATTGGCAAAACCTAAGATAAGAAAACAGACATCAATCAGTGAATCATCGAAAATAACCTTATAACTCTTAATGTAAAAGAGCCCCAGCCTTCATCTGTATGTCAAAAGTAATAGTTTCACCATATGATCATATTAACACAGCCTTACAAGTAATTATCTTACATAAAAAATCAGGAAACCATAAAAGTCCTATAACTAATATTAAATATTGAAGATTAAGAATCATGTAGTCATGTAAGACTTCAAAACCCTAAAAAAATTAAAACAACTAATTTCAGACAAGAAAACCAGATTCATCCAGATGTTATAAGCTGTCCGCTATATATAAAAAGAATCGTTCGAATACAAACACTGCGATCGATTTAGATCAAAACACAAAAATCATATAAAATTACAAAGCGCGATGATAGTGTGCGGTCGCATTAGAACATCAATTATATAAGAACGAACAATATCGATTGATCAAACAAATTTCAGGGGTGGGGGGATAAAAAAAGTTGCGTGAAAACCTGTGTAAAATTCGTCGAATCGGTGGCTCCGGCAGGCGTCTAGGTTCTCGTGCCATTGGTCAATCGTTTATCTCGCTGGCTATATATCGGGCTAACGTCGGTTACTTGCTGGATTGAATACCAAATGGGCTTGAATCATGGCCCATTACAAAAGCACAAGCTTTTTAACTTTTTTTTAAGTTAATTACAAGATCCGATTTGATTTCACTTTTTTTTTTTTTAGTTTTGAAAGATTATAAAGTTGGTCCATACAATTAGAAAACATAACACAAACAGTTTCCATTATAAAGGTCGATATCTATTTCTATTAAATGTATGTAAAATATTAAAATACCTCTAATTATTAAAAAAAACTAACAAACAAACAAACAAACATACCCAGTGTATCCCACTGAAGAGCAGGGTCTGGGAGGGGTATGTGGTGGCAAGTCTTTCCTCTATCCTGAGAGATAGAGAGACCGCTTCCGAAGAGACCCCCGACTCGTTATGCCATTTCAGGTAAATAAATCTATGAAAAAGAGGAGTGATAAATACATAAAACAAGGAATTAAATTGATTAAAAAAGATATACTTCTATGAAAAGAGCTAATAGCAGTTCAAACACTAAAGTACTAATCAAGCTATTATATTGAGAACGTGGATAGAGAATTTGAACAAGGATTTGCAGAAAAATGGTATGAGAATAACCTTTTTTCCTGAATATATGTGTTGTCCTATATGCATCACCAACAAGATACTTTGTTTTCGTAGTCATGTTAATGTTGTTCGAGACTAGACCCACCACGAAATGGGGCCCAAACCCCCCTCTGACACAGAGCGATCCAATAATTATTAAAAAAAACTAATGATCAAAATACTTAATTAAGGAAGATAGGACCAATCCACTAATTCATCTCCAACCTTCAATTGTTTTGACCTTACCAATCCACAACCACCACCCTAAAAGTCCCACGACCACCAATTCATCAACCCCACCACCACATTGTGATGATCGTGCCAGCAATCTGAAACCCTTTACACCCTTGAACCCCACCTGATGGGTCTGCTATCACCCTCATCGTAAGCTTATTCCACCACCACCGCCTTACCCAATGTAACTTCCCCTCCAAACCTGTAGGTGACTGTTGAACCTGTGGGATTTTAGTCTCATGGAGTAGTGGTTTGAAACACTGTAATGGAAGTCTTAGATCAAAAATAGGGTAAACGGAGCAGAGCAACCATTGGAAATGGAGTTTTGATCTAGTGTGGTGGTTAGCATGGCCGGTCCCAAGAATTTCCAATAGTCTTTATAATATGTGGAATAATAAGAAAGTCTAAATCAAATAACTTCTGTATAACAAATTATAATACGAGGATAATTGGTATAACCATAAACAAACCGAAGTATTGTACCTAGATGATCTAATTTTCTTAAGCAGATCGTGAAGCGCTCATAATGTTTTTGGAAGCAAGGTTCTCAATCAACTCTTCACAATTTATTATATATATAATAGAGTTAAGTTCGGTTTTTCTTATTGAGGTTTGACAAAAATAACTATTTTCCTTTAAAAGATTATAAACATCAATTTACCTTCAAAAGTTCATAATATGTTTTAATTTCAATTAAAAACTTTCATTAGTTGTTTAAAAAATCCAAATTAATGAAGCATTTGAACTGAAATTGAAACTACTTGTAAAATTTTTAGAGGTAAATTGATATTTCTAATCTTGTGAAGGAAAATAATTACCTTTATTAAATCTTAGGAAGCAAAATTTATATTTACTCTAAATAATATTTTTTTAAAAAAATTAAAAACCCGGCCCCCAAATGATCAGGTCTTAGGCGGTCACCCGCCTTGCCCACCCCCTGGGGGCGGCCACGATGGCTAGCATTGATATTGGTGGTTAGTTTGCCGGAGAGGCTGGAATATATTTTGGGATGCATGCAAGTTACAAACGGGAGAGATGGAGAAGAAGATGAGGTGAGGGGGAGGCACGGTGGTGAGGACGCGATGATGAGGCTACCTGGTTAGGTCGAAGATGTGGCTGGGGCCTGGGGTGGGGTCATTCATTTATTAATACATTATATATCAATTTTTTTTTATTCAATGGTGTTTTGATCATTCTATTAATTTTTTTATTGTATCTTTATATATAATGTTTATTCAGTTGCTTACGTTAATTACTTGTTTATGTGTTAACTTTTTGTGTGTGTTTATTTTAGTTAACAATTTGATGATTTGTGTGTTTTATAGTTTTTTTATTTTAAACAACAAATCTAGCATATTTCTACTTATACTCCTAAATTACTCGAAACTAATCTACACCATGACGTTACATGTTATTTATTAGTTTATGCTTGTTTTTGTACATTTGAATTAATTGTTTGTTTATGCTATTATTTTTTTTTTTGTGTGCGTTTATGCTACTTATAGCATTTTCAAAATTCAAAACACGTAAATGATAATCATAACATGTATTTTGTTTTATCTGTGCTTAATGAGTTATGTTTTTTTTATTTTTTAACAAGTTTGTGCTTAATGAGTTGTTTGTTGTTTCTCATGACTCGACCCATACCTCCCACCCCAACCCCCTAAGAATTTTTGTATCCGCCACTAGAGTTCCATGATAAATGATAGTGTAGATTTGCTAGTACAATTACAAAGGTGTGTGTTGCCGTTCTAAGAAGAATTAGTATGCTTTATTTCCTCTTGTATGAACCGTAATATACGAGTAGATGATGCCAAATTATGATTATCGAACTTAGTCTTGAACTGCTAGAAAAGTGAGCATTTCTTATGCATCATTAATAAATATTAAGACAAATCCATCAATAATTTATGACGGGTCACTGATGGACCTCACAAAAACCCAAACAAAATAATAAAAGCCAACATACAAATACATGTGGGAGATTACCGACATACAACCAAAAACATGAGAAAATCCAAGGAAAATTTTGACAGGGAAGGTTGAAAGAAACCCTCGGCATACAGTCATCGCTAATTTGTCAGAAAACGCGCGTCGGTTGTGACACCGACATAGTTTTTCACAATATGTCAATGATGTTGTCTATCAGTGATATCTCAATAAATCCCTTTAGTAGCAAGTCGGTAAATTCATTTCCCACACACCATGTACCAATGTTTCATGAAAAACACTATAATTATATTGCTTTTATTTATAAGAATCTTTTGTAACACTGAGAGAAAAATAACAAATGAGGAAAATCATTTATTGTTAACCCCTTATCAGATTGACAGACCAGTTTAATTCATCGCTTTTAAATTTTCTATTCATCACTCAATTTTAAATTTATAATCTTCAACCTCAATATCATAAAATACTGTTGCATTTTTTGTCGCGTATATTTCATAGTTTCCGTCGACTTAATTATATTAATTCCTTTGCGACAAGAGGTGGGGGCCCAAAAGGGACCCATCGACATCAATTTTGATGGATTAAGTGCATCAATAAGGCAAGATCAACTGTACAGATTAATGGAACTTACAATTAAACGTCGTTGACATTATCGTAAATACCTTAGATGGTTCTGGATGATGGTGACCTTTTGCATCATCTCTGAATATCTCATCTGACAGTACGCCGACATGGTGGTCGACAGTATTCCCCAGATACACGAGCAAGTGCAAACATGAATTCAGGACACAAAGATTTTTAGTCTATAAGTTAAAACTTTAAGACAAATATAAATAGGGTATAGAGGTTAGACGAAACTACCTGACTAGTGCACATATAAGTAGCACGTTTTTAACTTTGTTACTGTTGATAATTCATTAGTGCAGCTTGGTTTAGTATTCTATTAAGTTTTAATCAATGGGAATTTTGATACATATGTCTTTATTTTCTCATGCTATCAATTGTTGATCAAGTACACTATCGTTTATAAGATCAGGATCATCTTATGTTTTTTCAGTTAAAAATAAACGACGTAAGAGGATCCTAACCTTTATAGTTTTTTATATAAACAACCATATTTGTGGGTGGTTATGTTAGAAGTTAATAACTTAATATCATCAAATGTCATTATCGAACTCGGTTTCAAGAATGGGCTTGAGATGAATGTTATAAGACGAGTGGTCCGATATGGTTGGTTTTCTTAATGGTTGATAGCAACATCAGAAATCGACCAAGTGGAGTTTGTTTTTTAGCGGACTTATTCACCATTTATGGGAAAAAAATTGACTACTACCCTAAGAAATTTTCTAAAATATATTTAAAAATAGAGTTATTTGATTTAATAATCCCAAGTTTCATTTATTAATCGGGATTAATCCTAACTCAGTAAATGTTTATAGATACTCTCAACTTTAACTTTATTTTCCTCCAACGATTCCTTACTAACTGAGAGTTAATCCCGTTAGTTTTTTTGATAACGTGGACTGTTTTTGTGTCCAAAACACTAAGTGCATGTTTGAGATTCCATTTGAAAATGAGCTTATGACTTTTGGAGGGGTAAAAAGACAGAAATACCCCTCCAGAAGTCACTAGAAGTTATAAAATTATGACTTCTAGTGACTTCTGGAGGGGTATTTCTGTCTTTTACCCCTCCAAAAGTCATAAGCTTCTTTTCAAATGGAATTCCAAACATTCCCTAAACATAAAGTTGAAATCGATCATCAGGTCCGTCAATTTGAAACTTCCGCACCAAAAAACCAGTCAATCTCTCCAACCTAATTTGAACCATCGAACTCGTTGGAGGTAGATTTCAAGTGATGATGCAGGGTAGACAATAAAAAACAGACCTAATTGAGACTAGACGGTGCTGGAGTTGAAAAATAGCTTAAATTTAGCATTAGTTCATAAAAAAACTAACGAATGTTAACTCTCAGTTAGTAACATATCATTGGAGGAAAATACGTTTAAAGTTAGGAGTGACTGTAAGTATTTCCTGAGTTGGACTTAATCACAGTCAATAAATGAAAATTATGATTATTAAAATCCAATAACTTTTAGTAATAACCATCCATCCTGGACAGTGGACACTTGGAAGTACTTTTTTATTCCTTTAAATCTCTATACTTATGTGTATCAAACATTATAACATTTTTATAGAATTGTTAAAACTAACGAAAGTGTTTAAATCAAATGAAGTTAGCCGGTTTAACTGGTTTTAAAATATGTGGTACATTTTTAATGGTTTGAAAACTCATATAGATTGTTTGACAATTATTATACTTTTTTTTGTTGTTTAGGAATATGAACTATATGTGTTATATTAATGAATCATATATCCTTATTATTCATTAAAAACTAAATATAGAACTATGCATTTAAAGAAAAAGTGGTTCAAACCATAAAAATCAAACCGGCAAACCTCTAAAACCGACCTGTTTTTTTTCTAAACCAAAATTTCAGCTCAAGATTTTCGTAAAAATCCGCCGAATTACAAACCAAAAGTCCAAAATCGTGAGTTTTTTTGACCCATATATAGTTCCAAGATCTATTTGCCACATATAATTGCGATATATGGTTCTCTATTTTTTTAATTTTATTTTTATAATTATGTATGGAAGGGTGCAGGTACAGAAGATGTTTTGTCCCCAACCTCGGAACAAAATGATAATGTCGAAATAGTGCCACATAGATCACGAAGGTGGAAGTCTCACCAGTACTATGTCGCCACGTGTCAATACAAGCGTGCGGTTCATGTGTGATGCGGGCCATACCATATGGTCGTACACAACTCCATATTTTTAAATTTTAACTATTTATCTTAGAATTAAACATTTTTTGTACTTCCCTCATCTTGTACCAATTAGGCAATTATTCTCTTTCCACCTCTGTAACCTTTATATATACAACCCAACCAAAATCATCAATATCATTCGTGTGGAAACACAAACCCTCAGTTTCATCTTCGATTTCAGAACTATATTCGATCTTCTTCAACTTTTATTACTCTTTAAGGAATTTAATTTGCTCCAATTACATGCACTATGGATTATAAACACCCATAGGTTTGGATACTCAGATCCATGCTCCGTAAAATCATTAATTTGGGTACGTATGTATTCATAATTTGAGTTAATTAATGGTACCATTTTGTAATCATGGAAAGCATATCGTTCCCATGGTGTAACATCAATCATCATCACCAACAAGAACCCGAAGAACACATCATTCATGGTTCAGAAAATATCTTCTTGAACCCAATAACAGCCTCCACCGGCGGTCAAATCAATTCATATCGGCAGTCTACTCCGGCAAAACTGGACACAAATTGGTATCAGTCGTTGGCTGTCAATGAGTTACATGATCATGAAGACGACAATATCTCCGTCATCTTCTCCGATCACAGTAATTCATACACCAAAAGAGTTAAAAATCTCACCGGCGTCTCATCGAACGATTCCGTCACAAAAGAGACAGACGACGGCATTGTTTCTCAATGCTCATCGAAGAGGCGCCGATCGGATCCGATCCGATCCGCTTCATCCACCATAAACATCCGGCAACCGGCGGATTCCGACGAGACAGAGTCAGATGTTATCGCACAAATGAAGGAGATGATATACACCGCGGCAGCTTTCCGGCCGGTGAGTTTCGCCGACGATGATGTAAAAAAGCCAAAGAGGAGAAACGTGAGGATATCAAGTGATCCACAGACGGTGGCGGCACGGCGGCGGAGGGAGAGGGTGAGTGAGAGAATTAGGGTTTTGCAGAAGCTTGTTCCCGGAGGAGATAAGATGGATACAGCTTCAATGCTCGATGAAGCTGCTAACTATTTGAAGTTTTTGAGATCACAGGTGAACGCGTTGGAGCAATTTGGGATGAATGTTGATGGTACAACTACTAATGCATACGGTACAAGTCAGAATGCTCAAAACATTAACCATAGTGTTACATTGGGGCTACCGTTTCCCATGCAGGGACATTTTTTACTACACCATCAATAGATTCATCGTGTTCTCGTTACTATTTGCATGAAATACTTGTACTTCATGTAGTAGGCGTACCATTTCAGTAGCTAAAAGTTCATGTGAACATTTCACGTATCGAATTAATTTTTAACTGTGAATACACGTGCTAAAATTTACTTTTTGTTTTTGTTTTCACGAGTGGAAGAAGAAAAATAATAAAAACAAAACAGTTAAACAGTATTTAATTAAAATAAAGATAGATATGAGGAAATAGATAGAAAAGAATTTTAAAAAATTAATGTAAATTTTAATTTATGATAGTCTTTTGTTAATTATGATGGAAGATGATGAGAAATCCATTGTGTTTTTCTCATTTTTGACAACGTTTCTAAATTATATTGAAAATATAAAAAATCATACAAATTTACTCTCACATCAAGTGTCTCATCCTTATATTCATCCTCTACAATTTTAAGAAAAACTACAATGATCTATTTTCAAGGGTAAACATTCATCATCATATTTACTTTTTAATATTTTCCGAGTGTGTTGTGATTGGAGTAAAAAAGAAGAAAAAACTATAAAATAACTAAGGGGGTGTTCGTTTTTTCTAAGAATCACTTCCTGATCTCTTTTGTCTGCATCGCGCAGATCACGCGCAAATGTTGAACTTTGTTGATTGTTTGTTTTTTAAAAGATGATTCGTTAAAAAAGTTCTTCCTGAGATCTCGTGAAGAAGACATTGCACCACCTCTTCTAACATGTCCGACATATTCTCATCTTTTAATAACACAATACAAAACATCGACTTCTTTCCCATCTCCTTCCCTCTCACCACCGCCGGCCCCCCTCCCCCATCGCCCGCAGCCAGCCACGGCGGGCAGGGGCGGAGCATAGTTAGGACCGGGGGGGCCGCCGCCCCCC
This sequence comes from Flaveria linearis, assembly GCA_024085815.1. Taxonomy (NCBI): domain Eukaryota; kingdom Viridiplantae; phylum Streptophyta; class Magnoliopsida; order Asterales; family Asteraceae; genus Flaveria; species Flaveria linearis. The sequence goes on from CM044002.1 coordinate 1,595,039, forward strand.
CTCTTTTTTTCGTCGGTAGTGTTAAACTTTAGTTCGGTAGTGTAAATTTTTGGTTCGGTAGTGTAAATTTTCATATAAAACTCGAGTTCGCCCCCCCTAATAAAAATTAATTTCGCCCCCGCCCCCCCCTAATAAAAATTAATTTCGCCCCCGCCCCCCCTTCGGGAGTGGTCAAGCTCCGCCACTGACGGCGGGCCCCCTCCCCCCTAACCGCAGCCAGCAACGACGGTGGAGATAGACAACATCGCTAAAAGTAGTAACAACTACCGTTTCTTCTGGAAGAAACTGTTGTTGATCCCGTCGACGACTTCTCCATAGTTGAAGCTCAGGAATGTTGACACTAATACAGCTGATTGAAGTGTTAGCAGTGATCTAGGGTTTCTTCCAATCTCGTAATGCGCATCTCATCTGGATGTTCGAAGATTGTTGTTTATGATCTACAGTGAGATTGAATCTGAAAACGAAATGCGTTTGATTTGATGGAGATTAGCTGAAGGAAGATTTGGGGTAGTAATACTGTAGCAGTGAAAGAGTGTGTACTGTGTAGTTTGCATATTCAAACTATTTTAGTTTCTTCGAGTGGAACATTACCCAATATTGAAGTAATTTTTAAAGTTTAAAAGTTATGTTTATTTTAATTACAGACTATTCTTACAGTAGGCAGATGGTAAAAACAAATGGTATTTTTCTTGTAGGTTGCAGACGTTTGGTCCGCTTCTTCTTCTGTAGATGTCAGCAGATGTGATCCGCAGACTGCAGATATTTTTACTACAAAAAAAACAAACAGCATCTAAAAGAAATAATTAAATGAAATAAAGAAAAAAGGAAATTACCAAATAAAACAATTGACCATTCTATTTTAGTAGAATAAACATTGACCGAATCATTTACAAATATAAACATTTGAAAAAAAATACCACCAGCGAGATTTTTCATTGATTTCTCGTTGAAGTGGACACTTTTGAAAATATTGTTCCAAGGAGAGGAAGGGTCTAGGAGTTTGATACAGCAGCAGTCAAGAAGATATACAAGTATTAAAACTTAAACCAACTATTTTTAGGGGTTATTTGATTTGCTTCTGACCCGTCTGACCCACTGACCCGGTCAAACGTGGAGGCCGGTCAGCGTGTTTGATTTCCCTGATTCGCTTCTAACCTGTCAGCCCCTTCTGACCCATGCCTATTTTGAACCCTTACCCGGTCAGTTTTGGAGAAGCCTTTTACTCGATCAGTCCCTGCTAACCGAGACTTTCCATCAAATAACCCATTACTCTTTAACTCAAGTAGTTATGATAAAGTAACTAAGGACATGTAAATATGAAAAAAAAATCATGAGTTCAACTTTCACTCTAAAATAGGGTAGTAAATTTGACGTTAAAATATTAAATTTTTAAAACATTATATAAGAATTTAAAATTTATTGTATTTTAAAATTAGAAACTGAACAAGATTTTAGAGACGAATTACTATTTTTGATTCACTATATATTTCACTAGTTTTAGTTACCCATGTATCATACGTGAGGGGAAAAGTATATTATTAAATAACATAAAAACATAAATAAAATTTAATACGTTATATATTAGATGACACATAACAACTTCTGATCATAAGGTTACAAATAAGCAAAACCTCTTTATAATTATATTTGTAATAATATTAATAGGGTTTGGGGTCCTCTAAAAATTAGGTCCTCCTTTTTTAAAATTATATATATAATTGGGCTTCTCCTCGACTTGATATGGGCTTTCTTATTATAAGATTTAAGTCTTTCACTAGCACAAATTATCTATTATCTATTATCTATATATGAATAGAGAAAGTTGATGAATAGAGTAGTTTTGGGGATTTTCATTTTGACCACAAATGTTTATTTATTTTCCTGTTATTGTCCCACCTATCCCCTTCTAATACCCTTGAACCTCAGATGCTTCTCTAACAGGGAGAGAAAGTAGAGAAGAACCACCATTGATCCAACCAACGGCCATCAACACCGTTTTTTTTTTTCCGGCGACAATGGTCGTCTCTTCTCACCCCTTGCTTCGATTTATGTTTTCTACTCGATCTCCCTATAGGATTTTCAAAACGATGAAGGGTGCTGGACAAGAGAGGGTGGAGCCATGCCGTTACCGGCGGTCATTTCCTCCGACGATCGTCTATGGAGACGGTGGTGTGCCTTTGCCATCCTTCTCTTCGAAAACCTTCGCATGCGTGTTTGGTGGTGCCGGAGACGGCGGAGGCGGTGGCCGCTCCGGCCTGGCTACCGTTTCTCCGCCTCCCATTAGTTATACCGCCGCACTAGCGGTGCCTCCATCGGTAAGCGGGTTATGTTGGTTATGACGGTTACAATGGTGGTGGGTTTCTTCTTTGTTTGTGATGGTGGTGATGGCAAAAAGGTCGGTTGCCGATCTGCTACCCTTTTATGGTTAGTTGGACCAGGCGATGCGAGCGATGGTGATAATGGTGGTGCAATTGTCATTGTTACCACTCGCCTTCGTCTCCCTCTGATAATGGGTTTTTAGATTTACAATGCAGGCTTCGGTGGTGGTGGTTTTTGCTGCTGTGCCCCGATTGTCGGCGATTGATGTTCCCGCCATTGCGGTATCTGATCCCCTTTGTCTGGTTCGTGGTGTCAGTGATGACGACGATCTGCTCATCTGAGACTTGCTTTTGTGTTTATCTTTTGGGTTTTTCATTGTCACACCCCAACCTTGACGGCGGAAACGTCGAGGTGTGAGAGTTACGATTGTTCACAGCCACATAACGCTATTATTAAATCCAAATATATTAATCAAGATTTAATTGTAGCAATACAAGTATATCCAGAATACAAGTATAAAAGTATCCAGATCATTTGTTTATTTCTCTAAGTCCAATCCTAAGTGTGATAAGCTTCAAAGAGTAACCTGAAACATGTTAAAAATAAAAGGTCAACATAAAAATGTTAGTGAGCATTCTATAGTTTCGTATACGTAAGTATATAAAAGATGGCAATTCATAAATTAGAGAAACAAAGTAACTAGAGATGTAAGACAGAATGCACAATCAAACCTTGACAAAGTTTTACAAGTTTCAAACGTGTACTTGGATCAACCAAGTTATAAGTATATACGATTAGCTAAGTGTACTTGGATCAACCAAGCAGGCTTGTCAGGCCCATAGATCTATGACGTCGCCAGGCTAGCAATAGTTAATGATTGTACATGTATTCGACATTACATGGTAGCTACAAGATTTAACTAATCACAACACACAAGTAAATTGCCATAAGTTTACAAGAATCAAACGTGTTTACAAGTGCAATGTTTATAAGGTAACATGTTTCACCCAAAAGTGTGAAAATGGTAAAATGGGTATAGAAATACTCACTTGGCGATTAAGTATATATTGGATGATTAATAAGAAATAATAACAAGCGTCGTTTCAACGAATTCCTTTACAAGGTACCTAAAACGTATTTATTACAAGATTAATATATAAGCTTAACAATTAAACGTGAACTAGGGTTTTAGATGGAATTTGAGGTTTTGACAAGTAATAAAATTACTGGTATTTCGATTTATTCGATAATAATTTGTTAATCTAAAGTAATTGTTAAAGTATATTTTATAAGAAATTACGTTTGTAAATAATCGTGAAATTATAAGATGTATAATTTCTACAATTTACAGGATTATTTCATAATTAAACATGATATAGTGTCATTTTTATAAAAATAATTATTTATAATATTTATAAATAATATTTTATAAATATTATTAAGGTTTTTAACTAAAATAAATTTACAGAAATTATACTAAAATAAATTTACAGAAATTATTTATGTAACATTTTAAATAAGAAAAGTTTATAAGATTTATTTTTATAATTTTAAGAATTTTTCTGAAATTTTTAGAGGCTTAAAAGCATTAAAAAAATTAGTTAAGGGTGCCCGGGTTCGAACCCGGGACCTCAAGGTCTTGCATGCATGTAACTATCCAGTGAACCAAAGGCCTTAGCCGCGACCAAGTTCTGTTTTTAATTTATATAAACACAAGTTCCAGTTACCCCCAAATCAATATAAACCCTAATTCGATTTCCTTCCAATTGAACCCCAATTCGAAATTGATAATCAAATTAAGGTTAGGGCTTTTAATCCCTATGTAAAAACGAGTAGATTGATGCTTTTAATTACTTGATTGGGTACCTAATTCGACAGGAACAGATGAAGAACAGGTCGCAGTTGTTTTGAAACCAAATGATGATCAGACCTCGATGAAAATCAAATTAACTTTGCAGATAGTTTCTAGGGATGATAATGATCAAAAGCCCTCTGTTAATTTGAGATTAGAAAGCTCGGAGGGTGGTGTTCAATAGAGTTGCAGGTCGCGATGAAGATGGTGATCGATGATAGTGTTTGTGTTTGTTTTTGGTGCAATTGGAACCTGAGTTCGATTAGGTATTTATAGATGATCGAGTTGGTAGCTTTAATTTGTTTATTATTGTTGTTTGAGTGTATTAGTGAGCTGTATCGAATCCGAGTTAAAAGTGGAGATTATAGCCGTTTGTTTGACTGATTCAACACGTTTTGATGTTGGAATCCAATTCGAATTGGATCCAAGAAAGCTTTCGGTGAGGTTGTGGGGTTTAAAATCGAGTAATTTGGTCTGAATTTGTCGGGAATAATGTGGTTTCGATATTGGGAGCTTTGGATTTGAATATCTAGATGATTAAACGTGTTTAATGGGTGCATTGGTTCGAATCTTGTCCATGAATGCATTGGAACCGGTTTTGTGGGTTAAAATTGCGTATTTTTGGCTAATTTGGATCGCCGGAGAACGGCCGGAGACTCGCCGGAGTCTCGCCGGAAAATCGAGAGGGGAGAGAGAGATGGCAGTTGTGTTTTAAATATTTACACAACTGGTCTCTGCGGTTTCATTTTTATCATTTTATGCTATAAACTTCTTTTTGAAGTTTGATAAATTACAAGACTACCCCTGGACTTTTATTATTATTATTATTATTGTTATTATTATTATTATTATTAATATTATTATTATTACTATTATCATTATTATCATTATTATTATTATTATTTATTTATTTATTATTATTATTATTATTATTATTATTATTTGCGAAATACGAGATGTTACATTCATTTTATGTACCGTTTGGGATGCTTATTGTCCAACCTCCTGATGCATGGCTGTCATTTAGAGTTGTTGGCTAGATGATTCGGTTGGGGATGTGTCTATGGAATTGGTTCTGCGGTATTGAAGATGATAAGGACCGCCTCATTCGAGGTTTGCTTATGGTTTGATGGAATTGGCTTCATGGTGTTGATGGTTGTCGTTTCGGTTTATTAGTAATGTGTTGTTGACGAGATGAACTCCGAGGGTGGTGATGGGATAACCGGAGAGGTGTCGTTGCTTAGGCGTGGCTACCTATTATGGTTAGCAGCCACAACTATACACCGGTTCTGAGCCCGAGCATGAGAACTTCAAATAGTTTCGAGTCAGCTTTCACGCGCGCAACGCGCCCCGATGAAAAATACTAGTTTATATAATTTTGAACTCTTATATATATGGAATTTTTAGTTTTTAGGTTTTGGCCACTAACTTTTAGGCTTTTATATTTGGCCATTTTAAATTTTCCCAGTTATTTTAGTAATTAAAAATTATTCTAAATACCTATTAATTTAATTTGTATCATAAAATATGCGAAACTTGCATTAATTTGTGTTAAAAGAGTAAATATATTTTTTTCTTGCAAAAAGTTTGGTTATAATTGAATGTGTTTGCCAATTGAATTGAGGGGGATGTTGAAATATATGTTTAGTACAATTCAACAACAAACATATTGGTAGTTTTGCCTCTAATGTGTACTTTGTTTCTTGCATAAAATGGATGATATTGAGTTGGATTAATGGAATATCGGATTGCTCGTGGACTAGTTGGGCTAAATGAACGTGATGTTGGGCTTTGCACTTGGGCTGCTGCTGAACGTAACTTTAGTTTCCTTCATGTTGATATATGCTGCAAAAGAAGAACTAAATGGGGAATATACAAAAATTAGGAAATCATTGTTTTTTGGGCTCTCGATCAGTTCTTGATGTTCACCAGCCTAATGATTCGATGATCGTCATCTACATCTAGTCATTATATTGTTCATCTATGTCTTTTGGTTTCAACCATTTTTTTATCTGTTTCATCTTCATCTTGTGGTGTTAGTCTAGTTTTAGCTCTGCAAATTGTAGATTATTTTTGTTCTTGAATGTATGTGTGTTTGAGATTTAAGAATTTCTCTATTTGTTCTGTTTCGTTTTACAACTGAAATCTCATTTCGTGACATGGTATCAGAGCTGTAAGGCCCTTGATTCATTGTCTTCTTTATTGCTTTGTTGGTTCTGGGTAGACTATCGAGATCCTAAAGTTTGTCTGGTCATAATCTTCCGCTGTCAAGAAAGGTTTCATCCAATCTGCTGAGTTCTTAGTTGTGAACGAATTGAGTTCTCGTTATCTTGACCCTGAATCTGTGATTTGGATTCATATGTGTCTCATATTCTCTTCGATTACACATGGGGCTTTTGGTCAGATTCTTGGTATAGTTGGGCTTTTGATTCCGTTGTTTATTTGGCTTGATTGAAGTCGAAGGATCGATGTTTGATTTCTCTTTCATGGTCGACTGAAAGTGTCAATTTCTAGGGCTTGAGATTAAAACTCTAGATCTAAAATAAGGCGGCCAAGGTTGATTAGGTTTCAATGATGTTAGAAAACTGATTTTCATACGATCACTTTTGTGTTCTTATGTTAAATCGACATTTACATGTTCAGTTGATAACCTCTCTCTCTTTCAGTTATCCATAATCTATGTTGATATCCTTTACTTCCTGCTCATTTTTTACTCCACTATGTCCCTGTAGGTAGTGGCGATCTTTATGACCCCACCACCACCAATCTCGCACCAATTTTGTAATTACAGTATTCATCGTTTTTTTATTCTCGTGGTTCCTCTTTTCTTACTTGAACTTGACCTTTCCGAAATTGTTATTCGTAAATCCAGTGGACTTCATAAATCAATGGCAGAAGGGTCGTTTGAGACTGGAATCATCGACGGGTGCCTATGGGGTGATGAACTTATTAGTCCTGCATTTTCTACTTTGGAACAGGAAGATTTGATTGAGGATGATAGTGTGTCGTTTCATCAAACAGCTAAAAAACAGCTAAATATCTTTTCTTCTACAACACTTCGTTTTTTAATCATCTTCTTGTCATATTCATATTATTAGTTTTATAATTTTTTTGTATGTATAAGAAGGGTAAAACAGTTAATCACCTGTGATCAAATGAAGTCTTCTCTAGATAAAAAAAGGTATTTGTTCTTTTTGCAAATCTACCTGTTGTTTTGGTGAGGCTGGTGTGTTAAAAGAGTAAATATATTTTTTTCTTGCAAAAAGTTTACTTATAATTGAATGTGTTTACCTATTGAATTGAGGGGGGATGTTGAAATATATGTTTAGTACAATTCAACAACAAACATATTGGTAGTTTTGTCTCTAATGTGTATTTTGTTTCTTGCATAAAATGGATGATATTGAGTTGGATTAATGGAATATCGGATTGCTTGTGGACTAGCTGGGCTAAATGAACGTGATGTTGGGCTTTGCACTTGGGCTGCTGCTTAACGTAACTTTAGTTTCCTTCATGTTGATATATGCTACAAAAGAAGAACTGAATGGGGAATATACAAATATTAGGAAATCATTGTTTTTTGAGCTCTCGATCAGTTCTTGATGTTCACCAGCCTAATGATTCGATGATCATCATCTACATCTAGTCATTATATTGTTCATCTATGTCTTTTGGTTTCAACCATTTTTTATCTGTTTCATCTTCATCTTGTGGTGTTAGTCTAGTTTTAGCTCTGCAAATTGTAGATTATTTTTGTTCTTGAATGTATGTGTGTTTGAGATTTAAGAATTTCTCTATTTGTTCTGTTTCGTTTTACAACTGAAATCTCATTTCGTGACAATTGATACATTTGTTATGTTGACATTATTTTTTTAATTTTGTTTGCTTGATGCCTTCAAGTTTGAAGTTGGAGTGATACCAGTTACTTTTTTGTATTCTGACTTTCATATTTAAGTTTGTGATGCAATTACTCGTGCAATGCGCGCAATATCATATTTATCTATCAATGTTTTTGTAGAATATGATCCTGCGATATCTTGTTTGGCTACATATATTATGAGCCTATGATGATGATGATAAAAATTACGCATGCACTTCCATCATCAGATTTCATATGCTTCCTCTTTTAAGTATCTGTAATCGAATTGATTTCATATAATATTAGATTTTGTACATGATTAATTATCTATGTTTATCTATTTTAAAATACGAGGTAAAAAACACCGATATATAAGCTATTTAGAAGAAAGATTGTAAGCTTGTTAATACAAAAACGAAAATGACAAATAGCTTGAGAATAAAGAGACGATCTGAAGAGACAAACAATCATCTACTCATCATGATTATTGTATTCTTGATTTTTTGTGATCTAATCTACAAATATTCTGATTCCGGATCTTAGTTTCTCGCCTTCTTTGAATCTCTGCTTTTGTATCATGTTTTACTAATTAATTGTGATTGGATTTGAGGTTTGAATTTTGGAATTTTTGAGAACGAAGGCTCTCGATTTGACGGTCAAGCATCTCAGGCGGTGCCGATCAACTTCTTGAAAAAGTTTAGTTTGTGGTTTTGACTTTTGTAATCATTAACTTCAATTAGCTTATTGATATTTTGATATTTGTGATTTAGTGCTTTGGTTTGACATTATTGATTTTGGCTGCTTTATGTCCTTCATGTTTTATCTATATTTAAACTTCATGAGGATGAATAGTGACTTTAAACTTCATGAGGATGAATAGTGACTTTGTGAATTTGACCCAATGATTCTTGAATCAACGGGTATTGATTGTTATACTTATTTTGAAGCATGAGATACAAGTTTGGTTTTGCATGTTAAACATAACAGATCATTTTTTTGCCTGCCACTTTAACCTCGCTTTTAATATTGACGCATCTTTCTCACAAACTGTTGACTTTTATTAAGTCAAACTCAGGTGTATATAGTTAATTTACAATTTTACCCTTGTCATTAGTTAGTTTGTTAATACGTTTGTTAGCGGTAGTTAGTGGTAGTTAGTTTTGATGATCTTGTATATAAGCTGGTGTGATGTAATGTTTCGTGTGAAAACAAGAAAAGATTCAATTTCATTTTCTCATCTCGAATTACATGGTATCAGAGCGAATTTCCTGTTCTTGATCTTCTTCGAGATTTCTTTCACAATTTCATCTTCTTTCTTCGCTTTTACAAATGGAATCATGTCGTCTTCCGAAACCTCATCACAATCGCAATCAATCAACACGATTGATTCTTCTAATCCGTTATATTTGCATCCGTCTGATCATCCTGGTATGATGTTGGTGACGAAATCGTTTGACGGATCTGGATTCGAAGCCTGGAAGCGTTCAATTTCAATTGCCCTATCTGCTAAAAACAAGCTTGTTTTTGTTAAAGGTGAATTAACTCGTCCAGTTGATGCTGTTCAAGCAGTTTTATGGAATCGTTGTAATGACATGATCATCTCTTGGATTCTCAATTCTATTTCTCGAGAGATAAGTGCAAGTGTTCTTTATGTTGAATCTGCACATCAATTGTGGACTGAGTTGATTGAACGCTATGGACAGTTTAATGGAGCAAAATTATATCAACTCAAGAAGAATTTGGGAGAGATTGTTCAAGGTAATTCTGATGTTGAAAGTTATTTCACTAAATTGAAAACTGTTTGGGATGAATTGAGTGTAGTGGATGTGATTCAACCGTGCACATGTGGAACTGCTACTTTGATTGCTAAAAGAGATGAAAATCACAAACTTATGCAGTTCTTGATGGGATTGAATTCATGCTATGATACTGTTAGAGGTAACATTCTCATGATGAAACCTTTGCCTACTATTAATCAAGCTTATGCTCTTATTGTTCAAGATGAGAAACAACGAGAGATACATGTTGCTTCTCATTTCTCTACTGAGTCTGCTTCTATGCATGTTCAGTCACATTTTCCTAACAACTCTTCTGCTAGAAATGATAATAAGAAGCATGTGGTGTGTTCTAATTGCAATAAACCCCGGACATCATGCTACCAAATGTTATAGGCTGATTAGTTTCCCTAAGGACTTTAAGTTCACAAAATCTAGGAGAGGAATGGCTAATTTAGTTGAACATGATGATTTGTCTTCTTCAAGTTCAACTAATCCTTTTCTTAATACTCCTAGTTGTACTTCTGATCATGCTGTAGGATCATGTATCACTCCTGCACAATATCATGAGCTCATGAATTTGCTGCAACAATCAAAATTGAAACCTGATTTTGCTCCTGATTCTAGTCAACCTGCTTCTTCCATTAGCTTTGCTAACTTTGCAGGTATGATAACATGCTCTAACAGTTCTTATCATACTAGATGGATCATTGATACAGGTGCAACTGATCATATGTGTCATAATGATCAATTATTTTCAGATCTTATTCCTTTTTCAAGACCTTTCTACATTGGTCTTCCAAATGGACATGCTATTCCTGTTACTCATTTTGGAACTGTTGTTTTGACTCCCTCACTTTCTCTTAAAAATATTTTACTTGTTCCTGAGTTTAAACATAATCTTCTTTCTGTTTCAAAACTCTATCAAGACACAAATGGCATTGTCTATTTCTCTAACAAGTGCTGTTGGTTGCAGGACCCTTCCATGAAGAAGCCACTGACTCTTGGTAATCTTCTTGATGGGCTCTACATTTTACAAGCAACTAATAATGCTTTTACTTGTTCTAATTCTGTTTTGTTTACCACTTCTCATTGTAATTCAGTTGTTAATGCTACAGTTTGGCATCATAGACTAGGTCATTTACCTGTCTATAAGATGAAACAGTTGCATATGCTTTATAATCACTCTTTGAATTCTATTGATACTTGTAGTATTTGTCCTCAAGCTAGGCAACATTGTTTACCTTTTCCTACTAGTACACGTTCCAGTACTCGTATATTTGAGCTTATACACATTGACATTTGGGGTCCTTACAATACTGCAACTTACACAGGTTGCAAGTATTTTTTGACTATTGTTGATGATTTTAGTATAACTACTTGGACTCACTTGTTAGCTACCAAAAACAATGATTTTTCTGTTCTTCAGAGTTTTATTGAACTGGTAGCTACTCAATTCAATGTTAAAGTTCAATGTGTTCGCTCTGATAATGCCTTTGAGTTAGGATCTGCTTCTACTCATGCTAATATCTTCTTAGTAAAGGTATTATCCATCAAACTACTTGTGTTCATGTTCCTCAGCAAAATAGGGTTGTTGAGAGGAAACACAAACATCTTCTTGAGACTTCTCAAGCCTTAATATTTCAATCCAAATTACCACTGCAATTTTGGGGTGATTGTGTCTTAACTGCCACACATTTAATCAACAGATTTCCTTCAAAATTGCTTGGTAATAAGTGCCCTTATGAATTGCTTACCAATAAATCACCTGATTACAATCATTTAAAGGCTTTTGGTTGTCTCTGTTATGCCTCTACAGTTAAACCAGGAAGGGATAAGTTTCAACCTCAAGCTGTCCCTTGTTTGTTTATTGGTTATCCTTTGAACAAGAAAGGATATAAACTTTACAATCTTAACACAAAGTATGTTTTTATCTCGAGAGATGTTGTGTTCTTTGAACATTTGTTTCCTTCTATTCCTACTTCACCATCTTCTATTTTCCCAATTCTTAACAATTTTTCATCCTTCTTTGATGATTCTCCTTCTATTTCTCTTTCTTCTGTTCCTTCTTTTCCTTCTTCATCTTCTTCTCCTGATCTTCCTATTCCTCATAATATTCCTACTCCTCCTACTTCTGATCCTTCTTTGTCAACTTCTTCTATTCCTCTTAGAAGATCCACTAGATCGTTTGTTCCCCCTGTTTATCTTAAGGACTTTGTTTGCAATGAAGTTCATGGTGTTTCAGATTCTTCATGTTTCTGTTCTCACAGTTTGTTAAATGCTTGTTCTGTTTCCTCCTTTGCTTGTACTGCTGATTTGTCCTCTTCAAGTCAGCAGTTGGTTAATCATCTTGACATTTTAAAGGAGCCCAAAACTTATAAACAAGCTGCACAGTTTCCTGCTTGGCAAGAAGCTATGCACAAAGAATTTACTGCTTTACAAAACACAAACAATTGGACTGTTGTTGATTTACCTCCTGGTAAAAAGCCAATTCGTTGTAAATGGGTGTACAAAATCAAGTATAATGCTAATGGCAGTGTTGAGAGATGTAAAGCTCGACTTGTGGTTAGAGGTGATACTCAACAGGAGGGTCTTGATTATAATGTAACTTTCTCTCCTGTCATCAAAATGACTACTATTATGACCTTAGTTGCTTTTGCTACAAAATGCATTGGCCAATTTATCAACTTGATGTTGATAATGCTTTTTTACATGGTGATTTGGATGAAGAGATTTATCTTTCTTCTCCACCTGGTATGACATTTCCAGATTCTAAGGTTCTTAAGTTACAAAAGTCCCTCTATGGTCTTAAGCAAGCTTCTAGACAGTAGTATGCTAAATTGTCCACTGTTCTTAAGAGTCAGGGTTATGTGAGATCTACCAGTGATTACTCTTTATTCACTAAAACCACGGGCTCATCAACTGTCTATGTTGCTGTGTATGTGGATGATATTCTTGTTACTGGGAATAATCCTCATGAAGTATCCCACTTAAAAGCTCTTTTACATACCACATTTGGTATTAAAGATCTTGGCTTTCTTAACTATTTTCTGGGTATTGAAGTTTTACAGTATTCTGATGGATTGATTATGACTCAGAGGAAGTTTGCTATTGATCTTTTAACTGAATTTGATACTTCAGACATCAAAGTAACCACTACTCCTCTTCCTTCTCACCTACAATTGCATTTGTCTCATGGTGATCCAATTTCAGAACCTTTGAAATATAGACAAATTGCGGGTAAACTCAATTACTTAACTCATACACGACCTGATCTTGCCTTTGCTGTGCAATTTCTTAGCCAATTTATGCAAGATCCACGGATACCTCATTGGACAGCTGCTATGCATACCCTAGCTTATGTTAAAGGCACTTGTTCACAAGGCTTGTTTTTTAACAATCATTTAGATTCTTTGGCCTTGCAAGCTTATTGTGACTCTGATTGAGCAGCATGTCCGAACACAAGGAGGTCAATTAGTGGTTACTACATTTCCTTTGGGGGTTCTCCTATTTCCTGGAAGTCAAAGAAGCAACCTACAGTTGCTCTTAGCTCTACAGAGGCTGAGTACAGATCCATGAGACGTGTGACTGCTGAGTTAGCTTGGCTAACAAGATTGCTCAGTGATTTTAAAGCTCCTACAGTCACTCCTATACCCCTTAAATATGATAATCAAGCCGCCATATACATTGCCAAAAATCCGGTGTTTCATGAGCGCACCAAACATATTGAGCTTGATTGTCATTTTGTAAGAGAAAAGTTACAAGAATGATTAATTTCTTTGGATCATGTGCCTTCTCAATCTCAACTTGCTGATATATTTACAAAGAGTTTATCCTCTTCTTTACATCACAATTTGCTTTTCAAGTTGGGTGTATTCTCCCCTCCAACTTGAGGGGGGATGTTGACTTTTATTAAGTCAAACTCAGGTGTATATAGTTAATTTACAATTTTACCCTTGTCATTAGTTAGTTTGTTAATACGTTTGTTAGCGATAGTTAGTGGTAGTTAGTTTTGATGATCTTGTATATAAGCTGGTGTGATGTAATGTTTCGTGTGAAAACAAGAAAAGATTCTATTTCATTTTCTCATCTCGAATTACACAAACTTCAGCAATAGTTGCTTTTTTTATGCATACTCATGTTAGTGTTGCGCTATCATGACGGATCCAAAAGTTTAAGAGATAGCGCTATAGTTGTCATTTTTTTTTCAGAAGCAGTGTTGCTCTTTGTTTTTATGTTTTTTAACGGACTGAACCAATGATGACCAAACTCCTGTGGCATGGCACGAGGAAATGACCATATTCACGCCATGAAGTACGGTGGGCAAAAAAACATAAAAGTACAATGTTATACATAGGATAATATTACGATTTTGCTGCAAGTGCTTCAACCATAAAAATACAATTGATCTTTTCAAGGACTTCAACCATAAAAATACAATTGATCTTTTCAAGGATTGTTCCATTTTGATGACTTTACGTTTTTGTATTGTTATTTTTAAAATTTTATTTTCACATCTTATACTATATGTATTATACGCTTTAAATCCGTTTGGCTTTCTACTAAATTCACTTTTTTTGATAAGTTTCGTTTGGTAACTTTATAAAAAGTTGTGGGTAGTAGACTTTTTTTAATTGTAATCAAAATCAGGTGTTTTTTTTCGTATGCTATAGCGAGTGATGTTAGCGTTGCTTAGTGGCGGATTCGGAAACTTTTTTCACAGGGAGCGGAAATTTTAAGTATCATTTGGCCACCGCAATATACTATATATTTTATCAGTCCGGTTCGAGTCAGATGGGTCGGGTCGGTTCATTGACGTAAAAATTGTTAAAATGGTCTAAACTCGTGAATTTACGTATATGTACAATATAACAAAGATTGTATTGAAGCAATTATACTCATGAAAATGATGATATGTGATGTTTGAAACAATTATACTTATAAATTGATGATATGTTCGACATGTTTTAGATATATTATTATCAAATATATTTATCTTGATATATCTTTTTCTTCCTACTAATTACATGATTATTTGAGAGTGGAATTTCAAAAATCCATTTGATTATGGACCTAGTTAGTGAGAAAATATGATCTGACCTGTTAGAAGATCACCGGACCCCATTATAGTTTCGTTCCAAACAATGTATTTGAGTTAATTTTGCTTTTTCTTTAGTTTCAAGAATTTTAAGGGGGGTTTATGGCAAAATTTTATTGGGGCGGTCAGGATTTTCACACATATAAACAAACAAACAAACAAACAAACAAACCCAGGATTTTCACACATATATAACACTGAAAAAAAAATTAGGGTGGACGGCTGCCCCCCTCCGTTGGCTTTAGGTCCGCCCATGGCGTTGCTATACTATGATGGATCCAACTGTTTGTGTGAGCATCAACGTTGTCTTTTTTGTATCATCAGAAGCACTATTGCTCTTTCTTTTAAGCTTATTCGACGGTCCAACCGATGATATCCAAACTCCTGTTGTGTAGCATGACTAGGTTCCCGTCACATATCGCGATGTGCAAAAAATAGTTTTAATACAATTTGTTGATTCATTGTTTTGGCAATATTAATTTAGGTTGTCAATTAGCTTCTGCCTACTTGCAATCTTGATTTTTATTTAATAATTAGTATCTTGTGGGTTAATGTTTAGGCATAGTAATTCAAGAATCTAGCAGTCTCTTATTTTTTTATTTTTTTATTTTTTTATTTTTTTATATTATTTGCTAACTGGTATTTTAGTGTTTAGGCGTAAATGCTTAAGGTGTTTACATTGTTCTTTTATTTGTTGTTTTATTAAATTAAGCATGTAGGTTTTAAGACTTGAATAAAGAAGGATGGTTTCCATCAATTTTTTTAATAGGATCTTATTCTTTTAGTTAACTTAATGCTCCAAAAACATTGAGCTAACCCTGATTATCAAAATCAACTCAATTTTAAAACACCAGACCAATATTGTGGGGTGTATAGATTCATAGATTCATTACACAATAATTAAAATTGTAACAATACTTTAACACTAATTATTTGAAAAGAAAATGTTTTAGCCGGACTATAATTAAATGATTTTAATTTTCAAAACGGTTTTCTAGCTATGAAAGAAAACAAGGCTGCGTAATTTTTAGATAAAGTTAGAGATTAAATAAATAAAAATTAGGAAAGAAATCAAACTCTAATCATATCAAATATCGTATAAAATCTTTGACAAAAATCCATAAAAATTAAAAAGCGCAACTCCAACGGTCTTATTACGCAGTTACAAAACCAAACCCCCCAAGGCCCGTAAATCACTATAAACCCTAAATCACTGTAAACCCCAAATCAGTAAATCGTCTCTCTCGACGCGTTGGCGATCAGATCCACCGTAACTCTCGTATCCTCAAATGGTCTTCTCACGAAATTATTCGGTAATTTTGGTCTATCATTTGATTCTTGTGGTAATTCGAACAATCGTTTTAGTTCGTTATATGTTTTAAGAATTTCAATGTGTATAATCATTCATTGCTTACGATTACTGTGCTGATTCGTGTTTGTAGACAATGTTCCATGCAGTACTCCCAATCTGATCGCCTCACACGGGAACGAAAAGCTTTCCCCTTTTCAACCGGCGAAGAATTTCATTTACGGTACGATGATTTCCCGATCAACTGTTATGTCTGTACTTTTGCGATTTTTAAACATTTGTTGTGTTAATTTGTTTTTTTCTTCCTGTAATTATTTTGTTGTTAGTGAAGATTATTCTTCGCTGCACGCTATGATCTTCGAATCCCAATGGTATGTATTTACGTTGAATTTTGAAAGTGATTTATTGTTGTTGTTATTATTATTTAAACTAACCATGAAGTTTAAACATATATCGTTTCCTTTAACGTCCTTTGTTTCGCATGGGCTAGTTTTGGGAAATACGTCACAACAAAAACAATTTCGCCTAAGTTGAAGGTAATAGGTTCCATTCGTAATTCTTTGTTTCTTTGTTATGTGTAATCTATATGATTTGACCCGAGTAAGAGACAATTGCTTTATTGATGAAAGTAGTTGTATTGCTGTTTCACTTAAGATGATTTTGATTTTTATTATTATTTGATTTGTTTTCTTGCTGATGAGTTCTTTTGGATATAATTGTGGAGTTTCTGACCTTGGTTTTCATTACTCTCTCTAATAATAGTTTTTGGCAAGTCGTGTGGTTCAACTCTTCTTTATTGTAGGAAAATTTTCAACTCATACTCAAGAACTCGAAATCTCCCTACTTGAACACTTTAATGCATATTCTTAAGTTGTCTTGTACTCTAGGTTGATTAGGTGTGCAACTGTGCGTAGAATGTTGTAGTATGGTTTGCTTTCTCCTTGCTACTTCATATGTGTTGATTTTAACTTTAATATGTTTTAAAGTTTTATCCTTTCTTTGTTCAGTTTTTTTCTCTTTATTTCATGTATGGTTTCTTATAGCTCTGTAGTTCATAATTTTATATGGTGCTTTATGATACCAAGCTCACATTCAAGAACTTGGAATCCTGCTCTATGACAACTAAAAACCCATTTAACCATGATGAACTTGCTTGCACTTTGCGGTTGAGTGGGTGTACGCAGGTTATTATTGTAGCGTGGATTGTTTTCTTGATTAAGATCTTTTTGTTATCTTCAAATTATTACGATTGCTTTTTTCATAATTTTATCTTTGTTATGTTTTTTTTCAGATATTGATTACTTGAGTTCTTTCCCTATACTTCTTCGAATATCTTTTATTTTATGTACTTTTGTTGTGAGATTTTTCAAATAGCTTGTGGTTTCATGGGCTCACATGGTATGTTACAAGACTAAAATCACATTCGAGAACTAGGAATGTCGTTACTAGAGTACCTTAAAAAACCTATTTTAATGTGTCTTTGTACTTTGAGTCATGTACTTTGCGGTTAATTGGGGGACAAAGGTGCTTTTGTAACGTGGATTCCTCTCTTGATAACAATTTTGTCTTGATATTCTATGTTTGATGATTTTGATTATTAGTTTTTATAATTTTTATTTCTTCATAACGTGATTTTTATATATGATAATAATGATGTTTTTTAATAGCTTTGTGGTTTGACAAGTTTACATCGTATGTTACAAGAGGAACTCACATTCGAGAACTAGGAATGCCGTCACTAGAGCACCTAAAAAATTCAATTCGACTTGTCTTTGTACTATAAGGCTTGTACTTTGCGGTTGATTGGGTGAAAATGGGTGTTATAGTAGCGTGTATTACTTTCTTGATAAAGCTCCCTGTCTTGATATTCTATATTTAATGATTTTGACTGTTAATTTTATAATTTATATATCTTAATAAAGTAATTTTTTCTATGTTCAATAAAGATGGTTTTTATTAGGGTTGTGCTTTTTATGTATGTTACAAGTCGGAACTCTACATTTGAGAACTTGAATCCCATTGCTAGAGCACCTAAAAACCCATCTTAACTTGTATTTGTACTTTGATGCTTGTACTTTGCGGTTGATTGGGTGACGAAGGTGGTTGTAGCATGGATTGCTTTCTTGATAATGTGCTGTCCGTTGATGTTCTATTTTTGATGATGTTGACCCTGTTTCTTAATTTTTATTTCTTGGTTACTAGATATTTTACATATAATTTACATATATTTTGCTTGATTCTCCGAATCTCTTTGATGTTACTTTTTTCAGCGAACCATGTGATTTAACCCTGATTTCACTTCACACTTGATGATGTTGACTCTGTTTTTGGTACTAAGTATTGTGCTTTTCTTGTTGTTTTACTGAAAATTTTCTAAGGGATCTGAATAGCAAAATTTTATGTGTATCGAGCAAATGGTATCCATTTTTATGTTTTAGTACAGATGAAACACTTTTTTCCCAACTTGAGGTACTTATATGTGTATCGAGCAAATGCTATCCATGTTTATGCTGTATTGCAGATGAAATACTTCTTGCCAACCTGACTACTTGAGTGGTACTTGAAGCAAGCTATTGCTGACAAAAATCATGCGGTGGCTAGTGCAGCTATAGTCAGTGGTATCCATTTCTCCCAGGTATTCATATGGGAAATTGCATTATGTTAGCTTTTTGTTGATATTTATTGTTTTTAATTAACAGGACTTTCATTTATCATGGATAAATCCTAAATTCTGAAAAGAGGAGTAATGAAGTATAACTGTATGAGAGTCAATTTAATCAATGGCTGCACTCTTTAGTTTCATGCACTTGCTCTACTCCACCAGGTATGAAAAACTGGCTCAATGCTCACCAGCTACCAAGTATTATTATTGTTGTTATAAATATTTTTGAAAGGCACGAGCCGGTTAAGTTCTCACTCATTACCACGTGTGTTATAGTATTGTTTTTTAGGTTATCAGAGAT
This sequence comes from Flaveria linearis, assembly GCA_024085815.1. Classification (NCBI taxonomy): domain Eukaryota; kingdom Viridiplantae; phylum Streptophyta; class Magnoliopsida; order Asterales; family Asteraceae; genus Flaveria; species Flaveria linearis. The sequence goes on from CM044002.1 coordinate 1,614,214, forward strand.
CAAGAATTAATTAGTAAAGTGGGGACCACCCATTTTATGACTATACAGAAGGTTGTCTCTGCAACAAATCAGAAAGGGTTATATTTGAATCAGCAATGGCAATAACAGAACTAGTTGCTGTTGCTGGTAGAGAATTAACTCCTGCGGTCACGTTATATATCTTTTAACCTCCTCTAAACAGGTACTTCAGTTTTTTGCTGTCTGCACAGTAAACATGGTAATTACCATATTACAGCTTGACGCTTTATGAATTTTTTTGTTTGCTAGTTTATCATGGCCTCATATCATGTGACCTGCTTTGAGTTCCCTTGTAATAAACATAAAAATGTGTATTATTGGTCTTCTATTCTTGATTTTTTTATTATATAATTTTCAGTATTTATGGTTCTTTTTTTACAAGGGACATTCGTCATTGTTGAGGCCGATGGCACTAACTTCAATTTCTAATTCTAGGATAACTTCAGTTGTGCTCACTTTGTAACTGTTTGTTCATTCAAGCTCCTGAGATTGCCTCGAGTAGTAATCTTATCTTGTTCAAAATGCGCGTGGCTAGTTGTTTTCTGTTTTATTATAATAAATCTATTAGTACTTATCCTAATTTCTTTGATACCTACATAATTCAGGTGACAATGACCCATCAAATGCTTGTAACCAACCGTAATGTCGATAAGGATAGCTTAATTTTAGAGGTAATAGCATCTCATATGTTGAAACTGGTTAGGTCAACCTACAGACACTCATTTTATCTGTTTCTTTGAATCTAAAAATTGTTACTGTTCAAAATATGACTTGACAAAAACTTCACCACAACAGCTTGTATGACTTGCAATATTTGACCCATTTTTATTTTAGTTAAATCCGTTAGTAAAATTCTTTTGACCTGTATGTGTTCAAATACCCACCTCAACATTTTACACTGTACTTAAATACTCTTGGAGAATATGGTTCAGTCAATGAAATTGATAAGGATGTAATGACAATTCTCTTTGGCATGTAGAGACTAGTTTGAACTTTGAAGAATTATGTCAGTTGTTGCTCCAAGTTTCTTTATTTTTATTTAATTAATGGGCTTTTGTTTCCCACAATTATTCATATAGTTTATTTGTTTATCTGCTAATATAGGAACCTACAGTAAACCATTTGACATCAGTTCTGTACCTAAGAAGTCAAATCTTAGCCACTTGCATAGAGAAAAATCTTCAGGTAAAACCGTAAAAAGTCCACTGCTTCTGGTGCCCCTCCAGCGGGTCCACTTCCACAGTTTATGCCTATACAAAGGTACGATAATCTTTTGCCATGCTGTCTTCATCTGAAAAGCTTTTTAAGGTTCTCCGTTTGCACATAATCTTTTAAAATACAAACTTGTTACATGTTTTTTAGAGGCGGCAGTTTCGATTATTTCGTTATGCATTGGTTGACTTCTTGATCAATAAACTTCTTAACATTATCTCCTTTACTTTGTTTTTCTTTTTCACATTTGCTTTCATCGGCTATTTTTTGGAATTGGGAAAATAGCTAAAAATAAAACGGGTCAAATGGGATGAATGGGTCGAAAGATGCCCGCTGTGTTTTATAACACATAAGTCCTCTTAAATTGTTCTATTCAAGTGAATACATTCTTTTTAAAGAAAAAACATTATTTGTATTCATACTTTGACACTATAATTATAAATCATTTCATGGCTTTCATTGTCCTAATATTTTAAAGAATTTCATATTCACCTTAGAAGTGTAAACGCTGTGTGCTAACAATACCTGACCCCACTTTGAGGTATATCTTCACTTTACTACTAGTAAGTTTAAATCATGCAATATATTTAATAATTATTCAAGGTTATTACCTTCACCTTTTTATTATTATTTAGAAAACTAGTTAAAATAAGATTTAAATGCTTTGTGTAAATTGGTAGCTTTATATCATCTGATCTTGAAATACTTGTTAACGATTTATGAGCTATTATTGATGTTTAATTATAGTTGTATAATTCAGATGTATGTTTAATTTCTAGTATTAGTTCATTTTGTTTACATAATTTGGCAGGATTATTAACTTGTTTATAGACTATTGTTGAGTTGTTCTGTTTGTGTTAACTCATGCTCTGTTGCTGCTAGATTCTGCAGAACAAATTCAACTTAAATGATCCAGTTTGTGTTCATGTGATTTTATTATATGATGTGAACAATAATTGGTAAAACTTCTGATTAGTAATTCTAGGATTGAAAGATTTGATTATATTTTGCATTCTTGATATTGAATAAATGCAAGAAAATGCTTGTGCATTGGAAAAATTATCTTTTATTGCCTATTGTTTTGATTTAGTTTTTATATTTGTGAACTTCTATTTGATTATATTTGTTGTCTACCTGGGGCTACTAAAAGTCTTTTGATGATCAAATTTGTGTTTCAAGGGTTGATGTTAATTTGTGATTTTATTATATGATGTGAATAGTTGGTGGTGAAACATCTCATTAGTAATTCTAGGATTAAACGATGTAACTATATATTGCATTCTTGATATTTAACTATTGTAATAGAATGCTTTTGCATATTGGAAAATTTATATTTTACCAATTGCCTATTGTTGATTTGTTATAATTTGGTATTGATAACATTCATTTGATTATATATTTGTGGTCTACTAGGAGCTATGAAAAGATTTTCAAAATGAATATCATCTTCGAGGGGAGTAGCTTGAAGCCAATCATGACTTCTCGAGTGAGTCTAACAGGTTAGCAAATCAAATACTCTCTTGGTGTGGTTGCTTAGTATACTTGTGTTCCATACATTAGTTGTATCCAGTGTTGTAAAAATCGACCTAGGCCGCCGATTAATCGGTAGTTGACCCATTACCTTGGCGATTTCAGCTAATCGGTACCAAAACTCGGTAGCCGGCCCTAGGCGGCACTGATTAGAATTAATAGCTTGTAAACGGATCAATTTTTCTAGGCGGTCAAACTCGGTCAACTTGTTTTTTTTCCTCCCAGGTCATAATCAGACCTAGCCGGTCGTACCAAAAATCATTGGTTTTGCAAGATTCCGGCCACTCTCTGGTAGATTCTTGTAACTTTCCAGCAAGATGCAAAATTTCCAGCGGGGTCTTAGAAATTTCAGGAAAAACATGAAATTTTTGTTTGAAATTTTTGTCCAAATATGTATAAAACTCCAATCCAATTATTCCGAAATTTTTATATATAAAATGAAATTTATATATAAAATTCCAATCCAATTAATCCCTAGTCGGTAACTTATCGCCCGATTAGCGTCTAGCAATTTATACAACACTGGTTGTATCTTTACTTCTAGGTTGTGGTTGAGTTTTAGGGGTTAGTGGTTGTTGTATCTTTATCGCCCGATTAGCGTCTAGCAATTTATACAACACTGGTTGTATCTTTACTTCTAGTCAAATTTGAAATGTGCTTTTAGAAATTACCAAAAATAACCTTAAATCCATGAATTGGAACAATAACTCATTTCATTACATATTTTGTAAAAACAAAAAAACGGTTGAGGATGACATTTATTTTTATCATATTTAGCCCAATAAATTAAAAGGCCCATTAGGCTACATACAGCCTATAATGTTAACTATTGTGTTTATGTAATCTAAGTGATTTTTTCATCCTCGCAATAACAATGACAAAACTTTCATTCCACACACAATTGAACATCAAGTACAAATGGAACAAGTAGTACAAACAATCTCCCTCAACTTAAATGAACAGACCTTTAGAAATTTATTATTGTTGTTCTACTTCAACTTTAAAAAGATCTGTTCATCTTTTAATTAGAGACCGAAACGGTTTCTAATTGATGCATTAATAAAACTATATACATTGGGTCATATATAGAATAGGAAATGTAAAGCTAACCAAACCCCCAAAGCCTATTGGAGTACGTTGGGTCCCTTACACTAATTACAATCTAAAGCATCTCCACCAAATACATATGCATTCCTTTTTGCACAAGTTCTTCCTCAATTTCTACAAGTTCTGTGTTAAATTATAATTACTATATGATAGCTCCTTGCTTTAATAGATTTTCTGTTTTAAAGTATTAATGTTAGTAAAAAGTTGGTGTGAACTTAGTGAGACCTACAAACGTACATTCTCTTCAGCTTCATAGAAAAAGTTTTATTTATTTTGTGTATGCTACAAACTTCATATCTTGGAGTAGGGTTGAGCCAAAATTCTAACTTTTTGTTGATGTTGTTTGAGTCCTAGGTTTAGTGATTTCCAGTTGTGATGGACCTTGTTTTTAAAATAGATTGTCCCTTTTCTTTCTTGTTGGATTATCATCTCCGAACTCTCTATTATTAACTTATTCAAGCTTTGTTTGAAAACTTCCTTATAGGTTTATCGGTTAGTTTTAGTTGTTTATTTGAATGGGGGTTAAGTTATGTTAAGATTAGTATTTGAGTCTTAATAGAAAGAGAAAACAATCTTTTCAATCACGGGGAATATGTGTTTTATTCATTGACTACTCTGCTCCCCTCGAAAACACGAAGAGACGTGTTCTTGCTATTTCAGTTTCGGAAGACTTATCTCGCCGGTTGGTCCAACCAAGATAGAGCATCCCATGTCTCTCACCAAATAAAACTAACCTTCATCTTTATCTCCTATGTCAAATCTTTATCTCCTTGAAATCGGCTCTTTGTTTCTTCCGGGTCCAATCCAAATCAAGCCAATGATCTTGCCCCTAATTTGGATACTGATCCACTCTATCTTCTATTACTAATAGAATTCTCTGGTCATCTATTCAAGTTCTTTCCATGCTCGTCCAAACAATATGAACACATGTTATTAGAGACAACTTAATTTCATGTTATAAGATCCCTAATTTGGTTATGTGTCGTCTTCGGAACATCTGCCCTTGTTTTCTACTAGAAAACCTCTCTTGCTTGCACATGTTCATCATCTTCACTTTGAACTAAATACGCTTTGTCTTGTTTCTATTTTGCATCTTCTCGTTTTTTTTGTTTTTTTTGACACTCATTCACTACTATGTGGCTGTGATACATTTGCTTAAGACAGGTTGTTAAACCCATATTCTTATTTTCTTATGACTCTGGTATAGTTGTAAGAAAATAATTAGGGTTATAATTAATTATTCATCCAGAATCTTAAGTTTCTCATACAGTTCTTATTTTCTTACATGATACACTTTATCTTTTAAATTTATAGAGAGAAACGAGATAATTCATCTAACAAACAAAAAACATACCCAGTATATCCTACTTAAGAGTAGGGTCTGGGAGGGGTAGTTGGTGACGAGTCTTTCTTCTATCTTGGAGGATAGAGAGACCGCTTCTAAAGAGACCGCTTTCAAATAGACCTCCGCCTCAATAACAAAAGCAATAGCAATAGCAATCAATAGCAAGTAATAGCAAGCATATTATATATCATACAACACATAGGTAAATAACGCATAAAGATTTAGAAAATGCATACAACAAAATACGCGACATGTTTCATCAGAAAGGGCTTCATTTATCCTTCCTACCCACAGATCCCGCTAAAAGTCTTTACTTTTAAGTCTACCATATCCCGTCTAATTATCTCTTCTCAAGTCAACCTAGGTCTTCCTCTACCCCTTCTACCCTTTACGCTGATGTTCTCTACTTCTCTAACAGGTGCTGTAATTGTTCTCCTCTTCACATGCCCGAACCATCTTAATCTTCCCTCTCGTATTTTATTTGTGATACAAGTCACCTCTAGCTTCTGTCGAAAGACGTCGTTTCTTATCTTATCCAGTCTTGTGTGTCCACACACCCACCTCAACATTCGTATTTCGCGACCTCTATTTGTCTCTCTGCTATTTCTTTATGCCCAGCAGTCTGTTCCGTATAACATAGCTGGACGTACACTCTATATAGTTTTCCTTTTATTTTTATTGGAAACCGCTTATCACACAAAATCCTACTCTCCACTTGTATCTCTCCGTCTTCCTGTACGTACGAGCTCATGTATTTGAACCTAGACGTCTGTGAGACCGCCATACCCTGGAGGTTGATTTGGGTGTCCTCTTCAGCTTCACCACTAAAGTTACAATGCATGTATTCTATTTTAGAGCGACTTATCTTTATGCCTCTGCGCTCTAGTGTTGCTCTCCACTGTTCTAGCCTCTCGTTAAGCACCCTTTTAGATTCTGATATTAAGACAATATTATCCGCAAACAGTATGCACCACGGGACTGGCACTTGCATAGACTTGGTCATCTCATCTAGCACTATTGTGAAGAGGATTGGCCTTAATGTTGAACATTGGTGGAGTCCCACTTCCACCGGGAAGAAGTCTGTGTCTCCGACTGGTGCTCGCATATACGTTTTTGCCCCGTCGTACATATCCTTGATTATTTTAATGTACCTCTCTGGTACCCATTCTAAGTCGTAGACTTTCCCAAATTAGTTGACGCAGAACGCTGTCATAGGTTTTTCTAGGTCAATGAATACCATATGGAGGTCCCTTTTCTTTTCTCTATATTTCTCCATTAGCCTTCTTATGACGTGTATGGCTTCTGTTGTAGAGCGTCCTGACATAAATCCAAATTGCTTTATCGCTATCTGAGTTTCGCGTCTAATTCTCGTGTCAATAACTTTTTCCCATATTTTCATCGTGTGACTCAGTAGTTTTATTCCCCTGTAGTTTGCGCAACATTGGACATCTCCTTTTTTCTTATATACGGGGACTATGACACTGCTTCTTCACTGCTCTGGCATCTTCCCGGTCTTGTAGATAGTGTTGAATAAGTCTGTTAGCCATTGTAGGCCCTCATCTCCCAGACACTTCCACACTTCAATCGGTATGTTGTCTGGCCCTACCGCCTTAGCCCTTCCCATTTTCTTCAGAGCTCTCGTAACTTTGTCGACTGTGATGCTTCTACAATAACATTTGTTTTGTTGCGTTGTTTGAGTTGTTTTATCGATCTCAGTTTGTTGATTAAGGTTTCTTATGTTGAAAAGGTTATTGGAGTAAGTTTTCTATCTCACCTTGATGTCTTTCTCCTTCAGCAAGACCTTTCCATTCGTAACCTTTATAAACTTAACCATTCTCAAGTCCTGTCTTCTACTTTCTCTTGCCTTGACAATCTTAAACATGTCATGCTTTCCTTATACATCCTCTCATACGCTGTGTTCTTTGCCTTTAACACAGTTTTTTTCGCCTCTCGTTTAGCTCTTTGTATTTATCTTTTAGTTGTGCTCGTTCTTCCTCATTATTACAGCGTAAAAGCTCTTTAAAACTTTGTTGTTTAGTTCTTATCTTCTCCTGTACATATTCATTCCACCACCAGGATTCCTTATGACCGACTGTCCTATTTGTTGTAACTCTAAGAGTTTCTTTAGCTGCTTGAATGACTTTAGTTGCCATATCCTTTCACTTTTGATTTGCGTCTTCCTGTGGCACAGTCTGGCTCCTTGGTATGACATTATCTTTAAATATAGTAATCTTTTCGTCTTTGGGTTGACCCCATTTGATCGTAGGTCTAATTCTCTTAGTTAGTTGGACAATGCTCTCTTCACGCGATCCATCACCAACATATGATGTTGAGTCACTACTGTCTCGCCCGGTATTGCCTTACAATCCTTCCACGAGCTACGGTCTTCTCCCCTCATCAGCAAATAGTCTATCTGCGTGTGTCTCCTGCCGCTGCTAAACGTGATTAGATGCGAGACTCTTTTCTTAAAAAACGAATTTATGATGCCTAGGTCACATGCTAACGTAAAGTCAAGCAGCTCCTTACCGCCATTATTAGATGCGAGTCTCTTTTCTTAAAAAACGAATTTAGATGCGAGTCTCTAACACATTATATTAGAGATTGAGTCGGCATCAAAGGTTTGGCTTTTCAAAGTGGTAATGAGATGGAAGCATAAGTTGACAATTTGGAGTTTAGATGATATGTTACCAAAATGGAGAGTATGTTGTTGATGGTGTGTGAGCTGTGCACCATCACTAAGGATAGAGTGGATCTTTATTTGTATAACAAGAAAAGAGAACTATAATAGAAAAATATCAAGTTATACCCCTTCATATATGCACACAAACCTTTTGTCTAATAAGTTCTTACTTATAGATATACTAGAAGATCACATGGTCCTTCAATAATATGAGAAGAGACAAAATCTTAAAAGATTATGTGTAGTAATAATAAGCACATTCATTCTCTTCTACGAGAGACCTCAGATAGAATTTTGTTTTTAGTGGTTTTATTTCGTAACTTTTTGAAGATTACATTCCTGAATCATGTTAAAATTTATCTTATCTTCTTGGTTAACAAAATGCTCGCTGTATGAATTATTTTCTCATGGTTGAAAACGTTGTGACTTGATAATGAGCTAAAAACTCTAGTTACATTTTTCTTATCATTTGGATTGGTAGCTTTTTAGCTATATTTTTCTCTTCTTCTTATTATTCTACGTGAACATGTGAAAGAAAAAGGAAAAAAAAAGGCTGGATCTAATTGGGAGCAGGGGATAATGAAAAAATCCAGGGGTTTGTTTGTGGATGACAGAAAAAGAGCTGCAGGATTCACTGAGTGGTCACGTGACCACCCATTTGATTGATTAATTCAATGGGTGTCAGCCGATTCCACTGTCTCAACATGTTCGTACGATCCCAATACCATATAAATGCTATATAACAAATTTTATAAGTAAACATTAGGAAAATAACCATCTGATCAATCGAATTACTAAAATAACTAGTTAAAAATGAATTTTATTAAATAAAAAAGTCATTCCCATCGCTTCACGTGTCCATCCCTCGTTGACATGACGAGAGATTATAGAATCCCTCGCCTAGAAAATCATGTCAGCGGGGGATTATGGGAATCCTTTGCCCACGCATACATCTCTCGCTGACGTGGCTTTATCCCTCGCTGACTCAGCGAGGTATTATGAAAATCCTCGCTTAAAATTACGAAAATACCCCCCGCCCATAATTAAAGAAAATAATCTCTCGCCACGTCAATGAGGGATGGACACGTGGAGCGATAGGATTGGCTGTTTTATTTAATAAACTTCATTTTTGACCGGTTATTTTAATAATTCGATTCGGTCAAATGGTCATTTTCGTAATTTACCTATTTTATAAACCTATAAAAAAACTAAACTTTATAATCGGTTACTAATTATACCGTATAGAGTAATAATAAGCGTGGAGGTTTATCAATATCATACTTAGCACATTACATCACAAACCCACCAATTAAATTTTATCATGTCACAATGTATCACACTAAAACTGCACGCAAATTTGATGGCGGCGGAGTTGCCACACCACGTCATGGGTCGCTAGCAACACCATACATTTGAAGGAAAGACACGGCGAGTGGCTGCCGGAAACGCACGTCAGACGATCAAAATGGGTGTTGGTAGTGGTGCGGGGCGGCCCGAGACATGTCATTGCCTCATGATGTGCGCGTCCCTTCCACCCTAACAAACTTTTGAAAGGGTAAAGAAGTTCAACATATCAATAAGAAAGTTAATCTAGTATGAGACGTTGTGGCATGTTCATATGTTTAAAACTCTCACTTGGCACTTGATTAATATGCATTGTATTTTAATTATTTAATAATTAATTATTTATATGATTGTTGTGCTTAAATATTATTGATATTTCGTTATGTTCTTGAATGATATTCAAATGTTCGAAACAATAACTCTTTAGTAATCACTCTAAGTCAAAACCACCGCAATATTTTTCATCTTTATAATCTAAACAAACTCATCAAATAAACTTCTAACAAACTATCTTCAAACTTAAATCTCATTTTTTATGTTCAAATTAGTATCAAGATTATGAAGATTACGAAGTATGCAGGTTTACCGTTTACGATTGATGACAAGTCATCTCGGACAACCTGGTCTAGATAGATCCCAGCCGACCTCCCCGAATCTACGAAGTTGAAATCAAATAAAGATCAACAGCTTACCGGTTGAAACCCATATGAAAATTGTTACCTAAATTGGGCTTATTAAATTAAATATGTTACTTATTTTTACTTCCAAACCCTCTTTTTCTTTCCATATTCTCTCTTAAAAGAATTAATGAGAAGCGAGAACCACCACCGACTGAAAAAAGGGAAGGGAAGTTACAGCTATACATAATCTTGCTGAAGTGAAACAAATTCTAAAACTCAAAGCTCAGGCGTTTAATTTTTTAAATAAGAGCATTCACACTAACTCTTTCAATTAAATAATACTTTTTACATTAAAAAATACTTTTTACTATCTCTTTTAATTAAATAATACTTTTTTATCTTTATTATTACCTTTTCTTTTACCTTCACTCACAACCACTTTTAAAAATATTAAAAGATTTATGGGGTTGTACCGTGTGTTCTCTTTTTCACTTACAACCACTTACAACTATCGCTCATATTATAGAGCATATTTCACATTAAAATGAGGCACTTACTGTGAATGCTCTAATGGCTAAAATCAAACAAACACTACACCAACAAAGGGGAGAGCCATTTCTTCGAAAACTGTATAGGATTTCGCTTATTGTAGTTTTCAAACCGCAGCTTCAACGTAGAGATTGTTGGTTTTGGCAATGTAGCTCCTTGCTCTTGTTTTTAATGAAATGATTTTGCTCATTTAATAAAAAATAAGAATTTCATTAGGAAATATTAGAAAACATATGAAAAGTAAAGAACACACATTACAACCTTTGACAAGAGAAATCAAGGGTTTCCAACTTTTCCCAAGTCTAATTTCCGGTCACCCTTCTTTTCTTCTTTGTATTTTGTACCGACCCGGTAAATATTCATCCCGTTTTGTCGTCTCTTCACCACACATTACCACCACCCTCAGGCTATTTACCCATCCCCCCCCCCCCCCACACCACCAACACTCATACACATCAGGACGACTCCAACTAGTCAAATAGCATGTCATGGGTTTAATATGGCATATGCTTTTTCTCCACCGTTACTTTATTGAAATATTATAAATAAAAGTCCTAATATATAGACATCATGCATTAGTAATCGACATCCCCTATACGTCATGTATGACACCATACACATCGTATAGAGTCGAAAACATTAAAACGAGAAAAAATTAGGAAGTTCTGTCAGATTGCTACACTCCCACATAACTTTATTGACCCACTATACGACACATATAGGGCTATACGACGCGTTTCCTATACGACGTATATAGGTTTATACGACACTTATAAAAAATTGAGGTGTTTGATTTATAATTTTGGTATTTTTAAATCCATTCTCTAAAATAATTATAGTATCCTTATTTAAATCAGACAAAAGTTCATTTCCAAAAAGTCCAATAAACAGTAAATAGACTAGACATAGTGACATCCCACATGTACCATCTCTTTCTTCACATCTTTAAACCAAATACAAAAAACATGGTAATTCTAACCAACCGCAGGGTAAAAAAACTAAAATCCAAAAACAAAAACTCCAACTTTAAGTAGGGTGCGAGTTTCGTCGAGCATCACTCCAGTTCCCATCATCTTCCCTCTCTCTCTTTCTCTCTGCACCACCACCACCACCAATGGATCTCACCACCACCGTCGTCCTCCTCCTCCCCTCCTCCTCCTCCACGGCGTCTCCGCCACCACCATCATGATGGTCAACAAATGCTCCCACCCCGTGTGGCCCGGAATCCAGCCCGGCGCCGGCCACCCCGTCCTAGCCCACGGCGGCTTCAAACTCCCCCCCAAAAAGTCCTACACCCTCTTCCTCCCACCCCAATGGTCCGGCCGTCTATGGGGCCGCCAAGGCTGCATTTTCGACTCCAACGGCAGAGGCAAATGCGCCACCGGCGACTGCGGCGGCTCCCTCTTCTGCAACGGCGCCGGCGGAGCCCCTCCCGCCACTCTAGCCGAAATCACCCTCACCGCCGAACAGGACTTCTATGACGTCAGCTTGGTCGACGGCTACAACCTTCCCATCGCTATTAAGCCTTTTAAGGGCACCGGAAAATGCAGCTACGCTGGTTGTGTTAGTGATCTCAACGTCATGTGCCCAGTGGGGCTGCAGGTGAGGTCACGTGACCGGCGGCGCGTGGTCGCGTGTAAGAGCGCGTGTTCGGCGTTTAACTCACCGAGGTTTTGCTGCACGGGAGTTATGGTAACCCGCAGACGTGTAAACCTACGGCGTATTCGAGGATTTTTAAGGTTGCATGTCCGAGGGCGTATTCGTATGCGTACGATGATCCAACGAGTATTGCTACGTGTACTGGAGCTAGCTATATGCTTACGTTTTGCCCTCACCATTAGCAGTAGCAATCTAGCAATGTGGTATTTTGGATTGGTTGTACGGTACGATTATCGATGCGTTTAAAAATGCTAGTTAATTTATAGATTTATGTTTCGAGTACGTGGGTTGGATTGGATGTTTGTGTTTGTGTTTGTGAGTTGTGTTTTTTTTTTTTATTGGTTTTTAGATTCGCTATATTTAATATATGTGTTTGATGTGGGGTTGGTTTGTTGTTTTTTGGGTTTGTCTTTTTAGCTTTGGATTCTTGAAAAGCAAAAGGAAGTAGTATTATACTATTGTTTGTGTTCAAATTGTAGATTTGAGTTTGTGATTGTTGGAGACATAAATAATGTTTGACTGCTTTGGTGAAGGGTGTTGAAACCCTAAAAAGTGAAATCTGAAGTTTGGAACGACGTCGTTAGGGTGATGGTGCCGTGGTGGGCTAAAAGCTTGTTGGGTTTTGTTGGCTATTTATTTGTTCGGCCTTGCCGCTCTGTGGTTAAACTGTACGTGCTCACTTTAATATTTTAATGGTTTTTTTGGGCCATAAATTACAACTTTGATTTATAGACTCATATGGAGTCCAAATGTTTCTTTGGAATTGCTTATTGGTAATTTCATTTGTGTCACTATGAGAGTATGAGTTAAGCAACGTCCCAAAGTCTATGCTGATCTTTGGGCTTTGTTGTTGGGCCTTGAAGGCTTGAACCCTGACATTCTTGGATAGTTGGATCCAGATTTGGTTACCTCAGTTTGTAGAACAACGTAGTATTATAAAAGCTCACATACAAAAATTCACCAGATAGGCTTTACTTATGTTTTTAATGGACATATAAACTTTGTATTAATTAGAAAAAAGTTTAAAACAATTAAAGCCAATCAACAACAAAAAAAATGCAAGTTGAACTATAGATTTTTATTCGAGTAGTTGTGTAGGATTGGATTGTGTTTTTGAGTCGTGTTTTTATGGATTTTTTGAGTCGTGTTTTTATGGATTTTTAGATTCTCTACATTTAATGTGTTTGATGTAGGGTTTGTTGTTTTGTAGCTATAGATTGTGTTTGAAGTTGAGGGGTAGATAAAATATTGTATGACTACTTTGGGTGAAGGGTGCTGAAACCCTGTAAAGAAAATAAAGTTTGAAACGATGTTCTGTGTTCATTGCGGTGATGGTATCGTAGTGGGCTAAAAGCTTGTTGGGTCATGTGGGCCGTATATTAGGTCTTGTTGTTCTTGGTTAATCATAAGGATAGTTTGTATCATTGTAGGGCCGGGTGGGGTTAAATTGCAAAACGTTTTACGAGATTAATGTGCCCTGTTTCTGGTGGGCTTTCTTTCTTCTGCTTCCTTGCGCTTCTGAGATCGCTCACATTTTAATGGGCTTTTTAGGCCCAAAACTAGAATATTATGATTAGGTATTTAGGGTCTTCAATAGAGTCTAAAAGTTTGCTGTGGAATTGGTGATTTCGATTTTCGATTATCAAATAAACTAGTTATTTTACTCGTCGCGTGTTGCGGCGGCGGCGAGTGTGCGTGTCATGATCAAGTATAAATACAATCGACTCAATTTGTTTCCGAACTAAATTTACGTAAAACATGGAGTAATACCAATTAGTACCATCGAATGAAAACATATTTTATTTAAATCGACTATATTTCAAACGCAATTTACGTTAAAACGTAGAACAACTCAAAACGTATATCAAAATAAGCAAGTGCGGGGAAGACGTAAGCGACATGATAAAGCATAAATTACATTCGCTCTAACACATTTTCTAACAAAAATGACATCAAAACATAGAATAATCCGAATTTATACTAACGAAATAAAATTATAATATTTGACCCAACTCGTTCCAAATAAAATTTACACCTAAAAATAAACACGTAGTACTATATAATAACGTTTTTTAATATGGGTTAATTAAGAAAGCTTGCAAATTATAAGTTAATGTTAGACTCGAACCCGGGTCTTATGTATAATGAAAGAGCTCGCAAGCGCCTAGGTTCTTTTGTCGTTGGGGCTTACACCTTGTGACTCATTCATTCAGTCGAGCGTTCCTTGGGCGTCGATCAATCCTGAATCACAGGCCGCTCTGTCATTGTCTGATTTTTGGTTGTCTGATGACACTCGAATTATGTATCTACTTATCATATTTTTGCCCCTGCTCGGTAGTTTCGTAGCAGGTTTTTTCGGACGTTTTCTAGGATCAGAAGGAACCGCTATAATGACCACTACGTGCGTTTCATTCTCTTCGATCTTATCTTTGATTGCATTTTATGAAGTCGCACCGGGAGCTAGTGCTTGCTATCTAACAAACCGGGCACTACGGTGAGACATGAAAACCCCGATCCCATTCCGCCTAAAAATAAACACGTAGTACTATATAATAACGTTTTTTAATATGGGTTAATTAAGAAAGCATGCAAATTATAAGTTAATGTTAGACTCGAACCCGGGTCTTATGTATAATGAAAGAGCTCGCAAGCTAGATACCCTTGCATGTCTCAATTTTGCTATATATAATATAAAAAAATAATAAATTAAAAATCCTCCATGTCTCAAAGCTATATATATATAAAAAGAAATAAAAAATAAAAATAAAAATCCTCGATGTCCACCGACATAGAGGATTAATAAGTAACTAGATATTGATGCCGCGCGTTGCTGCGGCTATGCAAGTCTTAACTTCGAATACTCAACCGATTACCGTTGTTACATGCAAAGCCCCAAGCAGGCCTTACTCCAAAACCAGTACACAATAAGAAACAGAATATAACCGCGAGCACATCAAATAAAAAAGGATTACTTGACACTACAATAAGTTAAAAAGGATTACTTGACACTTCAATAAATTAAAAAGGATTACTTAACACTACAAAAAGATCAAAACTGGAGCACCCATGTTTTTTCGAAATCCCAAAATTTATGTACTTAGTTGTTTTAAAGTTATCAATTCATATTTGACAGATAGATTCTCACAAACCAATCATTCAATACATGATAAATAGCAACAATAAATTGGATGTCAAAGTATTTGCTCAATAATAATCATCATAGCCTGCACAAAACCTAAACCCAAATAAAACATACAAAATTGTAAGTTGTAAAAATCAATCATCTTGAACTGATCCTAAAAATCAAAGAGGTAATAAGCCGGTGTACCCCAAGCTAACGCACATGCTCAGTCGTTGAGAGGAAGATGGCCAACTGTAGCTAGCCAAGAACACTAAAATTAAAAATTTCATTACCTAGACTCAAATACAAAGTAAAAGTATAAATAACCTGGGCAAAGTGCTAATGCGTTGGAAGCAGCCACACATGCGATGTTGGTCTAAAATCAAACATATACAAACAAAATTTCTATAGTTAGAAGGCAAAGAAACCACAACAGTCAGTTTATTTTTTCAAATATAAACAATATGGGATCGAAACCATAACATTGCCACCGAATTGATATCTGAAATCGCTTCAACAAATCGGATATCTTAAAGTGGAACCACCAACGAACCCAACCATACAACGCAGATCAAAGGGATGACAAGCATCGCAAATCTTCTTGACCATTAAGTAGTTTGTATCTCAAGAAATTTCAAGTATTGGTTGAGACCACCAGTTAAGTAGCATTTACAGCATTGTGGAAGGCTTTCTTATTCCTTCTACTTGATTCCCTAACCATATTTACATCATAATCGTCTAAACATCAACACAAACAATATCAGTGCATCAACATATATTCAGATTTCTAATCGAAATAAACAACATATAAACTAAATTTGCAAAATTAATAATCAATCTAAGAAATCATAAATGGTTTAAGGAATGATATGGAAATTATAACTTGCAAAACATACAACAAATGACATAATAATAAATAAATACTCACAAATTAACATATACTATAAACATGTAGTGCTCTTTGATAGGCTCCATTAGGAATAATACGGGTCTATGTTCGCTCATGTATTGTTCTATGTTTATAATATGCTCTGGCAAATACGCTCATCCAAGCAGCTAAAGAAACGCTTGGAGTTACAACAACGAGGAGAGTCGACCATAAGGAATCTTAATGGTGGAACGAAAATGTACAGGAGAAGATACGAATTAACAACAAAGTTTTAGAGAGCTTATACGCTGTAACAATGAGGAAGAATGCCCAGAGCTAAAAGATAAATACAAGGAGGCTAAGAGAGAGGCGAATAAATTGGTGTCAGAGGCAAAGAACGCGGCGTATGAGATGATGTATAAACGACTAGAGACGAAAGAAGGAGAGCATGACATGTTTAAGTTAGCCAAGGCAAGAGACAGCAGAAGACAAGACCTGAGAATTGTGAAGTTTATAAAGGCTGCGGATGAAAAGTTTTGGTGAACGACAATGACATCAAGGGGAGATGGAAAACTTACTTCGATAACCTTTACAACATAAAGAACCCAAATCAACAAACTGAGATAGATAATACAACCAAACAACACAACAAAACAATTGCTATTGTAGAAGCATCACAGTAGACGAAGTTACGAGAGCTATGAAGAAAATGGGAAGGGCTAAAGCGGTGGGGCCAGACAACATACCGATTGAAGTGTGGAAATGCCTGGGAGATGAGGGGCTCAAATGGCTAACAGATTTATTCAACACTATCTTTACGACAGGGAAGATGCCGGACCAGTGCAGAACTAGTGTCATAGTCCCCATATATAAGAAAAAGGAGATGTTCAAAGTTGCGAAAACTACAGGGGAATAAAGCTATTGAGTCACACGATGAAATTATGGGAAAGAGTTATTGACACGAGAATTAGAGGGAAACTCAGATAGCGTCAAACCAATTTGGATTTATGCCAGGACGCTCCATAACAGAAGCAATACACGCCATAAGGAGGATAATGGAGAAATACAGAGAAAAGAAAAGGGACCTCTATATGGTATTCATAGACCTAGAAAAGGCCTATGACAGTATTCCGCGTCAACTAATTTGGGAAAGTCTACGACTTAGAAGTGTACTAGAGAGGTATATCAAAATAATCAAGGATATGTATGATGGGGCCAAAACGTGTGTGCGAGCCCCGATCGGAGACACAGACTCATTCACAGTGGAAGTGGGACTCCACCAAGGATCGGCACTGAGCCCATTTATCTTCACAGTAGTGTTGGATGAGATGACCAAGTCTATACAGCAGCCAGTTCCGTGGTGCATGCTCTTTGCGGATGATATTGTCTTAATATCGGAATCTAAAATGGTGCTTAACGACAGGCTAGAACAGTGGAGAGCAGCACTAGAGCGCAAAGGTTTAAGGATAAGTCGCTCTAAGATAGAATACATGCATTGTAACTTTAGTGGTGAGGCGGAAGAGGACACCCAAATCAGTATTCAGGGTATGGCGGTCCCACAAACGTCGAGGTTCAAATACCTGGGCTCGTACCTGCAGGAGGACGGAGAAATACACAGCGATGTAGCGCACCGTGTTCAAGCAGGATGGTGCAAGTGGAGAGCAGCATCAGGGATCCTATGTGATAAGAGGTTTCCAGCAAAACTAAAGGGAAAGCTATACCGAGTGGCAGTACGTCCAGCTATGTTATATGGAACAGACTGCTGGGCCATAGAGAAATCGCACGAGAAACAAATAGAGGTAGCGGAAATGCGAATGCTGAGGTGGATGTGTGGTCACACAAGACTGGAACGGATAAGAAACGAAGTGTTTCGACAGAAGCTAGAGTGGCTTGTATCGCAGAGAAAATACGAGAGGGAAGATTAAGATGGTTTGGGCATGTCAAGAGGAGACCATTGGCGGCACCAGTTAGAGCAGTAGAGAACATCATCTTAGAGGGTAGGAGGAGTAGAGGAAGACCTAGATTGACTTGGGATGAGGTAATTAGGCGAGATATGATACACTTGCACCTCTCTGAGCACATGATCGAGGATGACTTTTAGTTCGACCTATAGGCAGGAAGGGTATTGAAGTCTGTTTGCGGGGCCTGATGTCTAAGTAGTCCATATCTGCCCTTTAACGATGATTATACCTGCTCCTATGATATATGTATGCTATGTGTTGTATGATTTATTGTATACTGTATGCTATATGTCGTATGATTTATTGTATGATGTCTTGCTACCGGTATGGCTTTTTGTATACAGTATGCTATGTGTTGTATAATTTATTGTATGATGTCTTGCTATCAGTATGACTTTTGCTATCGAGTCGGGGGTCTCTTTGGAAGCGGTCTCTCTACTTAACAAGATAGAGGAAAGACTCGCCTACACCTACCCTCCCCAGACCCTGCTCTTGAGTGGGATATACTGGGTTTGTTTGTTTTATAATATGCTCTGAATTACCAACATTTGATACCCTCCATTGGAAAGATTCGCAACTCCCCTATCCTCAAATCTCACGCCACTTCAAAGATCTAGCCCTAGTAGTGTAATAATCAACTTTCAAATAAAGAAACTGAAATTTAAACAACAGCTTCAATAACATAAAAATCTTCATCGATACAACTATGATTTAAGCATAAAAAGAAGTACAACAGTTACCGTCACCGGAAAAGCTCCACCACATCCACTTCCATCATCGGTTCCCTTCACCGCCTGGAACTCCTCATCGCCATTGGAACCGGAAAATACCTACAGCGACGACACCGCGGCTGACTCTGCTATAAGCATCGCGTGTGACCTGGCCACCCAAACAACCGTCACCGTAACAACTTACTTCTCCTTCGCCCCGATACACTGATGCATGTTCCCACACAAATCTGGCAACAACGGTACTAATCGTCTACATTTGTGAACGCTTTAAACCTACAATAGATCAAACACTGTTAATCTGAGATGGTTGGTAAGAGATAAAGAGAGAGATGAGAAAGGAGGGTACTTTTTACAACGAAAACTCTGAGTCAACAACAACAGGGACGCGTGGATATATCTGGAAACATTCAAAAGTGTAAAGTTACTAAATGACCTTGGCCGGTGGCACTGTAGCTACCGACCAAAGGTTAGTAAGTATAATATAATAGAATAGAATAACCCACAATAGAGAATTGGCTCACCACGTTTGTCAACACTCAACAAGCCCAAAGTTGGATCCAGATTTGGTTACCTCATTATCCAACAACGTTGGTTTTGTAAGCCCACATACGAAAAATCATTAAATAGGCTTTTCTTACTCTGTAATTCTTGTATTTTATTGGACAAAAATAAACTTTGTATAGAAAAAAAAGTTTAAAAAATAAAAGCCAATTTCACAAAAGTAAAAAAAAAAGATTATAGCAACAATATTCAGACGTATGTGATTTAGATGTTTATACCGTCCCAAATGTACAGACAGTTTAATAAAAAAACTTAAAAATTAATACAAAAACATACCATTAAATAGATATCAGTAATATTTAATACCATAATAAACATCTAGGAGACAACATTCATCCATACACCGTTAACCCGCAGCAATAACTTCAAGTATATCGAAAATCAGTAAGTAATGCGTGAGGAATTTTAGATGGACACTTGGCTTACACCACCAGACGTATAACTCTATCCCGTTTGAGAAATCTAATCAGGAGCGTGTCAAACTTGTGGTCAGGTGGTATTGATGAGTTAACATGGGGCTAGCCCACTTGGTAGAGGTTTTGCCTTTTAGAGGGAAGGTATTGGATTCAAACCCAAACATCAGTGTAATTTGATATAATATATGAGTAGGATTTATTTGTCGTTTAATAGAAAAAGAAAAGTTGGTATTGATGATTGTTTATTTTAAAAATAGGCTGACTTTTGTATCTTTGGAAATGCAAGTTGATTAGGTAAGAAAAATTATTAAAAAAGTGCTTGAAATATTAATATTTTTATACCAAAAATTTATGTTCGGTTTCAAAATCTGATGAACTCCATGGTTCGGTAGCTATGATATTTCTAAAAAAAACGAACTGCTAAATCGTAGAATAGTCCATAGAGCTATGGGCTATTTTCAAACCAATGATCCTTAGTTAAGTTGTTGAGGTGAGCTACCTCAAAATTTTATTAAAATAGGACAATGTATTGGGACTCATTGTAGCCATCTAAAATACTTAAATGTCCTTATGTGAGGAGCACATGTATGAATTAACTGTAATTTTTAACGAATGTTAATGTAAAAGACAATACGTGAATAATTTTTATATAAAAAGGACAAACGATGTAATTATTGAAACTAAAGAACACACGATGTAATTTCATGTATTAATAAAAGACATAGTTGTAATCTACTCTTAATATTTTATGAACTTTCACTCTTTCTAGAATACATAATATATTTGTTTCTAATAGTGGTAAATATCCATTGTATTTTGTATACCACTAAAGTTTATATGAACTTAATTACGTGTTTATTAAATGGATTGATATTATTAATGTAAAATATTAAGTTACTTTGGTTTTTTTTTGATTTGTATGTTTCAAGAGAAATTTTTTTGTATATCAAAATAAAGCAAATGATTATTAGAAACATGGTATAAAATTTTATCTGTTATAAAACTTATACAATGTATATAATTAGTATATTGGTTTGTTGTTCTGTTAACAAATAATATGCTGCCACCATATATTATAAGTATATTCACCCACATTGTATATAAAGAGTACCTCTTAGAAACATGGTTATAAATATCTATACCTCATAGAATTTGTACAAAATGTTCACCTCTTTCATTTTGCAAAATCAAATGCTTTGTTTTCCCTTATAATTCGGCTTACCATCTTTATGTATACTTTGACATGGAAGGAGATGATTATTCATTTACAATTTACATTTACAATAATAAATAAATGAATAAAAGAATCATACAAAAGTGAAAACATATATCAAAGTATATTACACTATAAACCTTATGATAGGATGAGAAATCTTAATCGTGATAAATTCAAACTCAAAACATATTTACGATGACACATCACAAAATAGGCTTATTTTCATAATGTATCCACCATAAACATTAGCGTAAAAATATACTTGAAAATTAATTTATATGTTTTTTCCTATTTTATCATCTAAATAATGTGTCCCCAACACCTTGCTCCTCCTTTGAGTTAGATTGATAAAGGGTGTGAAAATTTTAGTTTAATTGTGTGGTGTAAATTGAGAAAAAGAAAAACGTTGGGTTGAATGGTAAATCAAAATGCTCCAAAAACATTTTGTCCAATTTGATGCTAATCTATAATCATCCGTAGTTCAAAGTTCAAAGTTCAAAGTTTAAAGTTCAAAGTTCAAAGTTCAAAGTTCAAAATTCAAAGTTAGGATGAAACGTTTTGAAAATCAAATGAATTAGCATCTACAGTTAGCACTTGCAAAAGCTATATCAATAAGTTTCCCATTCCTCATTTATAAACAAGATGAATTCTTCTTTCTCATAAGGAGCACTTCATGTATTTCTCTATCAAATATCATGTTTTGTTAGCGTCTGTAATGGTGAATTTCTTTCTTGTTTAAACCATCCCACCATCACTCCTCCACCATGGCGGTTTTAACTCTAAGCAGGCAACCTCCTCTATGACATTCCCAATGTGACTTCTATATTTTTATCGATTGGTCCCTAGCCTAATATGTAATGTTCATCTCTATAGTCTCCTCCAAATCCCTTTACTATGCCTTCATTGATTACTCCTTTCCATTCTACTTTAACAAAGTTACTTTTAATTGTTGCGTCTTTGGTTTGACTATATTTTGTGGTCTATTGGTTTTATAAGAATTTTTAACCAGTTTTTAAAGTTTTGTATCGAGACAATCACCAGCTATTAAAGAAATGAACATTGTGTACTAGACCAATCATGAGAATAAGATATAGAGGTTGTGTTAGGTAATGTCACAGTGGAGGTCTCTTGCGTAGATTGAAACCATGGCGGCAACAATGATGGTAATGGGAAGGTTAAAAAGAACGAAATTTGCCTTGCAGACAAGAAATAAACAAGAAAGTGGTGTTTCTGACGTCTTAGATTTGAAAAGTAAGTTACGATTAGAATCTAAAAACGTTGGGGTGGCTTTAGATTTATTGTTCATAGTAAAACATCCGGAAAATTTGAATAGATATTAAGTTTTCCATTTATATAGTTAGCTAGTTTTATTTTCGCATTTCATTTATAACTTTAAACAACATTTTATGCAAAGGATAAATAAAAACACAATTTAGATGAAATGATAAAATAGAAAATCATGAGAATGATAATAACGTGTAGCTGATAAGATAGTAACGGATATAGTTTTGAGTAAGGTTATGGTAAAAAAATGTATTTAAACTAGATAGGCTTTTCTTATATTTTAATTGACAATATAGACTTTGTATTAATTAGCAAAAAAGTTTAAAAAAATTAAAGAGAGTTTCACCCTAAAAAAATGCAAGTTGAACTATAGATTTTTATTCGAGTAGCTGTGTTGGATTGGATGTTTGTGTTTTTGAGTCGTGTTTTTATGGATTTTTAGATTTTTATTCGACTAGTTGTGTTTTTATGTTCGTTGCGGTGATGGTATCGTAGTGGGCCCAAAGCTTGCTGGGTTTTGTTGGCCCATATATTAGGTCTTGTTGTTCTTGGGTTAATCATAAGGAGAGTTAGTATCATTGTAGGGCCGAGTGGGGTTTAAATTGCAAAACATTTTACGAGATTAATGTGCACATATTAATGGGCTTTTTTAGCCCCAAAACTAGTATATTATATATATATTAAAGATATAAACTTTTAGCTACAGTACTACAGTTCCACCTCCCCGACGGACCGCTCCTCCACCGACGGCGCTCCTCCACCGCCGGGCCTCCTCCACCGCCGGCCCTCCTCCACCGCCGGCCCTTCTCCACCGTCGTCATCCGCCGTCTCCACCGCCGCCGCCTCCACCGTATCAACATCTTCCATCTTCATCATCGCCAGATCCATCATCGTCGCCCAACCACCAGATCCACATCATCGATTCCCAAATCCATACACTACACCACCATCTTCAGTCACCATCACTGTCGAATTATCGCGACAACACAGCGACGAGAGCGTGAAGCTCTTCGTAGGTCAAGTCCCAAAGCACATGACAGAAGAACAACTCACAGCAATGTTCAAAGAAATCGCACTCGTAGACCAAGTCACCATCATCAAAGACAAAGCCACACGAGCTTCTCGAGGTCAATTCCATCACTCGCTTCCTAATTTCTCCAATTCATTACAAATTCGATCAATGTTACTTCCGGATCACTCTAGCTGATTGTGATTCGTTATGTAGTTCGCAATTGCTAGTGATTTTCGTTGTTGTGGTTTTGAGTTTTGAATGTGTGTGTGTGTGTGTGCCCTAATTTGGTTGGTGTTATCAGGTTGTTGTTTTGTTGTGTGTCCGTCTAAAGAGGAAGCGGACAAAGCTGTGGATGCGTGGCATAATAAGAGAACTCTGCCTGGGGTGATTATCTTTCAGATCTTCGTTTGTTTTCTTCTTTAACTTAATTATTATATTCTATTCTGTTGTTTCAAAAGTTTGAATTGTTACATTGTGGAGATTCAGTTGTTAGTGGAAAGTTCGATGATAACTATGCGAGAATTTACTTTGTGGTAAAAGTTGAGGTTATCTTTGATTTGAGATGCTTCTAGCTTTTGCAGGGTTGCTAAGCTAAATCACCCATTTTGCTTCAGTATGTTATAAATTATTTGCAGAAATGGTTTTGCTTCAAGATTTTTTGTTTCCAGTTGAAATAGAATAGTTAATGTAGAACAGTAGAACAAGTTCCCTTATTTTGTGATGGTGGGGTACTCTCAGACTCTCACTCACTCAGCAAATATGCATACATTTATGTTATTTATATTTAGGGAAAATTATTTTGATTCTCATGGAGCAGGAGTAAAGTAACTAAAGAAACATCCTAATGTAATGGGATTTGTAAGAGATGATTATTTGCTCATATTCATTTAGTGAGGTTATTTGTCTATCGCTAAAAGGTTTGGTGATGTTATTCATTTACCGAGGTTATACTATAACGTGGATTCAGTTGTGATGTTAAAGTGCAGAGTCATGGCCGTCATTTATTTTTGGTTGTTTGGATGCACTGCAAAAATGGTTTGCCTTGTGTTTATGTGCCCTTGTTATCATTAAGTATAATGAAGAAATTAGAAGTCATGAAAACAATTAGATGTTTTGGATACATAGCAAAAAGGTACACTTAAATAATGGTTTGTTGCCCATGGCCTTATAGCCTAGTGGCATTGGTGGTTGGTGCTCACGAATGTGGTGTGGGTAAAAATCTTTGCAATTGCCAGGTTAGGTGGTATTTAGGACTCAAAATTATTGTTGTTCAAAAAATTTAAAATAATAGTTTGTTAATGTTTTCCTTTTGTAAAATAACAATATACGTCTTCTGTTGCGTTTCAGGCATCTTATCCATTGCAAGTGAAATATGCTGATGGCGAGGTGGAAAGGCTAGGTGTGACATGCTTTTTTATCGTATTTCATATTGCTAATTTTGTGTTTCATGTCTACTCATTTTACTATACTTAAATACAAGTTTCACTTACTATATCTGATTAGAGTTATCGGTTCCCTTTTGTTTATTTAAGAGCACAAACTTTTCGTTGGCATGCTTCCAAAGAATGTTTCTGAGGATGAGGTTTCAACATTGTTTTCTCAGTATGGAATCCTAAAAGATTTACTAATTTTGAGGGGTTCTCAACAGACAAGCAAAGGTGCAGTACAAATATTTTATGCAACATATTTTGATCTTGCAAGTGCTGATGTAATAGTAATAACTCACATGTGAAGTGCTATTATGCTTTATCCAACATGTTGCCAGGTTGTGCTTTTGTGAAGTATGAGACAAAAGATCAAGCAGTTGCAGCTATAAAGGGCCTTAATGGGAAGCACAAGATGGAGGTTGTGTATATTATATTAATAGATTAACTTTTATTAAATATGGCAAAATTTATTTTGTTGGTACTTATTGTACCAATTTTTTCTCTGTTGTTGCAAACAGTTGTATGTTATATGCTGATTGTGCAAGTTAAATTTGTTGGTGCAAATAGGGTTCAACTGTCCCTTTGGTGGTCAAATGGGCAGACACTGAAAAGGAGAGGTTAGCTAGAAAAGCTCAAAAAGCACAATTATTGGCTTCCAGTTTTGCAAACACTGACATCACACATCCATCTGGTTCAAATGGGAATGGGCATAGACTAATATATCTTTTATCTCAAACACATACATTGAAACCCACAAAACCCGTACACTCAAACCAAACACACCCATAGTTTCTGATGTATCCTTTTTATTTATGTAAAAATTGCTTTTGCATGTAGGGTACTGGAAGTTATGGGCTCATGCAGTATCGGCTTCCACCGGGACTGAAGATTTGCTGAATGTGTTTACGGTTTTGGCGATTATGTGGGGTCGTATATTGCTCGGAAGTCCGATAGGCTGGGTAAGAAGTTTGGGTTTTTATCGTTTCGTAATGTCACGGATGTTAGGAAATTAGAAGCGGATATGGTTGATGTTTGGATGGGTTCGTATAAGCTGTTTGTTGCTCGGGCTAGATTTGTTGATGGTGAGCGAGTGGAATGGGGTTCGGATGGCAATTGGTATTCTTTGACCTTAATTTGATGTAATTTGTTGTCATTTTGTGTGTTTTGAGATAGTTGAGGTATAATTGGTTAATTACTAATCTTCAATGGCTAAGGCCTCGAATTTTTGTTAAAACAACACAACACGCGTTTTGTTTGTGTGCCAAATTGCCAATGCCCCTGACTTCATATAACATTCACCAACACTGATTATTATTTGACAGATGTTGTTTGCAGCAGAATTTAAGAGGATTAAGTGCATATGGAAGATGATCATAGCTTGAAGAAATCTGGATATGAAAGACATGAAGACATCACCATTCTTTTATACAGGTCCAATCTACCCGTTATATTAATCCTGTGTTTTTTCCCAACTTCAGGGGTTTAACTCACACTTCATTTGATCGATTCAGTGGTCGAATTCCGGCAGCTGGACCGATCACATTAAAGGGTATCGTTACTTTCACGTAATGTCTAATTTCAAGATTCATACGCATTTGATTTAAATTGCGAATTTTGATATAATGTCGTAAGATATTAGAGGTGTTATGATGTTATCAGTCTAAAGTTAGATGTAACTGAATTGGGTTTATCGATTTTTACATTAGATATGAATGTATGCATGATGTGATGATTGAGGGTTTTAGGTTATTGATCAACAGCTCATGTAGTTCTTTAATAAATCATTGGTGCTACTAATGTGGTGATTGATGCTGATTTGATTGTAGTTTGAAATTTAGGGGAAAAGAGGTTTTGGATGATGAAAGAGGAGATGATGGAGTGCAGTGTGTGTCATTCCGGATTGGTGAAACCGGCTGCAAAGACTGTCTCGAGGGCTTACGATCGTTACAGGAGTAAGGTCTCGAAGAAACATCGGGCACTTAATGTTCTATTGGTTGTTGGTGATTGTATGTTAATTGGTTTACAGGTGCATTTTTTTCCCATTTATAAAGTTCATAAAGCTCAATCTTTGTATGATTTGCTTTAAAACGATTGGTGTTTTACTTTATCCACTACATTATCCGTTTTGGAGATACTTTTGACACATTATGGTACAATAGTTCTTCAAAGGATGTATGAACAGATCAATAATTGAAATATCAAATCATTGTTCAGTGGATGTCTATGTATACTTGTACATCGTATCATACAGATCTGCACAACAAAGCTTTTCTTTTGTAAATTTGTGATGAAGTTGCGTTAATTAATCAATTGAATGATATTTGATTGTATTGTTGCAGCCAATATTGGTCTACATGTCAAAGGTGGATGGGAAGTTCAGTTTTAGCTCACTTAGTGTTAACCTCTTGACCGAAGTTGCAAAGGTTATCTTTGCATTGGTTATGCTTCTATGTCAGGTAAATTATTTTTCTTACCCTCTAGCGATATAACATGTTATCATTCAATGGTCAATATTCGAGTTACTCTACGTTTGACGTAAATTTAGTTGGGGAACGAGTCGGCTGGTCGTAGTTTATACATTATCACGCCGCAAACGCCGCCGCAACGCGCGGCGGGTTAAAACCTAGTTATTATTATATATATTAAAGATATAAACTTTAGCTACAGTAATACAGTAGCTCCTCCACCTCCCCCGAAGCGCTCCTCCACCGACGGCGCTCCTCCACCGCCGGGCCTCCTCCACCGCCGGGCCTCCTCCACCGCCGGCCCTTCTCCACCGTCGTCATCCGCCGTCTCCACCGCCGCCGCCTCCACCGTATCAACATCTTCCATCTTCATCATCGCCAGATCCATCATCGTCGCACAACCACCAGATCCACATCATCGATTCCCAAATCCATACACTACACCACCGTCGATCTTCAACTTCCTCCGCCGTCTACGGCGGTACGTTTTCAATTCATGATCTACACTCTCCATTAACAGTTAATCATCATCATCATCACCACCACCAACAATTCTAATGTTTTTGCCCTAAGTTGTTCATTTGCAGACGGAACGAGTAACGGACGTCGATCCATCGATCGATCGATCGATTCGGTGTGTTTAACTGATCTGCTTATCTTCTGGTATGGTTTCTGGTGTTGAAGTTGATTACGGTTTCTGTCGTTTTGGTTTTGTATAGTTGTGAAATTGTAGTTAGGGTGTGTTGATTGAAGTTGATTCGTGTGGAATGATGTTAGGTTTTGTTCTGTAGGGTGATGTTTTTGTTTGATTTTGTGGTTTGGGTGGTGTTTTGGTTCGGATCTGAACGTGTTCCGGCGAATTCGACTCCCCCGAACTGGGCGTTGTTGCTGGAGTTTGTTTTTTGGAGCCGATTTCAGGTTTGTTGTTCTTCTTTGGTAATGCTTTTGCATCAGTTGGTCCCCAGTTTTGAGTGGATCAATTTTAGGTATGGAATGAAACCCGTTAAATTGGCTACTATTATCCACAGCAATTCTGGACCTCAAAGCAAATGCCACCTAAAATCTGAAACCAGATTTGTAGAGATGGCAGTTTAGGTTCTGTTTTTATCTTTTAACTGGTATTAGCAAAGAATAAGGATCAGATATGTTGAAAGTTGTGCATCATTAATGCAAACAATTTCCCGAAGCGCTTTATTAGAACCTATATTAATTACACTAGTAACACTAATTCTATAAAATATTGTGGAAAGTATTAGTTCTTTGAAGGCATATATGCTTTATTATAGCTTGGTAACTTTTGAATATCAATGTGATTGGAAATTGTATTATAGGTTACAATGCTGAAAAGTTGCCACTTGGAAAGCTAAGCAAAGCAACAATTTTGAAGGTTAGTTATCTCAATCTTGAGGGTTACTTTTCATGTTTTGGTTCTGTTACACTTGATTATGTTACTACTTTAGCATTTTCATATATATCAATCTATCATCCTATAATTATGATATTTGTCATGTTGCAATAGTTTTTACTTTTTACCATGAAGATGTTTTACCTTTGTCATGTGTTTTGATGATAATAGTATATTACAACTAACATTATGGGAAAAATAGGGCTATGAGGTTTTGAAGAGAGTCGCTGACGTGATTGGTCAATATGATAGAAAAAAGCTTGAGCAATTGAGTGGGTATGTACATCGTCTTCGAGTTATTATTTTTCTTGTGACGTCTCACCAATTATATATTTTCCAGTCCCATAATATGCTTCTTCATTATTTTAGAAGTTGAACAAGATATCTCGTAATAATGGTTAACTTTCTTAATTGCAGAGAATTTTACACAGTTATTCCCCATGATTTTGGTTTTAAGAAGATGCGTGAATTCGTAATTGATACCCTCAAAAGTTAAAACACAAACTGGAAATGGTAAACCTCTCTCTTTGAGTGGCTGCTTTTCATATGTCTGGGATGATTGATACATGTTGATTAATGAAGGTTGAAGCCCTTGGTGAAATTGAGGTAGCAACAAAGTTGCTTGAGGACAATGCTGGGACACAGGTAAGGCTTGTCCCATGTTTTTTATATAATTATGTGAAACTGAGACCGAATACTAAAATGTAAAATATAAAACCTAAATATATGACAATTTATTTCATTTAGTTCCCTCACAAAAGGTCTTTTTTTCATTTTCACATGTAAGCTAATTCAATATAAAATTATCATCCTTCATTGCAACAGGAAGACCCATTGTTTTCATGTTATGAAAGACTTTCTTGTGAATTGACACCTGTAGAAATTGATTCCAAAGAATATCACATGGTTAGTTTGCATTTTTCTCTTTTAAATGTAAATAAGCCGACACTATATTGCTAGATAATTTACATTTTGTAGCACATATCTTTATACTTACATGTAATATTTTATCAACAATGATCAGATTGCAAAGTACATGAAGAACACTCATGCAGAGACACATACAAATTATAGTGTGGAAATAGTTCAAGTTTTTAGAACCTCAAGACATGGAGAAGCTGATCGTTTCAGCAAGGTTTTAAAAATATCTTCATATATTTAAATCCTAAGTTTTAGAACTACAATATCAGTAATTTGATTATCTTGGTTCTAATGTTCTACATTGCATAATAAACAGTTCTCTAATACAAAAAATAGGATGCTGTTGTGGCATGGTTCTCGGCTATCTAATTGGACTGGAATCTTGTCTCAAGGTCATTTTTCTCCATTTACATACACACACAAACAAACACCTACCTTTCTAAATTAAATGACCAGATATTGAATATTGTTCCAAAACAAAATACCAGGTTTGCGAATTGCTCCACCAGAAGCACCGGTAACAGGTTACATGTTTGGAAAAGGTGTTTATTTTGCGGATATGTTCTCAAAAAGTGCAAACTAATGCTGTGCCACTCAACAATCTTCCTCTGGTGTGCTGCTTTTGTGTGAGGTTGTTCATGTTTTATAAACATATTTTTTTGTAATAACTCAATGTTTCCTTTCTTGATTAATTAATATGGATTTCCTTGTAAAAAGTATTACTTTTTTAATTAGGTCGCTCTTGGTGAAATGGCTGAGCTATTAACAGCCAAATATGATGCTGACAAATTGCCAAAAGGAAAACTAAGGTGTTACTTTTTATCCATATTTTCCACTACCCTAAAAATCAATATTTGTAAAATGTAATGAAAGGCATAATACATGAACCTAAAAATGCTTTTTCTTCATTTTATATATGTCAAAGGTAGGTGAAATCAATAAATATTGAAAAGACTAATGATTATAGTGACAACTGATAATTAAGAACTTATAAATGTTAAATATTACTTTGAAAATGGTCTTGCAGCACTAAAGGAGTTGGAGCTACCGCACCAGATATGTCTGAGATTGAAACTCTTGAAGATGGTCTTGTCGTTCCACTAGGACGACCCAAACAGCAACTTAGGTCAAAGGTGACATCTTTTAACTACCTACTTTTTATTGTTTGGTTATCTAACAGAGTTATTAGAGATTTCTTATGCTCCAAGTATTATTTTGGTTCTGGCAGGTTAGTTTACTATACAACGAGTATATTGCTTACAATGTGGACCAGATCAGGATGCGCTACGTTGTTCATGTTAATTTCAAATTCATGAAATAACTGTTATCTGGTTTCTTTTTGCTGTTTTGATTTCTTGAGGGGTAAGTTTCACCTGATAACGGGTAAATCGTTGTGGGATATATAGTTGGTTTTGGTGTAAAATATGTAAATGTTGTGTCATGGTATCGTAAACAGTGTTTCGCTTTGCCTATGTTGGTTGTAGGGCTTCAATAAAACTTCAACATAGGTTTTGTGCTACAGTTCATGTTTATTGGACTTTTATATTTTCATGTTTGTTTGTTGTTTCTTTTCGTCACTCTAACATAAACTCATCAGGCCTAAGACTTGCTACAGAATTACGGGTTTTGTTTGCATAGAAGGAAGATCATCCAGTAAATTTGTCGATCACGATGGAATGATTCTGTTCGGGAGATCTACAATCATTTATATGATATGCTAATTGTCATTACGCTTAGTTCCTATGATTAACTGGAAAATGTATGGAAAAAGCAGAATGTATAAACTTGATATTGTTTGTTTTATGATTTTCTCAGGAAAATGGAGCACTTGTGTGATATGCCCATGGGAAGCAAGTGGTCGTAAATGCGGTTAACTTCTCCAAGCTTACATATGTTCATGAAAAATGCACTAAATGGTATGCCTTTAACTATTTACTACTACCAATCATCAAAAAATAATATGTTTGTGAACTGAATAATCTACAAATGACATGTACATTTGCAGGGCTCCTCTGATATATTTTCACAAATTGATTTAGCAAAAACTTAGAGTATCATGAAACCATTGTAAATAAATTACTTAATTAATAACTACCTGGTAGAAATTGATTCTATCTTTTAGGTGACATAAAAAGATAAATGTTTATTTTTGTTTATAAAATGATGCATGTTTGTGTTTGGACACTTCATTTTACCAATGTCATGTTGAAATTATTGTGTTTTATTATACACAGTCTGGTCAATTAAATGGTTCAAAGAAATTCTCAAACAACTAATGACTTTGCACAGTTCTTTGATCAAATGTTACATAAGTTTTGAACCAACATTTTGATAATTAGTGGTTTTATATTGTGTAATTTCGAGGCATACACTAAAATAGAAAGAAATGTTACAACCGTGATAAACTTTATGGTATTAAAGCAATTTAAAAGGTTTGTAAGCACATGAATATACTTTGGGGTCTATTCTGCCACTCAACCTGTTTGATTTGTCTTTTAAACAGTTAAACTCTTTGCTAATTTCTATTATTATCAAGTGAGAATCTTTACTAATTTCTGTTATTATCAAGTGTGATCTCAGGTGGATACATTAGATTTATTGATCTTCTTGACAATAGTCGGATAAAAGTGACTAGACTATATACAAAGATCGAGGTAATTCTTTTTCACCTTTAACTGTTGATCTTTGATGACTTCTGGTAAATAAAAAATTGAAACTAAATGTAACTTTAATACTAATAATTTTATTGTGTCAATTTATAAGATTACTTAACACTTGCGTATGTTAGACATTCAAAAAAGAACCCCGCGGCAACGCGCGGGTTCATTTCCTAGTTATGATTAAGAATTTAGGGTCTCAAATGGAGTCTAAAATTTTCCTGTGGAATTGGTGATTTCGATTTTCGAATATAAAATAAATAACCCTGTACATGTTAAATCATAACTTAAATGACCACAGCAGATTATTTTTTGTGATTAGAGTTGAATTTGTTATATTAGTGTGTAACTTATCACAGGGCCACATAATTGCATCTTTTTTCCCCAAAGAATCAACTTATACGATATTAAATTATTATTATTTGTTAATTTAGAGATTGGTAAGTGTAAATGAGTTTGGAGTTATATATATCTAAGATAAGTACTTAGAGATTTCCCAAAAGGGGTATACATAAAAATTGTCTATTCTAAAGATAAACCTGTTCTGATTGCTCAATTTCTCTTATTTCAAGCAAGTGACAATATGACAGATTGATAGCATGACTAAGTTTTATGTGCCAATATTGTGTGCATATCATTACAATTATTGTTTATACATGCTAGACATTTCTTTTCTAGTGTTTTGTTGCAACATTCAAGTATTTTGGATATCGAAAATGTAACACCCCCGCCCCAACGTGGAACAAGAGGTCACTTCAAATGTTAACAGAACGTTATAAGTCCAGAATAATACTTAAATTACGAACGTCAAAGTAAAACATCAACTTATGAAGTCTAAAACATCCACCAAAATAAATACTAAATAAAAAAACTTCAAGTCTTATGAAATAAAAGAAATAAATCTCCAATCATGTGTTCCAAACTCCTACTAGCTCTCATCACACTGCCCCGATCAACCTGAGTACCTGCCGCGAAAAACAAGAAAGCGGCTGAGCTACAAGCTCAGTGCGCGAATGTAGATCACAAAAGATAAAATAATATATATATCGAAGCATGATGTCAGAGGATTAGAAAATAAACCAGAATCTTTAGTTTAAAACATCTCCATCGAATACCATCCTTTACACCAGAATAAAACAAAGAATAAAGGCTGAAGCAACAAAGGGTTAGGATTATTGATACCGAGTAGCCTACAAACAAATATTCAAAAATTGCACATCCAATGTGCCACATATCATATCTCATGTCATATATCATAAACATAATGGCACACTGGTCGCGACTTCAGTACACCCCTAATCGGAAGGTATGTATGGCACTACACAACTCAACCGCGAACTAATCATATCATCAAAATCCTAGGATGCATCCATACGCCTCCCAAAATAATCCAAAAGCTTCCCCGTGAGCATAATCACATGATAAAGTGGAGACGCCGTGAACTGATCACACCGTCACGGGTAATGTCAAGTCGTCGGTAGCCACAACGACAAGCCTATGGTACCTCCATAGGTAGTTGACTCGGTATCCCTATCTCCTGTCTACAAATCTAGGGTTCTATGGCCGCATAAGTGAACAATAATCCAACCACCATCAAATATATTCATCATGCGCAAAGATCCTAATTTGAATGAAATCAAGCAGTGGCACACAAACGATACGTTCACAAGCATATCATAAAAATATATTTTCTCAATAGTGTTAAAATAGCTCAATATCACACATCAGAGTAGCTCGACAAAAGGAAGCAGATCATATAGCGAGTCATAGATCAGCGAAGTGATTTCAAAAGTAGCATGATTTATAGTAAGGCACATAAAAATAATAAAGAACATCCGTACCTCAATAAGTGTCTAATTCTCTCAATGTCTCAAAGTTCCACCGACGTGTTCAACGAACCTACAACGAGTAATTTGAACTCTAAATCAAATTTATTCCTTATCATCCTACTCGTAGTTCTAAAATTCTAAGCCTATTAGTAATCTTGTTCATTTATTATTATTATCGTCATTGCTATTATTATTATTGTTATTTATAGTAGTAGTAGTATGCTTATTGTTAGTATGGATGCTTTTGTTCATTAGTGAGAGACTTAGTGGATGAGATTCAATGTAGCACTTTATAAGTTAGTAAACCACATTAAAGGATTTAATAAAGCTTACAATAAGAAAGCTACTGCCAAGTATTTATGTTCATATGTTGAGTTGAACAAACGTGGAAGATAACCATTGTCTACTTTAATAAATATTTTTATGATATAATGAAATAGTTGGTTTGCAGCAGACTGCATTAGATAATTTGAATAGGACCATCAAACTAAAGCACCAGCTCAATACCATTTATATACTAGGTCTATAAATACAATACTTTTATATGAGTTAGACCAATTGTTTCTAAGGTGCTGACCAATTATTATGTGTGCTGATGAAATCAACTTAAATGGTTGTAATTGGGACTTAAGCCAACAGGGAAGAACTTAAAGGAAACAACAACTTGATCACCTGGGCGTGGTGACAATTTACGCAGGTGATCCGAGGCGTTTTGAATAAATAGTGTTTGAGTGATGGCTGCGGCTTATGAGTCAAAAAGGAAGAAAAGGCATAAACAGGGCGAACCTATGGTGTAGCAAACAACAGCAAACGAGATGAGTTTGACCCGTCGGAGGAGATTACAACTCATAAACAACCAAGAACCGGACCCGACAGAACACTAAGCTAAACCTATCAGATTCTTTATTGATTACCCGCTTTTGACCCGTTCGTAAATCTTGAGTTACCCAACTTCTGAAAATAATGATCCATTAATTACCACAATATAATCAGGTTTTGTTCAAGTTAATTTAAGTCTTTTTATTGATTTAATCAACCGTTAAATTACACGTATTATGGGTGGCTAATTGTGGAGACTTAAACATGTTATTTGTGAGTCAAAAGAAGAACAAATTGGCTGAAAGACCCACCAAAAGAACATGAGCAGCAGGTTGGAACCATTCAAATTATTTACATGTTATTATCAAACATGATTACTACTTCGAAATCAAAAAAAACAAAAAACAAACGTACATAGCTTATTACCCTTATTATTACTACATGAAGTGCCTAATTAATTATGAAGAACAAGATCTCCATTTACTCTAAGGGTACATGGGCCTTCACGTTGAATTCTAAGTGGATGTAAAGATAAATTATGACAATAGCATGGGCAAGTTTCTGGTGATTACCTTAAGTATTAACAAGAATTTGGATTGGAATGATGTCTTGGTGTCAGGTCCTTTAAAACAATGGTTGTAACACAATTGCCACACCAATATTGATAAGAAGTTTAGGAGTAACAAGGGTGGAGTTAGAACAAAAACATAGCAGGAAGAACAGGGGTTTTGATTTACCTCAATTGCAAACTCAAAAGCTAGGTCTAGACGAATTGAAACAGAGGATCAACAGCCTGCAATTTGTGGTGATCTTCAATAGCCTGCGATTTATGGTGATTGACAATGATTTCAACCCAAAACAGGGAGACTGAACAAGCAATGAGATGGAGCTGCACGTGAGGGTTTGTATGAGGTTGATTTTTGATTGGGAATCCATTTATTAGGGTTTTAAGATTGAAGTTGCTAAATCTTTGGTGATATTAGTTGCAATAGATAAGGGAGAAGAAGAAGATAATGGAGATGTGTAGGTTAGGTCAAATAACTCACGTTTCCCCCTTTTGGTGTAATATTATTATTATCATTATATTATTATTATTATATGATTATTTTTATTATTATTAGTGTTTATTTATTTGTTTGTTTATTATTATTTTTTTGTATTCAACTTCGGGTTATTTCATCACTACCCGTTTATTTAATTTCTGTCACACCCCGACCGACGGCGGAATCATCGGAGCGGACGAGGGAATGATGGATTGTTCATAACACATGGTTGTCTAATAGTTGAAATAATATTAAAATCAGATTACATAATAGAATAAGTACAACATACACAAATACAACAATCGAAACCACAAATAATAATTGTCTTTTATTTTAACTAGGTCCGTGTCTTAGATGAGCACGTAGAAGTCCACTATCTTGCTTAACCTGAAATCATGTGAGAAAATAAAGTCAGCTAACGAGTTAGCTGGTGAGTAATCACAGTTTTGAATATACATATAGATTGATTGATTGATCCATCGATTGTAATTCAATTCACAAGGTAATATTAAGACTTATATGGCAGCCGCGAAGCATATAGATAAACCGACACAATATAAACCCCTTGACTTGACACTTGCATATAATAGACTCCACACAAACACCATAGATTGACTAATTGCCTCTGGCACAATCACCACTCGTAAGCCATATGGGGTGGGTTATCCAAACCAGTAGATCTACATTGTTGCCAGGATTGATTGATTGATTGAATTAGGGTTCTACTGTCGTCCAGTTTATCACAGTATGTTCACGTAATTGCAAGTAATAACATAACCTGTCTTGAATTGAATTGAAAATGAAATAACAATAGAATATCATGATAGAATATATTGTATCACATGATTTCCCCCAAATAGGAAATGATATAAAAAGGGGATATGAATACTCACTTGATTGATGAGATTAGATTTTGATCGTGATAGGTTAGACACCTGTGATTTCCTTACGGTTAACCTAAGGAACGGTGTCTCGTGTTAGAATAATAATGATTTGAAAGTTTGGGAATGTTTTAAGGTTTCCATTTTGATTTGAATGGTGGTTTAAATATTCTATCTAATTTGTATGTCTTGAAACAAATAGATTTATTGAAAATGATTATGTTTAGATTTTAGAAATAAACGTATTAGTTTACGTATCTGTTTGATTTATTGTGAAAATGTGGAAAAATAAATAATTAATCTTATTAATTAATTATGTGATAATTAACTAATATGTTTAATTATTTAAGTTATTAAAAGAAATGAAATTGTTATTTAAAATGATTTAAATATAATAAATTTATATATTTAATCATTATTTAAACAATAGTAAATATTGTGTGAAATTATTACAAATAATATTGTGTCAAATAATAATTCAATAAATTAAATTATTATTAGGAGTTCATTTTTATTTAAATAATTTTGTATTATTTATAACTTTATTTATTTAAAACATTTATTAAAATAGATAAAATATTGAAATAAATTCCAGAAAAATAATTTAGTTGTTTAAATATCTTTAATGTCTTAAAAATATTTTTATGATTTTTATGAATTTTTTTAGAATTTTTAGAGGCTTAAAATGGCCTAAAAAAAATGGTTGAGGTGGCCCGGGGTCGAACCCGGGACCTCATGGATTGCAATGGGTGCAGGGACCAGTGAACCAAGGTCACAACCGCGAAATGAATCAGTATCTTATTGTTTTAAACCAATATAACCAAAACCCAAAATCCCCTTCGAGCCCTAGATCGATCCGAACCCAAATCGACCTCGAAATCGATCTCGAAAGCTCCTGAAATCATGGGGCTTTTGTTCCCCATGAGAAATCGAGTGTGTATGTGTGTGTAATTCATATATGGTATCGATTGAGTGATTAACCTGATGAAGAATAAGTCGCGGTCAATGTACCAATCGAATGATGCTCTAACAATGATTGTAATCGAATTAAACTTGAGAATAGCTTCGAATGGTGATCTGGAACAATAGCCCCTTATCAATTTCGTTTAAAATCGATCGGAAGTGGGGTTTAACTCAGGTTGCAGGTCGACGGTTTGGAGCTGTTCAAACGGGTTGTTTTTGTTTGTTTTAAATGAAATTGGAAATTGTAATCGATTGAAGGTGTATATATGATTGTTTGTCTCAAGTTGATTTAATTATTATTGTGGTTTAGTGCGATTCAAGGCTGGAAATTCGGCCGAAAGTACATTGGATACTAACCCGTGCTAATCGATTCAATCTTTCAAATTGAAGTGGGCCATTGGTTCGAATCAATCACGCGAATGTGTCGGTACCTTTAGTTTGAGTTGATACCGCGTATTTTGGGCTGTCGGGCTTCGCCGGAATACGGCGGAGGGGTGGCCGGAGGAACAGGGTGTCGACGGGGAGGGGGTTTGGGATTTTAATAATTTTACACATTTGGTCCCTGTGGTTTTAAGTTTATCATTCTATGTCTAAACTTTGGTTTTGAGTTTCATAAATTACAAAACACACCCTTGCACTTGATTTATAAAAAAAAATATTTTTATAAAACAATTGTTATTATTATTATTATCATTATTGTTATTATTATTATCATTATTATTATTTTTATTATTAATATATTATTATTATTATTATTGTAATTATTGGCATCAACATCGACGTTCTAAATAAAATTAACTTTTATTAACTAAAATACGCGATATTACAGTCTCCCCTGCTTTAGGAAATTTCGTCCCGAAATTTAAATCACGAGGAGGCTGAAACGAAAAGATGAGGGTACTTGGTTTTCATCTGGTCCTCGCGTTCCCAGGTGTACTCTGGCCCACGTTTAGACTCCCAACGAACTTTGACAATGGGTATCCGACTGCGTTTGAGTTGTTTAACTTCCCGATCCATAATTTCCACAGGTTTCTCAATAAAGTGCATAGATTCATCAATCTGGACTTCATCGAGTGGAATGTGGAGATTTTCATCGGCAAGACATTTCTTGAGGTTGGACACATGAAACGTCGGATGTATATTGCTAAGTTCTTGAGGTAGTTCAAGCTTGTAGGCCACTTTCCCAACTCGTTCGAGCACTTTGAATGGACCCACGTAACGAGGTGCTAGCTTCCCTTTCTTTCCAAAGCGAATCACTCCCTTCCAAGGTGACACCTTAAGAAGTACGAGATCACCGACATTGTATTCCATGGGCTTACGTCTTTTGTCAGCATAATGCTTTTGACGATTTCTAGCAGCAACCAAGTTATCACGGATCTTATGAATTTTGTCGGTTGTTTCTTGTATCAATTCCGGACCAGTAATCTGTGATTCACCAACTTCAGACCAACAGATGGGAGATCGACACTTTCGGCCATACAAGGCCTCAAATGGTGCCATCTGGATGCTGGTATGATAACTGTTATTGTATGAGAATTCGATCAACGGAAGATGAGAATCCCACGATCCACTGAAATCAATGACACAAGCCCGGAGCATATCCTCGAGGGTCTGTATCGTTCTTTCAGTTTGACCATCGGTTTGCGGGTGATAGGCTGTGCTAAGATTTAGTTGAGTCCCGAGAGCTGATTGGAGACTTTTCTAAAAACGAGAGATGAAACGACCATCGCGATCAGAGATAATATCTAAAGGCACACCATGTCGACTGACTATTTCATTAATGTAAATACGAGCCAATTTCTCGACTCGATAATCTTCCCGAATTGGAATGAAATGAGCCGACTTAGTCAATCGATCAATGATAACCCAGATACTATCGTGACCACTAGCGGTACGAGGCAGCTTGGTAATGAAATCCATGGATATGCTCTCCCATTTCCATAATGGAACCTCGGGTTGTACGAGTAATCCAGAGGGACGTTGATGCTCGGCTTTGACTTTGGAACATGTAAGGCATTTAGATACATACAAGGCTATATCCTTCTTCATGCCGGGCCACCAATATTGGTTCCGAAGATTCATGAACATCTTATCTGCTCCCGGATGAATAGAATAGCGAGCCTTGTGAGCCTCATCCAGAATGGTTGTTCGAAGATTATCGCGATTCGGAATCCAAAGTCGATTTAGAAAATACAATAGTCCGTCCGACTTGGTTTCCAATTGGAGTTCAGCACCGCATGACATTTCCTCATACATGTTGCCCTCGGTGACTGATTCGTGTTGAGCTTCGAGTATACGGGTTAGGAGGTCGGTTTGAATGGTAATACTTTGAAGCATAACTTGACCCTTTCGACTTAATGCATCGGCTACGACATTCGCCTTTCCTGGATGGTAGCGAATTTCACAATCGTAGTCATTAAGTAATTCAACCCATCGTCGTTGTCTCATGTTTAATTCCTTCTGATTGAATATGTGCTGAAGGCTTTTATGATCGGTAAATACAATACACTTGGTGTCGTAAAGGTAGTGCCTCCAAATTTTGAGTGCGAATACCACAGCTCCTAGCTCGAGATCATGGGTTGTGTAATTTTTCTCATGAATTTTGAGTTGTCTTGAGGCATAAGCTATGACTTTGCCTCGTTGCATGAGAACACAACCAAGACCTTGCTTCGAAGCATCACAGTAGACAACGAAATCGTCATTCCCATCGGGGAGAGTCAAGACTGGGGCATCACACAACTTCTGCTTGAGGGTTTGAAAAGCTTTCTCCTGATCTGGTCCCCACACGAAACTCTTGTCCTTATGTGTCAAGGCGGTGAGAGGCACAGCGATCTTTGAGAAGTTTGGAATAAAGCGACGGTAGTAACCGGCTAAGCCAAGGAATGAACGAATCTCGGTAGGAGTTTTGGGTTCTACCCAATTCTTCACTGCCTCAATCTTTGCAGGATCCACGTGAATACCTTTGTCGTTTACGATGTGACCAAGGAATTGGACTTCTTTAAGCCAAAATTCACACTTTGAGAATTTTGCATAAAGCTTTTCCTGTTTCAGAAGTTCAAGGATCGAACGGAGATGATGTTCGTGATCGGATTTTGATTTTGAATAAATGAGAATGTCGTCAATGAAAACGATCTCGAATTTGTCCAGATATGGTTTACACACGCGGTTCATTAAATCCATGAACACAGCAGGTGCATTGGTTAACCCGAATGGCATTACTGTAAACTCGTAATGGCCATATCTTGTGCGAAAAGCTGTCTTGGGAATATCATCATCGTGCACTCGTAATTGATGATAACCTGAGCGGAGATCGATTTTGGAAAAATGAGAGGCTCCTTGAAGCTGATCAAATAAATCGTCGATCCTGGGTAGAGGATACCGGTTTTTGATAGTAAGCTTATTAAGCTCCCGGTAGTCGATGCACATTCGAAAAGAACCGTCCTTCTTCTTCACAAACAAAACTGGGGCTCCCCAGGGCGAGGAACTTGGTCGAATGAAGCCTTTATCGGAGAGCTCTTGAAGTTGACTAGCAAGCTCTTGCATCTCAGATGGTGCAAGTCGATAGGGAGATTTTGCTACTGGAGTTGCGCCAGGCACAAGGTCAATACGGAATTCGACTTGACGAACAGGAGGAAGACCGGTTAAATCATCGGGAAAGACTTCAGGAAACTCTCGAACAACCGGAATGTCTTCAATCTTCTTAGATTTCTCATCTGCCTTCACGATATGAGCTAAGAAAGCCACGTAATGTTTGCGGAGGTACTTTTGAGCTTTGGTGCAGGACATGAGTTTTAATCCCTTGGAAAGCTTTTCCCCGTAAATATTTAAGACACTTCCAGATGCGCGAGGGATCCGGATGATTTTCTCGAAACAGACGACTTCAGCATGGTTCTTTGACAACCAATCCATGCCTATAATGACGTCAAAACTTCCAAGTGGCATCGGTATAAGATCGACAGGAAATTCGTGTTCACTAAGTTTAAGGGTACAATTTTGGATGACAGAATCAATTGTGACGGATTTCCCATCAGCTAATTCTACTGTAAACGGTTTCCCTAACTTAGTTCGGGTATTAACAAGCAAAGGTTCAATTTCTAAGGATACAAAACTTTTATCGGCACCGGTATCAAATAAAATTGAAGCATATTGATGATCGATTAGGAACGTACCATTCACCACATCATTGGCAGCCTGAGCTTGTTGGGCATTGATGTTAAAAGCACGCCCTTGTGCTGCGGGTACGGCATTAACGAGCTGAGGACATCGGTTACGGAAATGAGTTGGATCACCGCATTGATAACAGGCACGAACTTGAGCAATTGCAGGAGGGTTTTGTTGGACTGGCGCATTTACCAATGCCTTAGCAGCATTCCTGCATATGTTGAATGTATGGCCAAAACGACCACAACTGGTGCACTGACGACACTTAGCACCAGTAGGATGATGATACTTGCAGATGTTGCATTGTGGAAATGGCCCGGTGTAAGGTTTCTTTGTTGGGGCTTGATTATTCATGGTTGGTTGATAGGTCGGTGCGACTTGGTTGATTGGAACAGCAGGGGTAATTACAGCAAAGTTTTGAGAGTTAGCCTTCCTCTTCCGGTTCCTGGAAGTTTCAGGCTTGTCTTCCTTGGTTGTTTCAGTAGAAGACTTCTCCATTTTCTTCTTGTCACCCTTCCTGGTCAAGGTACCGGCCTTGACATGGTTGTCGGTTAACTGAGCTGCTAGACGGATAGCATCTGCCAAGTTAGTAGGGTTCCTACCCCACACGGTATCCTGAATTTGCATAGGGAGACCACCTATGTACTTCTCGATAGCTCGAGATGAGGGAGTAACTAGATGAGGAACCAGAAGACTCAACTCGTGAAAACGGGTGGTGTAAACCAGATT
Organism: Flaveria linearis; assembly: GCA_024085815.1. Lineage (NCBI taxonomy): Eukaryota > Viridiplantae > Streptophyta > Magnoliopsida > Asterales > Asteraceae > Flaveria > Flaveria linearis. The sequence goes on from CM044002.1 coordinate 1,656,748, forward strand.
CTCGCCGCTTTCCTGAGCCAAATCCCAGAATTCAGCTTCTAGTCTTTTGATTTCATTTCGTGGGCAGAATTCTCGTGTCATGAGTTCCTTTACTTCAGCCCACGTCAATGCCAGGGCAGCATCAGTGCCACGGGTTCGTTTCTCCCCGTTCCACCAAGTTAAAGCTCTTTTCTGGAAAACACTGGTAGCGTAGCGAACTTTGAGATTTTCAGGACATTCGCTGTTAAGAAACGTGTTTTCAATACTCTCGAACCATTGCAGAAGACCAGTGGCACCTTCGGCTCCGCTAAACTTGGTAGGATTGCAGGAATTGAAATGCTTGTAAGTACAAGTTTTGGGAGGGTTTGGTGCAGTTGGGTTTTGGACAGCGTTTGGTGCAGTTGTGTTTTGGACAGCATTGTTGCCTTGGTTCAAATGAGTAAGCAGTGTTGGGATAACCGCAGCAACTTCCCGTGCCACCATAGCAGCAATCTTGCGGCCAGAGCTTCTAGATCGGGAGCGGTTTTGACGAGAAGACATGCTGTATAATAAGGAATGAAGAAACCTTTATGAGTAACGGGTAATTGGTTTTTAAAACTTTTCAAAATAATAAAATCGTTAATGAGATTGTTTAAAACAACAATGAGAGGTTAGGAGTGTAAACGTTCGGTTCGCAAACCAAAACGAATACGTTGACTTATCAAAGTATTTGTGTCCAGCACGAGGACATGCGTACCTATAAGCGAATACTCATCTCGAGGGTTCCCAGGTAAGGTAATCAAGTTGTATGAAATACCTTGCCTAGATAGAACACCTTAAGATACAGGTATCCCACTCTTCCAGCATTGCATGTTCTCGGTCGTGTGACACGGACTTTGACGAGATTTGAAAACCTTGAATACCAATCGAGTTTTGGAGTTTGAAATCACTTGAATTAGGCACATAATGCCTTAGAATATGAGTTAAGATTCGTGTGTATATTGATAGATTCAAAGTGTATGAAACATAATCAGGTATAAACATGTAAAGCACATACAATCCTATCTAAGCATATAAAATACATGAGAGGACTCATGTGTAAAGGTACTTAGTTATAGTCTAGGTCATTCCATTTCTAATAACCTAATTCCCTATAACCATGACTCTGATACCAATCTGTCACACCCCGACCGACGGCGGAATCATCGGAGCGGACGAGGGAATGATGGATTGTTCATAACACATGGTTGTCTAATAGTTGAAATAATATTAAAATCAGATTACATAATAGAATAAGTACAACATACACAAATACAACAATCGAAACCACAAATAATAATTGTCTTTTATTTTAACTAGGTCCGTGTCTTAGATGAGCACGTAGAAGTCCACTATCTTGCTTAACCTGAAATCATGTGAGAAAATAAAGTCAGCTAACGAGTTAGCTGGTGAGTAATCACAGTTTTGAATATACATATAGATTGATTGATTGATCCATCGATTGTAATTCAATTCACAAGGTAATATTAAGACTTATATGGCAGCCGCGAAGCATATAGATAAACCGACACAATATAAACCCCTTGACTTGACACTTGCATATAATAGACTCCACACAAACACCATAGATTGACTAATTGCCTCTGGCACAATCACCACTCGTAAGCCATATGGGATGGGTTATCCAAACCAGTAGATCTACATTGTTGCCAGGATTGATTGATTGATTGAATTAGGGTTCTACTGTCGTCCAGTTTATCACAGTATGTTCACGTAATTGCAAGTAATAACATAACCTGTCTTGAATTGAATTGAAAATGAAATAACAATAGAATATCATGATAGAATATATTGTATCACATGATTTCCCCCAAATAGGAAATGATATAAAAAGGGGATATGAATACTCACTTGATTGATGAGATTAGATTTTGATCGTGATAGGTTAGACACCTGTGATTTCCTTACGGTTAACCTAAGGAACGGTGTCTCGTGTTAGAATAATAATGATTTGAAAGTTTGGGAATGTTTTAAGGTTTCCATTTTGATTTTGAATGGTGGTTTAAATATTCTATCTAATTTGTATGTCTTGAAACAAATAGATTTATTGAAAATGATTATGTTTAGATTTTAGAAATAAACGTATTAGTTTACGTATCTGTTTGATTTATTGTGAAAATGTGGAAAAATAAATAATTAATCTTATTAATTAATTATGTGATAATTAACTAATATGTTTAATTATTTAAGTTATTAAAAGAAATGAAATTGTTATTTAAAATGATTTAAATATAATAATTTATATATTTAATCATTATTTAAACAATAGTAAATATTGTGTGAAATTATTACAAATAATATTGTGTCAAATAATAATTCAATAAATTAAATTATTATTAGGAGTTCATTTTTATTTAAATAATTTTGTATTATTTATAACTTTATTTATTTAAAACATTTATTAAAAATAGATAAAATATTGAAATAAATTCCAGAAAAATAATTTAGTTGTTTAAAATCTTTAATGTCTTAAAAATATTTTTATGATTTTTATGAATTTTTTTAGAATTTTTAGAGGCTTAAAATGGCCTAAAAAAAATGGTTGAGGTGGCCGGGGTCGAACCCGGGACCTCATGGATTGCAATGGGTGCAGGGACCAGTGAACCAAGGTCACAACCGCGAAATGAATCAGTATCTTATTGTTTTAAACCAATATAACCAAAACCCAAAATCCCCTTCGAGCCCTAGATCGATCCGAACCCAAATCGACCTCGAAATCGATCTCGAAAGCTCCTGAAATCATGGGGCTTTTGTTCCCCATGAGAAATCGAGTGTGTATGTGTGTGTAATTTCATATATGGTATCGATTGAGTGATTAACCTGATGAAGAATAAGTCGCGGTCAATGTACCAATCGAATGATGCTCTAACAATGATTGTAATCGAATTAAACTTGAGAATAGCTTCGAATGGTGATCTGGAACAATAGCCCCTTATCAATTTCGTTTAAAATCGATCGGAAGTGGGTTTAACTCAGGTTGCAGGTCGACGGTTTGGAGCTGTTCAACGGGTTGTTTTTGTTTGTTTTAAATGAAATTGGAAATTGTAATCGATTGAAGGTGTATATATGATTGTTTGTCTCAAGTTGATTTAATTATTATTGTGGTTTAGTGCGATTCAAGGCTGGAAATTCGGCCGAAAGTACATTGGATACTAACCGTGCTAATCGATTCAATCTTTCAAATTGAAGTGGGCCATTGGTTCGAATCAATCACGCGAATGTGTCGGTACCTTTAGTTTGAGTTGATACCGCGTATTTGGGCTGTCGGGCTTCGCCGGAATACGGCCGGAGGGGTGGCCGGAGGAACAGGGTGTCGACGGGGAGGGGGTTTGGGATTTTAATAATTTTACACATTTGGTCCCTGTGGTTTTAAGTTTATCATTCTATGTCTAAACTTTGGTTTTGAGTTTCATAAATTACAAAACACACCTTGCACTTGATTTATAAAAAAATATTTTTATAAAACAATTGTTATTATTATTATTATCATTATTGTTATTATTATTATCATTATTATTATTTTTATTATTAATATTATTATTATTATTATTATTGTAATTATTGGCATCAACATCGACGTTCTAAATAAAATTAACTTTTATTAACTAAAATACGCGATATTACAATTTCGTCCTTGAAATTCTAAGAACACGATTGAGTGGTGGAACATATGGTTTTTCTTAAGCACTCAAGTTTCTAACTCGGGGTCTACAATTTACTAGAGATCACCTAAAATTAATAAATATAATATATCATTACATCTAAAACGATGGGTTATTATAACACATACCCCTAAAAATGATTTCGTCCCCGAAATCAATAAAATATAAGCGTACCTTTAATATAAAAGATGCGGGTACCATTCTCGAATAGAGTCCTCAAGTTCCCATGTTGCTTCTCGTTCTGAATGATTCTTCCATAAGACTTTGACAAACGGTATGGTTTTCTTTCGCATTATTCTTTCCTCACGCCCTAGGATTGCCTCTGCTTCTTCCTCACATGAAAGGTCTTCTTGAATCTTATGAAACGGGTATTGCACGACGTGAATTGGGTGATAATTATAACCTCGTAGTGTAGACACGTGAACACATTATGCACATGAGCTAGTTCTGGAGGTAAAGCTATACGGTACGCCACCTCTCCAACTCTTTCCAACACCTTAAAAGGACCGATGAATCTAGGATCAAGCTTTCCTTTAAGACCAAAGCGACGAACACCCTTCCATGGAGAGACTTTAATAAAAACATGTTCACCTGGTACAAATTCTACTTCCCTTCGATGTTGATCAGCGTAGCTTTTCTGACGAGAGCGGGCCTCCTTCAATTTCTGCTCTCCTAATTTTGACCAATTCAGGTCCTTCAATAACTTTCTCGCCTACTTCGTTCCAACAAATCGGAGCTCGACATTTCCTCCCATATAACAACTCAAATGGTGCCATATCAATACTTGCATGCCAGCTATTGTTGTATGCGAACTCCACCAAGCATATATAATCATCCCAATTCCCATTCCATTCTAAAGCACATGCCCTCAACATGTCTTCTAAAGTTTGGATTGTCCTTTCAGACTGGCCGTCCGTCTGAGGGTGAAAGGCAGTGCTATACTTCAACTTTGTACCAAAAGCTCTCTGGAATCCCTTCCAAAATTATGATGTAAATCATGGGTCACGATCTAAAACAATTGACACAGCCATGAAGTCTAACAATCTCTTTCTGAAATATTTCTGCCAATCGACTAGCGGAGAACTTCTCTTGAATAGGTAGAAAATGAGCTGATTTTGTAAGTCGATCAACTACTACCCATACTGCATCATTCTTGCTCAACCTCTTAGGGAGTCCAGTAACTAGATCCATAGTGATATCATCCCACTTCCAAACAGGAATTTCAAGTTGTTGTAAAAGACCACTGGCCCTTTGATGTTCTATTTTTACCTGTTGACAAGTAAGACATTTTGCAACAAATTCAGCGATATCTTTCTTCATTCCACCCCACCAGAAGTTTTTCTTCAAATCGTTATACATCTTCGTTGAACCCGGATGAATAGAGAATTGGGAGCTATGAGCCTCTTTTATTAACGTTTCTCGAATATCAGCATCTGCTGGAACACATAATCTGTCACCTTGCCATACCACATCGTCGTCATCGAGTCGAAATTCTTGTTGCTTGCCTTCCGTTATATTTTGTATAATAGCCCATAATTCACCATCTTCCTGTTGAGCTTCTTTAATACGCGCCACCAAGGTAGGTTCAACTCTTAGGTGAGCTATGCTACCATCTGCATCTTTGGTGTGAACCTCCACCACAAGACGAGCCAAGTCTGAAATAATTTTAGGTTGAGTAGTGAGACATGATAGACTACCTGAACTTTTTCTACTAAGAGCATCTGCAACCACGTTTGCTTTCCCAGGATGGTATTGAATCTTAGCATCATAATCTTTTAGAAGCTCTAACCATCTTCTTTGTCTCATGTTGAGTTCTTTTTGCGTGAAAATATATTTTAGGCTCCTGTGATCCGTAAAGATATCACAAGTCTCACCATACAAATAATGACGCCATATTTTTAAAGCGAACACAACTGCTGCAAGTTCTAAGTCGTGTGTGGGATAATTTACTTCATAAGTTTTAAGCTGTCGAGACGCATACGCGATCACCTTCCCATGTTGCATAAGGACGCAGCCTAAACCCATTTTTGAAGCATCAATGTAAATCTGAAATCCCCCAGTTCCTTCTGGTACAGCAAGAATAGGAGCCGTCACCAATCGTTTCTTCAACTCCTCAAAGCACTTTTCACGTTCATCGTTCCATTCAAATTTAACACCTTTCCTTACCAATTGAGTTAAAGGTAATGCCAAAGACGAGAAACCTTCCACGAAACGCCTGTAATACCCGGCCAAACCCAAGAAACTTCTTACTTCAGAAACCGTGTTGGGTCTTGGCCATTAGTGACAGCCTCGACCTTAGCTGGGTCTACTTCAATTCCTTTCGCCGACACCACATGACCAAGGAATGTGACTCGTTCCAACCAAAACTCACATTTAGAAAGTTTAGCAAATACTTCTTTTTCTTCGCAAGATTTCCAATACAACTCGTAAATCCTCTTCATGCTGTTCTTTGGATTTGGAGTATACCAAAATATCATCTATGAAGACCACCACACATTTGTCGAGGTAATCATGGAAAACACGATTCATTAAATCCATAAAGACTGCCGGAGCATTCGTTAACCCAAATGGCATAACGAGGAACTCGTAGTGGCCATATCGAGTGCGAAATGCAGTCTTAGGAATGTCTTCAGATCTCAAACGCAACTGATGGTATCCGGACCGTAAGTCAATCTTTGAGAAATATTTTGCTCCATGGAGCTGGTCGAATAGGTCGTTGATTCGGGGCAAAAGATATTTGTTTCTGATGGTGACACGGTTGAGCTCCCTATAGTCGATGCATAGCCTCATGGATCCATCCTTCTTCTTCACGAATAATACTGGCGCACCCCATGGAGATACGCTTGGTCTAATAAATCCACGATCAATTAACTCTTGCAATTGCTCCTTTAGTTCTTGCAATTCTAACGGTGCCATTCGGTATGGTGCTTTAGAAATGGGTTCTTCACCCGGAACAAGTTCAATAGTAAATTCCACTTCTCTTTCGGGTGGTAAACCTGGAAGTTCTTCTGGAAAAACATCTGGAAAGTCTTTCACAATTGAAATTTCCCCAAGATGATGCTCTTCCTTTGAGGTATCCCGTATAGCTGCCAAATATCCCTCGCACCCACTGCTGATTAATTTTCTAGCCTTCAACGCTGAAATCACTTTAACTAGCCCGTTAGGAGAAGATCCTTGATACACACACTTTGGTTTTTCAGCATCTCTAAAAGTAACTCGTCTAGCTTGGCTATCAATGGTGGCTTGGTGTGAGATCAGCCAGTCCATTCCCAAAATAATATTGAAGTCGTGCATGGTCATAGGAAGTAGGTCGGCCATAAAAACATCATCTCCATCGATATCGGGCATTCGCAAAACACATCATTAATAGTTATTGAGCTCCCCATTGGTGTAGCAATAGACATAGGCGGGTGTAGTAAGGAAGGAGATAGGCCGACACGTTGCGCAAAAGATAGAGAAATAATTGAATGCGTAGAGCCCGTATCAAATAATACGGATGCTTTAGTAGCATTTAAAATAAGAGTGCCTGATACAGTACCTAAAGTATAAAATAAAATAATTGAATGCTAGGGCACATAGGAAATAAAATAAAATAAAAAAATCAATTGAAATCACTGAATTTTTTATTACTATTTAAATTAAGGGTTTCTTATACGCTACTGGAGCTTCAGCCGCCTGATGAGCAGTCATAGCAAACACCCTACCTCCTGTGGTACGTTCATTATTACCACCATTATGCTGATTCGTATTACCCTTCACAGTGCAGTCCTTAGCTTTATGACCTGTCTGACCACAAGTGAAGCATGCTCTAGTCTCTCGATAACAAGGCCTGCCCGGATGATTACCTCCACATTTAGCACATGGTGTGATAGGAATTCTGTTTGGATTACCTCCTCCATTCCTTCCTTGATTCCCATAATTGTTGCCTCTATTCTGGTACGTTCTCTGACCCTGCCACTGACCGTGACCATTATTCCCCCATTACGATATGATCCTTGACCTTGCCATCCTCTCGATTGAGTGACACGAGAACGATCGCCAAAACCACGTTGATTTCCAGAATAAAATTTTCCCCGACGATCTGAGTTTGACCTATCTTCATCGTCTCTGCCTCTTTTCCTACTACCATCAGACCTAAAAGAGTTAAAGTCAGCTCTTTCCAATTCAAGGTTTCTAGCTGCATTCGCGACCTCTGCTACAGTGGAAAATTATCATTAATGAGAGGTCGCCTGTACTCGAATAATAATCCCCACTTGAATCGCTCGGCCTGATCAGCTGCTGACCCTACCACAACACCAGCAATTCTAGCTACTCGAATAAAACGAATCATGTAGGCAGTGATAGTCTCATTAGGCTTCAGTCGCATACTAAAATACTCCCGGCGATATGCATCTCTTTCGGATTCAGGAAAATACTGCTCATAAAACACATCCAAAAAGTCACGCCATGCGAGAGCCTCTACATATCCGTCTCCCTGAGCATTTTTCAGAGCCTTCCACCACCTTTGAGCATCTCCTTCCATCTTATAAGCTGCTAAACGTACTTTCTGATTATCAGTAGTCTCCAGAACATCAAAGATTTTCTCCAGACGTGCAATCCAATTTTCTGCCTCTATAGGTGTTAGAGCATCACGAAAAGAATCTGGTTTCTGCTTTTGGAATTTTTCAAGTAACACCGGAGTAAGAGCAACATTAGCATTGGCACCACCATCCCCATCGCCATTAGCATTACCCTCAGCATTACCATTAATATTATTCTGAGCCGGATTATTCTGGAGGGCAGTAGCAACAGCTTGAGGAACACTTTAAGCAACAGCGTTTGCAACGGCCTGAGTAAGTGCTGCTAGGAGAACTAGATCGATATTCCCGCATTTTCATTGTTGTTAGTCGTACGTATGCCCCGGTGCCCCTAGTCGAAGGTCGTGCCATCTAAATAAAGTGAATTTGGACAAGTAATAGAGAGTTAGAATCGAAAGAAGTACGGGAGAGTACAAAATAAAAGATGAAGAATCCTATTGGATGTTCTACCCAATCCTATTTATGTGCTACCCAAACTCATAGATTAAGCTTATGCTTACTACAGAATCGAGCTTAAGCTCTGATACCATTCTCGGTAACACCCCGCCCCAACGTGGAACAAGAGGTCACTTCAAATGTTAACAGAACGTATAAGTCCAGAATAATACTTAAATTACGAACGTCAAATTAAAACATCAACTTATGAAGTCTAAAACATCCACCAAAATAAATACTAAATAAAAAACTTCAAGTCTTATGAAATAAAATAAATAAATCTCCAATCATGTGTTCCAAACTCCTACTAGCTCTCATCACACTGCCCCGATCAACCCTGAGTACCTGCCGCGAAAACAAGAAAGCGGCTGAGCTACAAGCTCAGTGCGCGGATGTAGATCACAAAAGATAAAATAATATATATATCGAAGCATGATGTCAGAGAATTAAAAAATAAACCATAATCTTTAGTTTAAAACATCTCCATCGAATACCATCCTTTACACCAGAATAAAAAAAGAATAAAGGCTGAAGCAACAAAGGGTTAGGGTTATTGATACCGAGTAGCCTACAAACAATATTCAAAAATTGTACATCCAATGTGCCACATATCATATCTCATGTCATATATCATAAACATAAATGGCACACTGGTCGCGACTCCGGTACACCCCTAATCGGAAGGTATGTATGGCACTACACAACTCAACGCGAACTAATCATATCATCAAAATCTAAGATGCATCCATACGCCTCCCAAAATAATCCAAAAAGCTCCCCCGTGAGCATAATCACATGATAAAGTGGAGACGCCGTGAACTGATCACACCGTCACGGGTAATGTCAAGTCGTCGGTAGCCACAACGACAAGCCTATGGTACCTCCATGGGTAGTTGACTCTGTATCCCTATCTACTGTCTACAAATCTAGGGTTTCTATGGCGCATGAGTGACCATAATCCAACCACCATCAAATATATTCATCATGCGCCAAGATCCTAATTTGAATGAAATCAAGCAGTGGCACACAAACGATACGTTCACAGCATCATAAAAAATATTTTTCTCAATAGTGTTAAAATAGCTCAATATCACACCATCAGAGTAGCTCGACAAAAGGAAGCAGATCATATAGCGAGTCATAGATCAGCGAAGTGATTTCAAAAGTAGCATGATTTATAGTAAGGCACATAAAAATAAAAAAGAACATCCGTACCTCAATAAGTGTCTAATTCTCTCAATGTCTCAAAGTTCCACCGAGTGTTCAACGAACTACAACGAGTAATTTGAACTCTAAAATCAATTTATTCCTTATCATCCTACTCGTAGTTCTAAAATTCTAAGCCTATTAGTAATCTTGTTCATTTATTATTATTATCGTCATTGCTATTATTATTATTGTTATTTATAGTAGTAGTAGTATGCTTATTGTTAGTATGGATGCTTTTGTTCATTAGTTGAGAGACTTAGTGGATGAGATTCAATGTAACACTTTACACGTTAGTAAACCATTAAGGATTAATAAAGCTTCACAATAAGAAAGCTACTGCCAAGTATTTATGTTCATATGTTGAGTTTGAACAAACGTGGGAAGAAACCATTGTCTACTTTAATAAATATTTTATGATATAATGAAATAGTGGTTTGCAGCAGACTGCATTAGATAATTTGAATAGGACCATCAACTAAAGCACCAGCTCAATACCATTTATATACTAGGTCTATAAATACAATACTTTTTTGAATAAATAGTGTTTGAGTGATGGCTGCGGCTTATGAGTCAAAAAGGAAGAAAAGGCATAAATAGGGCGAACCTATGGTGTAGCAAACAACAGCAAACGAGATGAGTTGACCCGTCGGAGAGATTACAACTCATAAACAACCAAGAACCGAAACCGACAGAACACTAAGCTAACCCATCAGATTCTTTATTGATTACCCGCTTTTGACCCGTTCGTAAATCTGAGTTACCCAACTTCTGAAAATATGATCCATTAATTACCACAATATAATCAGGTTTTGTTCAAGTTAATATTTAGTCTTTTTATTGATTTAATCAACCGTTAAATTACGTATTATGGGTGGCTAAATGTGGAGACTAAACATGTTATTTGTGAGTCAAAGAAGAACAAATTGGCTGAAAGACCCACCAAAAGAACATGAGCAGCAGGTTGGAACCATTCAAATTATTTACATGTTATTATCAAACATGATTACTACTTCGAAATCAAAAAAAAAACAAAAAACAAAAACGTACATAGCTTATTACCTTATTATTACTACATGAAGTGCCTAATTAATTATGAAGAACAAGATCTCCATTTACTCTAAGGGTACATGGGCCTTCACGTTGAATCTAAGTGGATGTAAAGATAAATTATGACAATAGCATGGGCAAGTTTCTGGTGATTACCTTAAGTATTAACAAGAATTTGGATTGGAATGATGTTCTTGGTGTCAGGTCCTTAAAAAACAGGTGTGTAAACACAATTGCCACACCAATATGATAAGAAGTTTAGGAGTAACAAAGGTGGAGTTAGACAAAAAACATAGCAGGAAGAACAGGGGTTTTGATTTACCTCAATTGCAAACTCAAAAGCTAGGTCTAGACGAATTGAAACAGAGGATCAACAGCCTGCAATTTGTGGTGATCTTCAATAGCCTGCGATTTATGGGATTGACAATGATTTCAACCCAAAACAGGGAGACTGAACAAGCAATGAGATGGAGCTGCACGTGAGGGTTTGTATGAGGTTGATTTTCGATTGGGAATCCATTTATTAGGGTTTTAAGATTGAAGTTGCTAAATCTTTGGTGATGTTAGTTGCAATAGATAAGGGAGAGAAGAAGATAATGGAGATGTGTAGGTTAGGTCAAAAACTCAAGTTTCCCCCTTTTGGTGTAATATTATTATTATCATTATATTATTATTATTATTATGATTATTTTTATTATTATAGTGCTTATTTATTTGTTTGTTTATTATTATTTTTTTTTGTTTTCAACTTCGGGTTATTTCAGAAACTTGGTTTCACTGCATGCCCTGAGGACTACGATATTCATTTAAGGGTACAAACACATGTATTCCAAAACTGTCCAAGCCAAGAACCTATAAAAGTAACAACTCGTTTGGAGTATGGTGCGGTCATTATAGGGTTAACTGGCTTATTATATTACTTATTGTCAAAATCAAAATTTTATTTCAAAAATAAATTCTGAGATAAATTTGATGTCTCAATTTTGTGTTTGTTTTTTTCACATTGTTTTCCTTCTCCCTTGTTCACAAAATACTGCTTGATCATCAGCCGTATCTAATCGACTTGTATAGTGTACTGTACACTATGAGTTAAGCAACAGCCCAAAGTCTATGCTGACCTATGGGCTTTATTTTTGGGCCTTGAACCCGGACATACTTGGATCCAAATTTGGTTACGTCATATCCAACAACGTTGGTTTGTAAGCCCACATACAAAAAATCACTAAATAGGCTTTTCTTACGTTGTGTAATACTTGTATCTTAATGGAAAAAATAAACATTGTGTAGAAAAAAAAAAGGTTTAAACAAATTAAAGTCAATTTCACATAATAAAAAAAAGATTATAACAAACAATTTTCAGATGTATGTGATTAGATGCTTTATACCGTCCCAAATTTACAGACAGTTTAATAAAAAACTTATATACTAAAACAAAACGTACCACTAAATAGATATCAGTAATATTAATACCATAATAACTCCTATGAGACAACATTCATCCATACACCGTGACCCACAGCAATAACTTCAAGTATATCGAAAATCAGTAAGTAATGCGTTGAGGATTTAGATGGACACTTGGGTTACACCACGTGACGTATAACTCTATCCCGTTTGAGAAATCTAATCGGGAGAGTCTCAACTCGTGGTCCAATGGTATTGATGATTGTTATTGTAAAATAGGATGACTTTGTATCTTTGGAATTGCCAGTGATTAGGCGAAAAAAAGGTTAAAAAAGTGCTTGTAATATTAATATTTTATACCAAAAATTTATGCTCGGTTTCAAAATCAAAATCTGATAAACTCGATGGTTTGGTTTAGCTATGATATTTCTAAAAGAAACGAACAGCTAAATCGTTGAATAGTCCATAGAGCTATGAACTATTTTCAAACCAATGATCCTTAGTTAAGTTGTTAAGGTAGCTATCTTAAAATTTTATTAAAACAGGAGAATGTATTGGGTTTAAGTCTGTGATAAAAAAGGGATTCGGATATGTCTAGAGAGTTTCTTTACATGTGGTGAGCTTCAACCGAGGGTTGTCTCGAGTTAGTATTCGAGTAATAGCGATGAGCATGTGGGTCAGTGCCCACAGTGACGGAGTTTGAACATTCCCGTAGGGGGATGGGGCAAAATTAATTTTTTTAGGGGGGAGGGGTGAACTTGATTATTTATATAATAATTACACTACCGGGGTAAAAATTACTTACCGGACTAAATTTAACACTACTGACGAAAAAAAGGGGGGGGAGGGCGCTACCCCCTCGCCTTCACTATCCTTTGCCAATGAGTGCCTGGTTAGTGATCTAATTAATTGTTAAAAAATGTATGTTTAAACTGATTGCGGTATACTAAATTTCCTTCTTCAAGGCAATGTTTGTACACCATAATGCCACTTGTAAAAATATATTTCTTAATTGATGAGTGGTTTTGTAACGGTAGATGAAATGACTAAAAATATAAAAGTTTAAATACATATAACAATTATAGCTACGGTTTAAGTGATTTTGTGGTTGAAATACAATAATTTAAGCACAGGTTGTTGGTGGTTTCTATATGATTAAAAAAACATTATATCTGCATAATTAGTACAAAAGTCAAAAGCATACGGATTCTTACTGAACTTGCATTATATTTCAAGTTCATTTTACAAAATAAGCCTAATCTTTAACAAAGAGGACATACTATTCAACAAAGTGATAATGAATTAAAATTATTTAGCATGTAAGTTGATCGATGATTATTTTTCAATCAATAGAATTGCTAGTAGAAAAACTTACACATGAAAAGTAAAATCGTAGTCTTATGTGCATTGCTACTAAAAAACTTACACATGAAAAGTGAAATCATGGTTCTTATGTGCATTAATTCATATAAGTTTTTAAACATTGCATGTATTTATTTATTGCAACAAGTTCGTCTTTTTTAGATAAATGAAGCATTAAACGAGATGACCGTCTAACCAGACCAGTCCTGTAGGTTCTCTTTCAAATGCATAAAGTGAGAGACACCTCCCAAGTCCCAACTCAATGCATTAAATAAACGCACCTCCTTAAGAAAATAAAATACAATATATATAACAATAATAATAATAAAAAAAGTCAACACTTGACCACTAATTCAACTCCAACCCAACTCGATGCATTATCACACTAAAGGTGTAATGGATTATAATATTATATCATTATATCGAGCCACGTAGTAAACTCGAGTTAAGACTGATTTCATTTGAGACAACTTGATCTTTACTTAACATGTTTCACTTCTGAAATATCATACTTCGTGTTTGATGTGTGACTAGCTCGTAAGTTATTTTTTGACTCATACAGACTATTTATTATTTATATATTAACTCTATTATTATTGAGATTCTTTAGAAACTAAACCTTAAAGCTCTGGTTAATACGTTTAAAAATATAATTACTAAATGAGTTTCATTATAAACTGAATTTGTTTCTAAGCTTTCAACGAAGATCTCAATAGATATGAATGTAATCATTGATTTTTTATCATCCTATTAACATTTCCATGACATTCCAAATTCATATAGTTTAGGGGCGTTTGGCTTTGAGGTTGAGAAGTCCTTTTGACTTTTGGAGGGGTGAAAAGAGAAAATACCCCTCCAGAAGTCAGTAGAAGTTACTCCATCTTGACTTCTAGTGACTTCTGGAGGGGTATTTTTGTATTTTTACCCCTCCAAAAGTCAAAAGGACTTCTGAACTGAAAACCAAAACATGCACTTAGAAACAAAAACCAAAGCGCCACAGAGTCCAGAGCATACTAACTCTATAATATTACGTATGTATGATATTTTTAAGTCTTTTGAGCTTTCGACCTTGAATAAAAGAGCTACATCTTACCATCAAGTTTTTTAATTAAAAACAATCGTAGTTCTATTTATTCCATCATATATAATTAACTTAGTTTAATGAAAATCAATTATTTTAGAGCGACAACATGAAGGTGTAGGTGTAACAGGAGATTGGCATTGTGCACCCATGTGTAGGGTGGAAGAGCGTCACTATCTTCAAAACGAAACATGGAAAGCTTTAAATACCATCACATGCATATGCATTCACTCATCTCCCCAACCACTTCACTCCAAAAACACCAATTTTATTTCAATTTAATCACATCAAACGCGTTAATTAAATTCTACTATTCAAAATCATTTTCATACTCTTTTCCTCATATTTTTGTGTTACCAAATTAAAGAGACGTCACATTCATATAAATTTGTAATTTGTTGGATAACCGTTAATGTTTTGGTCGAAATGTAAACACATCTTCACGTTGATATCACATGCCATGCTGTAATACAAGTAAGACATATAAAGTGAGACGATGTATCCAAGCTCTGGCCATAAGGTATTTTAGTAGTATCGACGATGGCCATTTAATTTGGTGACTGGTCGGAAGCAACGGTATTAATATAAATATTTAATTACTATTTTTTACTGTATAGTCTCAAACTTAATGGATTATGTTGGTGAATATAACTTTATGTATGTTTTGTTCTATTATATTTACCCCAAAAAGAAATAAAGTAAGAACATACACAAAAGCACAGTTTTGGGTACCCAAATGACAAAGACCCAATATTTCCTAAAGTGTAATATTTCTTGAATTCATATTCAAATCTGTCAAAAAGTTAGATTCAGAAAATCTTAATAAGATATTTTAACTAATTTGCATATGCATACATAAAGCCCATAATGATACGATAAACCATAATTCATCGTTCTTTAAATATTCATCTTACGTTTAAAATATGGGGACACCCTTACGATCCCAAAATGATGATGGACTATATCGATGTCTCAGCTTTAGACCTCACCACAAACGTCAAGAACTTTAGTTATAAACATATATTAACCAACATAAAAACAAGTAGACATTCAACGTGCACTTTTGATGGTACATTTTCATTATTTTACCGTGACAAATAAAAACGTAGCCTTTTAGAGGTAACCACACCACCACACGACCGAAATTACAACCTTTTGTCATGCACATATGTCGAACCAAAACCATGATCAATGATCACCCATCTGTATATATCTCTTTTAACTGCTTTTATTGATCTTGTACCAATATTGACGACCTCCATTTAATGCACCATCTTTATAAACACATACCTACTGCTTTATTTCTACACATATCTCCAAACTTTAAGAGTTGAAGACTATTACTAATGTTGATGGATTCAAGGGTGCATTGGGGGTTGCTTGTTGCGTTGGTGGCTATTGCCATCACCACCGGTGAAGCTCAAGACTCCACCTCGGTGGTTCGGCTATCATCGCTTTCGGTGACTCTGCGGTCGATGTCGGCAACAACGACTACCTTCCCACCATTTTCAAAGCTAACTACCCACCGTACGGTCGTGACTTTGTCAACCATCAGCCACTGGGAGATTCTGCAATGGCAAACTCGCCACCGACATCCGGTACTTAAAAACTTCTTACCAACAATTTGTTGACATCTGTTCTATTGACATCTGATGTTTATTCAAACAACGTTTAAAAAAAATAATATGTCGATTTAAGAGTAAATTTTAAATTTTGTGTTGTAAGTTAAAAAAGCTTTTGAGCAAGTTTTACTTAAGTTAAAATAAGTTGATTTTAGTGTCCGTTAATAATTGGTTATTATAACTATGTTTTCAGTGAATTTACATTTCTAAATTTACACTTAATGTTTAACCGACAAATACATATTTAACTGATCATGCTTATAAATGTGCACTATTATTTAAAACTTAAATATTTGATTATGAGAGAAATCACTATATACACACGGATAGATTTGACTACAAACCCTTAATATACTTAAATGATACAAGTTGTTTTCAGTAAACAAATTATCACACATGATAATTAAACACTCTTAAACTGATATATTTGAAAACATCTTATTTTTGCTACATACATTATTGCAGCTGACACCCTAGGATTCACTAAATACCCACCGGCGTATCTCAGCCCAGAAGCCACCGGAAACAATCTTCTGATCGGAGCTAATTTGCATCTGCAGGATCTGGTTACGATGATAAAACCGCCATTGCTAGTGTAAAAAACAAACCTTAATTAATCTCAACATTATGTTGTCATCATATCTACCTTTAATTCATAATTATAAGTTTATAACCATATTTAACTTACGGTTGATTAATTAATTTCACAATTTGCAGCATGCAATTCCGTTATCCCAACAACTTCAATACTACAAAGAGTATCAAGGTAAGCTTGCACAGGTGGCCGGAAGTGGCAAATCAGCCTCAATATAAGGATGCTTTGTACTTAATTAGCGCCGGCAACAGTGATTTTGTTCAGAATTATTATGTTAATCCTTTTATTAACAAAAGTCTATACTGCCGACCAGTACGGATCTTACCTTGTTGGAATCTTTTCAAGCTTTGTAAGGTACTTTATCATCTCTCACTTTTGGTACTATTTTAATGTCAGTGTTTTTGTAACTATTACTACTCTTTGTTTTCTTGTTACATCTGATTTATACTTTTTAACTTAACAAGATAAATCTGAGTGTCGGTTTAGCCTGTAAATCTAGTGGACTTATCGGTTAAATTAGCCTACAAGTGGATGTGGACTTATTGGCTAGATGCAGGCTAATTCAGTCTACATCATGACACGTGTCGCACCCCCAAACCACACGCGTGAAAATTTTCGTGGATTTCAGATCTAGGGCGCCCTGTTTAGCCGGCAAATAATTCTCTGGGTTTTTAAATGTCCATGAGACTTATAGTAGTGTTGAAAAGTCATGTTCTTTTATAAAAATATTTTGTCAAACTGTTGTCCATTTTAGTATATTTTTTTTTCCTTTCTGGTTGGATCTATGTGAATAGCATGTCTATAATCAAAGATTTGCTATAATCTCCGGCTTTGTGCACATTATATATATTTTCTCTATATGAGATTTACTGGGTAAGTTTGTTGTTTGTATTTTCGTCTGATAATTGAGTGCAAACCAATATAGGATTTGTATGGGTTGGGAGCAAGGAGGATCGGGGTGACGTCGCTCCCACGTTGGGGTGCCTACCAGCGGTTAGAACCTTGTTGGATCCCATGAAAAGGGATGTGTAGCCAGTTTCAACACAGATGCACAAGCCTTCAACAAGAAGGTGAATGCAGCAGCAACCCAACTCGGAAAGCAACTCCCTGGTCTCAAGCTTGTTATCTTCGACATATTCCAACCGCTCTACGATCTCGTAAAGATCTGCTTCTCATGGTAATAATAATATAATTCCACATATACTTTCAATCCAAAATCTTAAACTTATGTAAAGAAAGTATGGTGGTTTGAATCCTTTTACCCAAATTAGATTTCTTTTATAACTAATGGTAGTTTTTTCTTTGTGTTTCTTTAAGGTTTTTCTGAGGCTACAAGAGGGTGTTGTGGAACAGGAAAGGTGGAGACAACAGTGCTGCTATGCAATCCTAAATCGATAGGTACATGTAGCAACGCGACTCAATTTGTGTTTTGGGACAGTGTTCATCCCTCTGAAGCTGCCAATCAAGTTCTTGCTGATGCTTTGATCGTCCAAGGCATTGCACTCATCAGTGATTAATAACAGCTGCACTCTTTCTTAAACTTGTATTATTCATGTACAATGTTTATTAGTTATGTTTCTATTACTTCCACAGCCCACTACTGTTTTCTACTTGTGTATTCGAATCACATGTAAAAGACCTGTTTCAGATTTCTACAGTTATTGTTCATCAATTACAACTCACTTATAAGACTGTATTCAACGGTCACACGTAGCTTTTTGCACGTATGTGTTTGAATATTTATTAAAACAGCACCTTAGTTGTATCCGTCCCACTTCGAGTTACCACAACCTTATTGATAAAAACACAATCATCATGCTTGTTAGACACTTAGACCAAGAGCACGCATGCTACATTCAATCAGTTCTCTTTTTAACTTTCTTTTCAAATTTCTGTAAGTTTGTACCTAATAAGTAAGAAGATCATACAGGCATATACTACAAGGAAAACATGGTCAGCAAGTGTTTAGGCATTCTATTTTCCACATAGCCAAAGACTACAATTTATCATTTATGTACTTTCTATGTTAACAGTGTCTTGTGGGAAGTAAACAAAGATCAAGTTTATGATAATGAAAGCCAATGAAAAACGATTAAACAAGATATTATGTTGTTAATTAAAATACTACTGTTAAAAGTTTGTTTGTTAACCATGAAGGCGGCTGCAAGTGCATAGCCAAGATAACCACAGGTTACACAGTTAAGCCTTCAACGAGAATGATAATGCAACTGAAACCTAACCAAGTATGTAACTCCCTGTTAAAAGTTGTGGTGTCTCTTAATGGTAAATCAGTTTGACTGAATTTTAGTGAAAACTAGATTTGTTTTAATTTGGCATTGATAGGTGTTTGTGTGTCTTTCTTTGAGATTTTCTGGAAGCTATAAAAGGGTGCTGTGGAAAATAAGTACCGGAGAAAAAAGTGTTTTAATGCGATCCAAAATCAGTTGATACATGTAACAGGGGACTCAATTCATGTTCTGGGACAATGTAAAAGACGTATCTACAATTATTGTTCATCAATTACAACTCATACAAGACTGTATGCGAAGATCCCACATTCATTTTTACATGTATTTGTTTGAATATTCATCAAAACAACTAAGTCAAGTCCTATTACTCTGAGTTACTAGGAGACTTGTCTACTATAACAAACCACCAAGATCACCATCACAACTGCTCGCTTCATTGCTGCATCCTCTTTCTGAACCTTCTTGTCCTCCAACTTCTGTAAGTTTGGTACCTTATAAGCAAAGGGGGCCCTATACCGTAAGGCTAAAAGCGCTTGCAAGTGTTTAGAATATTCTTCGCTATGCACAGCCAAAGATAAGTGCATGTACCTTCCACCGTAGAAACATCCTGCGGAAATGAACCAAGATCAAGTTAGCGATCATAAAAGTCAATAACACACGGTTAACGAAGATTGTAATGTTAATCAAGTTAATTACCATAAGAAAGGCAATAGCTTTCTTCGCTTCTTCTGGTTTTGAATAGCCAACGTATGCCATACCTTTGCTAACACCATTTCCATAACATATCACTCTAACAAAAGTGACATTACCAAAAGCACCAACACTTGTTTTAGATCATTTTCGGTTACAAAAGTAGCAAGATTCCTTGCAACTAGATTCGAAATGCTTGGTTTCTGTTTCTTGTGAGAACGCCTTAAGAACGCATCCCTTTGGGCTTTTGTCATAGCCTTTCCAACAAACCATTTCTGGTACCTGTTTCAAACACAAAGCAATTACTTCAAAATCTTCATAAAACAATAAAAAAGATAACTTATACAAACAAAAGATGGTATCAAAGTTTTTATACCGATTTCTGCACCATTCAACGCCTCGATTGCCTTCACAGCACTCTCATGTGACTCAAAATTTACAACCCAAACCCTCTTGACATCCCTTCAGAATCATTCATTATCATGGCACTTGTGATCTTTCCATATTTTGAAAAGATTTCTTTCAAAGAACACACAGTGAAATACTTATCAAGATTCTTCACGTATACATTTGTAAAACGGGATTCCTTTCTTTCACTTCTCTTGAGAAATTTTGCAACAGTTCTAAACAAGAAACCATTGAAAACAACCATATGTTATTACATACCTTTGAAGAAATCCATCGATTATTTGTACATATTAATCAATAACATTACACAAAAGAACATATAAGATACATGTATCAAATAACAAACAAATGTAGGTTCAATAAGAAGCAAATTTACACTAAAATGCGATAAAAGAATCAAGATTATAAACACTTGCACATGCACTGGCATCACTAATCATGAAAGCAATCAAAATATCAAACGAAAAACCATAAAGTAAACTGAATCATAACAGTTTAATGAGTACAGAGTTACAAAGAAACTTACAAAATCTTTCCATGAAGAAACGATCCATTGAGTGCAGAGAGAGCATCTGAAGCCGATTCCTCTGAATAAAACTGAACAAACCCAAAACCCTTACTATTTCCATCATCATCTCTAACAATTTTACAAGAAAGAATCATCCCAAACACCCCAAACACAGCTTGCAGTCTACCATTATCAACTGACGAATCAAGATTCTTCACAAACAGATTACCAACTCCAGTTTTCCTCAACAAAGGGTCCCTCTGAACCCACATTACCCTGATGGGTTTCCCTCTAACTCAAAGTGGTTTAAACGACACAAAGCATCAGCAGCTGCGTTAAAGAAACCCAATAAAATCAACAAACCACAAAAGACAACAATCAGACAGAGGCAAAAACAAAAGGGGGTAAATCACTTACCGTAAAAGGGGTAGTAGAAATTGATGAAACCATAGCGAAGGGATCTGCCTGATAAACGATCTCTACATAGATGAACACTATGTACTGGACCGACCATAGAGAATAGAAGATATAGGTCGCGTTCTGTAACGTCACTGTGGAGATCGCCGGCGTAGAGTGAATACAGCAGCGGCTGCGGTGGTGTGATGGGGGAAGAAGAAAGAAAAACTCGCCATTGAAGACAAGAATCAAACGAGAGAAAGAAATCTTTGAATGAGAAATAGCAAGAAAATGTAATGTCAGAGTGTTAATCTGTATGTGAAGAAGAATGAAGTATTCATCATATTTATAGAGACGTACGGATGATCGTACGGAATAACGGCATCGTCCCGCGGAGTGATAGTCCATCCATATGATTTAAATATTTTGTATATTTTATTTTCAAATTTCTTTATAACTTTGTGTAAAATATTATGATGGAGAGGAATTAAATGTATGAATAAATTAAATCAATCATCACATTTTATTTCATGTTTGATTATTTGTGTAGTGATTATTTATTTTTCGCATGTCAAAAATACTTTTTATTTTATCAACTTTTAATGGTTCATTGTTACGTCTTTATTCTCGCATGTCAAACGCTACTTAAGTTTTTTGTGGGACGAATTTGGTCAAAGATGATGGGGTGAATGAGAATGAAATCAGACTGAGGTGGTGGTGATGGGGGATCGAGAGGAAGAATGAACAGCATTCTTGAATCGGATATGCAATAAAATGAGAAAGCACATTCTCGAGCTGTAAACGGGAGGGGTGGAACACCACTTTGTGGCCTTCAGGACGGGATGAAACTCAAAGGAGGAGCAAGGTGTCGGGGATACATTACTTAGATGATAAAATAGAAAAAAACATATAAAAAATTTTCAAATATACTTTTACGCTAATGTTTATGGTAGATGCCTATTTTTTTCATTTGTGATATTATT
The DNA here is from genome assembly GCA_024085815.1 of Flaveria linearis. Lineage (NCBI taxonomy): Eukaryota > Viridiplantae > Streptophyta > Magnoliopsida > Asterales > Asteraceae > Flaveria > Flaveria linearis. The sequence goes on from CM044002.1 coordinate 1,678,994, forward strand.
TCACAAGCCTATTTTTAATGTATCATCATAAATATAATTGAGTTTGAATATAATTGAGTTTGAATTAATCACGATTATGATTTCTCTTCCTACCACAAAGTTCTCCGTGTAATTTGCTTTGATATATGTTATTCTTTTTTCTTTATTTATTATTGTAAATTGTAAATGAATAAATCATCTCCTTCCATGTCTTCGTATACATAAAGATGGTAGGTCGAATTAGAAGGGGAAAAAAGCATTTGATTTTACAGAATGAACATTTTGTATAAATTCTGAGGTATAGATTTTTATACCATGTTTCTAAGGAGTACTTTTTATATGTCATGCGAATAGATGTGAATATACTTATATACTTGGTGGTATCATACTGTTTGATAACACAACAACACAATAACAAACCAATATACTTGTATATACGGTACAAGTTTTGTGAGAGAGAAAATTTTATACCATGTTTCTAATAATCATTTGCTTTATTTTGATATAAACAAATCTTGAAACAAACAAACCAAAAAATCAAAGTAACTTAATATTTTCACATTAATAATATCAATCCATTTAGTAAACATGTAATTTTGTGTATATGAAAATATACAATGGACATTACCAGTATTAAAAACGAATATATTATATATTCTAGAAAAATAGGAAAGTTCACATGATAGTAAACAAGCTTTCTAACTATTCTACTAAAATCACTTATTTTTTTTTTCAATAAAATTACTCAACTTACGTTACTTGTTCAATTATAATTCATGTATTTTTTTAATTAAGGTCAATTTTTTTAAGAAAAATTAAGTGATATAATTAAAACATACACAAATCTTATTTATTATTTAGTGATTATTTATTCAAGATCCGGAAATAACTAAGCTTGAGTATTATTTAGTGAACTTTTTCCTCGTTACTTTGTATTTTAAGTTAAATCTAATAATCATTGTTTTGAAACCATGTTAATCTAATAATCATTGTTTTGAAACCGGACCGAACCTACCAGTTCAACTAGGAACAAAACTCCAATCCGGTCCGGTTCTTAAAACCGTTTTGATGTTGAACCAATGGTCGGATTGGTCAGACTTTGTATTTTAAGTTAAATCTAATAGTCATTGTTTTTAAACTGGACCGGACCAGCTAGTTCAACCAGGAACCAAACTCCAATCCGATACGGTTCTTAAAACTATTTTGAGGTTGAACCAATGGTCGGACTGGTCAAACCACCATATGGATGGGGAACTGGAGCGGTTGAACGGGGTTTTTATATAAATCTTTTAATTTTATAGTAGTTTTAAACATATATTTATCAAAATAATTATAAATTTATTCGGTTCTTATATTCAGTCCGACCAGTTGAATTGGTCGGACCAGTAAGACGTCCGGTTCACTGTCCGTTCCATTTCTGAAAACATCATTAATAATATAAGAAACTAGAACATATATAGAACATATATGAATCTTACCATTTAAAAGTCAAACCATCAGAAACACCATATTGTTGTTTAATTCCGTCTGCAAGGCGAATTTCTTTCTTTTTAACCATCCCATTACCATCATTGTCGCCACCACGTTGTTTTCAATCTAAACAGGCGATCTCCACAGTGACATTACCTAACACAACCTCTAACCTTATTATTATGATTTGTTTAGTATATTATGTTAATCTCTTTAATAGTTGATGCTTGTATCGTTTCAAACACATCGAATTGAGGAAAACCAAACATGAAAAGTTTTAGTAAGTATATTTAGTGGACGGCTGGATTTCCCTCTTATTCAATGTATATAAAATATATAAAATTTATGCAACAATTAAAACTTCTAATAAATCTAACAAACCACAAAAAATCATCAACCCAAGAAACAACAAAAAAAGAAGTACATTACAATATAAAGAGAAGTAGAAATTAATGAAGACATAGCGAAGGAATTTTCAAGAATATAATGATAAACATTATATATTAGGCTCAGGAGTGATTAATAAAAACAGGGTATAGAAGTTGCGTTGGGAACGTCACGGTGGAGATCACCGACTTAGAGTCAAAACCGTCGTGGTGGTGGAGCGATGGTGGGATGGTCTGAACAAGAAAGAAATTCACCATTGTAGACGCTTACTAAAACATAATATTTGATAAAGAAACATGAAGTGTTTTTAATGAGGTAGAAATGTAGAATAATTCATCTTCTTTATAGACGAGGGAAGGAAAGCTTAATTAATATTTGATTTTAGGTAGTTTTTTAAATAGTTACAAAATTTAAATGATATTTGTAAAAACTTAAATTTTAAATTTATGAAGAAGTAAAACAAAATAATAATGACTATAGAGATAGGATAAACTATGATTTTAAACTTTGACCTACGGAGGATTATAGATTAGCATCATCGAACAATATGTTTTTAGAATATTCTAATTCACAATACCAAACTAAAAAAACAAAATTAACTTTGTCAGCTACACAAATACACAACCCAACTAAATCTAAATTGTTACGTTAATTATCAACCATCCTCAAATTTTAAGGGACCGAAGGTTCGATCCGTGGAAACGGTCTCCCCACAAAAAATATGGGGGAAAGACCGCGTACATCTTCCCTTAAATGGGACGGACCCTCCCTGGACCCTGCGAAAACGCGGGAGCTCTTTGCAGCACCAGGTACGCTTTCAATTATCAATCTGACTCAAACCAATTTTTTGTTAAGAAAATATAACTTACGATTATTTACTATTCTTTATATTTTTTATAATGTTAACAATAGTTATATTATCTTGAAATTGATAAATTATTTATTTGAGAAATGTTCAATTACAAAATGATTTAAAACTAAAAAGTATAAAAATTAATCTCAACCATCCATATCTTAATTTATGGTTGAGATCAATTTATACGAAAACGTTTGTTAAATGGGTATTTTGAGAATAGTCACTTTTGCTGACTTTTTACAAATTCCCCAATTTTTTTTAAACGTTAACTTTTATTGTACGAAATTATTTTTTTTATAAAAATTACACCATAAAAACGATTGTTTTGAATAAAACTGAACAAACCCAAAACCCTTACTCTTTCCATCATCACCTCTCACAATTTTACAAGAAAGAATCATCGCAAACACCCCAAACACATCTTGCAGTCTACCATCATCAACTGACGAATCAAGATTCTTCACAAACAGATTACCAACTCCAGTTTTCCTCAACAAAGGGTCCCTCTGAACCCACATTACCCTGATGGGTTTCCCTCTTAATTCAAAGTGGTTTAAACGACACAAAGCATCAGCAGTTGCGTTAAAGAAACCCAATAAAATCAACAAATCACAAAAGACAACAATCAGACAGAGGCAAAAACAAAAGGGCCGGGTGTAGATCAATCACCGTAAAAGGGGAAGTAGAAGTTGATGAAACCATAGCGAAGTGATCTGCCTGATAAACGATCTCTGCATAGATGAACACTATATAGTATATACTGGACCGACCATTGAAAATAGGATATAAAGGTCGCGTTCTGTGACGTCATGATGGAGGTCAGTAGGTCACCGGGCGTAGAGTGAATAAAGTGTTCGTAATTTTGGTGTTATCAACGTATATTTTAGTGTATTGGATTAATGTTGATCGAGAAAATAACATTTAAATTAAACGAGTTAGGTGCGCAGGAGTGCGAAGTCAATTTAATTTTAATTGTTATTTGGATTTACTTATACAATTAAGCTTAATTATATGGGTCGGGCTCAATTGATTAGTTGTTGGGCTTCTTTGAACTTTATTGAATTCACATACGTGAATTTGTATGGGCCATTCTTATAGAGCCTATTCATTAAATTATATGTGTACCTTTGGTTATAATAGAAAGGTGAGATGACAGAATAGGTCGGGTTTATTTTTCTTTGTACTCGATCAATACAGAGCATTACGGTTACGAATATCTTCATTGAGATTTCATCACAGATCATCACAAATTCTTATCCATCTTAGAAGATCTCTGTCTAATCCGATAAATATTCACGTTTTCACCGTTTATTGATAGGTTTTACGATTCAGAGTTCAATCAAAGTGACTTCAATTGGTACATTTTGGCTTGTTTATATTTGATTTCTTGTTCAAAAACTACAAATTTTCAACAAAGACAAACCTATTTAAGGTTATGTTGATTTGATTATTTGTGTTTTTGGGTTTGTTTGGGTTATGTTTGGGTTATGTTTCATTGTTCCTGGTTTTGTTTTCATTTGCAAAAAAGGGTCTACTCGACTGACACCATCGTCTCGGTCAAAGATTTCCGGTGGATTGGTGGTTAATCGCTTGTTTTTCTTCGGCGAACTTTTCCGGTGGTGGATATCGTTTTTTATTAACCTCCGATGACTGGATACTACAGTGGGAGAACTTAACGTATTACAGATTATCAATGGATTCAAAATCTATTAAGAATTCGGGTCGACCGTTTCGTATCTAATGGTAAACGGGTTGGATGTTAACCTGATTGGAGTCTCCAGATCGGAGATAGTAATTAACGTTCTGTTGTCGCTGGAGGTTTCAGATTTCGATCACCAGATGATGAAGATTACAAACGATGGTAATCTCTTTTTATGCAATATACGAATAATAATTTGGTGACGGATTCATGACGTCGGTGGACGGTTCTCGGACTCCGTTCCGGTGCGGGAAACTTGGGGTTTGTTCCGCTGGCGGTTGTTCATGTCCAGAGGGGTTTTTGTGGTGCTCCGGCGTTAAATTTCAGTTGCTTGTTGTCTGATAATTCACTGTTGTTGCCGGATACTGTGGTGGTGATCGGAGCAAATTGTTCATGTTTAGCTTTCTTCATCAAAGCAATTTCTTTATCAAGAGATCACATCAGTGCATCAAATTACAATTTCCGATAGTGGGTTTGGTACGTTTTGTTTTGTTTATATTTGATTTCTTGTTCAAAAACTACAAATTTTCAACATACAGCAGCGGTGGTGGTCGTGTGATGGGTGGAAGAAGCAAGAAATTCGCCATTGAAGACAAGAACCAAACGAGAGAAGAAATCTTTGAATGAGAAATAGCAACAAAATGTAATGTCAGAGTGTTAAAGTGTATGTGGGAAGAAGAAATCAAGTATTCATCATATTTATAGAGACGTACTAACTGTCATACGGAAGGAACTTGATCATATCATCTGCAAATGGTAACGGCATCGTCCAGCGGCATACTTCAAATTGATATGCATTGAACGTGAGTGAAATAATTATTGTTTACTTTAATTATAAAACATAATTGCAGATACCAATAAGGTTATATAATGTATAAAAAATAATGATAAAAATAACATATTTTGTTGTTTTTAAAACTATAAGTTTAAAAAAATGCACCGGTAAAAGTATTTTATTTTGCACTTCAAATGTAAAACAAACTAACACATAACAAGTTTATATAATATATAGAAACAATGATAACAAGTCCAGAATTCTTTGTAGACTTTTAGTTTAAATACATTTTTACCATAACCTTACTCAAAACTATATATATTATCCGTTACTAATTTATCAGTTACATGTTATTATCATTCTTATGAATTTCTATTTTATCATTTCTTTTAAAGTGTTTTTTATTTATCCTTTGCACAAAATGCTGTTTAAAGTTATAAATTAAATGCGAAAATAAAATTGACTAGCTATGTAAACCGAAAACTTAATATCTATTCAAATTTTCCGGGTGTTTCACTATGAACAAAACTTACTCTTCTGTCTATCGTAACAAAGCTTACTCTACAAAGGTAAGAAGTCAGAAGCACCATTTTCTTGTTTAATTCTTGTCTGCAAGGCAAATTTCGTTCTTTTTAACCTTCCCAATACCATCATTGTTGCCGCCATGGTTTCAATCTACGCAAACGACCTCCACCGTGACATTACCTAGCACAACCTCTATACCTTATTCTCATGATTGGTCTAGCACACAATGTTCATTTCTTTAATAGTTGGTGCTTGTCACGATACAAAACTTTAAAAAATGGTTAAAATTCTTATAAAACCAACAGACCACAAAAGATCGTCAAACCAAAGACGCAACAAAAAAAGGTAATTTATTAAAGTAGAATGGAAAGTAGAAATCAATGAAGGCATAGTGAAGGGATTTGCAGGAGACTATAGAGATGAACATTACATATTAGGCTAGGGACCAATCGATGAAACTATAGAAGTCACTTTGGGAATGTCATGGAGGAGGATGCCGACTTAGAGTTAAAACCGCCATGGTGGCGGAGTGATGGTGGGATGGTTTAAAACAAAAAAGAAATTCACCATTACAGACACTAACAAAACATTATATTTGATAGAAAAATACATAGGAGTGCTCGTTATGAGAAAGAAGAATTCATCTTGTTTATAAATGAGGGATGGGAAACTTATTGATATAGTTTTTGCAAGTGCTAACCGCAAATACTCATTCATTTGATTTTCAAAACGTAACATCCTAACTTTAAACTTTGAACTTCTATAGATTAGCATCAAATCGGACAAAATGTTTTTGGAGCATTCTGATTTACAATTCAACTCAACATAAAAAAAACTAATTTTCTTCTTTCAATTTACACCGCACAACTAAACTAAAATTTTCATACCCTTTATCAATCTAACGCAAACCAATATTTTGTTAAATAAAATATAACTTGAAATTATAAATTATTTACAAATGTTAACAATAGTTATCTTATCTTGAAATTGAAAAAAGTGATTAAAATTCAAATAAACATTTGAAGATAAAGGATTCATGGTTGAAGATACGAAATCAAAAGGAGATAAGATATGAGAATCTAGAGTAGATATACAAAATCATAAGAGATTACAATAATTTAAATTTTAGATAAATTTCCTATCTCATAGAACCAAAGAAAACGGCCAAATATCAACTTTGATTGAAAGGAATGGTTGTGATCTTGGGTAGGCTATGGAGAGAATGAATTTTTTTTTTTTTAATAGTCCTAAGAGCATTCACAACCCGTGCCCTATAATCATGTGAGTGTGTTTGGTATATTATATGGAATGATTTTGAGTGGTTGTGAGTGAAGAAGAGAGAAAATGTTATTGTGGATTGGTATATTTGAATAATCACTGTACAATCCTTATAAATTTTTTATATTTTTTTTGAAAGTGGTTGTGAGTGAAGGAGAGAGAAAAGGTAATGAAAAAGGTATAAAAATATATTATTTAATTGAAAGGAGAGAGAAGAAGTAGTGATTTTTAGTGTAATTATATGGATAAAGATAAGGAATGGACTGTGAATGCTCTAACTCCTACGACCCAGAAGGAAAACCCCAGTGGTAGTGTTCTTAGCTCGAATTTGAATGGAAAGGCTGATAAAAGAAAATTGATTTTTTTTATTTATGAAAATTTTCTAAGCTAGTCGATTAATAAAAATATTTAAGTCTTTGATCTCATATCTAACAAATAAACAAACTAACATGTTATGCTAGTGCATCACGTCAGGCTGAAATTTATATGAAAAAAAAAAATACGTTACAATGAAATATATACGTCATATAAGAAACATCATTTTTTAAATAATTGGTTTTTAAAAATGTTTTTTAAGGTTATTTTTAAACAGTTATCAAACCGTTCAACTTTAAAATCTTTCGGCTTTTTAAACTTATTTTTTAATCGTTCGTATTTTTTAACCGCTCAACTAACTAAACTTCTTTCTAAATTTGTTTGCCTTATTTAAAATAGAAAAAGATGATTTAATAAAATGAATGGTTTGAAAATGAATCTTTTTAATAATTACATCGTAGGTTCTTTTTATATAAAAATTGCACATATATTGTCCTTTACACTAACATTCATTAAAATTTACAGTTAATTAATGCATGTGCTCTCACATGAGGGGTATTTAAGTATTTTACATGACTACAATGAGTCAAAAATATTTTTACGAAGCTTTATTCCCGTCGCCTTCATGTTAGGTGTTTAAAGTTGGATGTTTAAAATTTTCGGATAATAGAAATCACTATCAGTATTCCGATATCTGAAATACAGATATTCGAAATTTCGAATATGGATACAGACAGTGATTTGAATATCTCAACTTCTTTTTTTCTTTTTACAATAATAAGATATATGTTATTATAAAAATAATGTAAAAACAACACGCATAAAAAGTCCTAATATACACTAACAAGTACAAAAAAAAAACGTTTAACTCTTTCAAAATAACAAAAAGAATTTTAAGTTTTTGAATAATTTTAAAAATATCTTTTGTTATAGTTTTTAAAAGTGTTAAAGGGTTTTTATTTTGATTGGGATTTGTTACTGTATATTAAAACTTTTGTTAACATGTGTTGTTTTATATTATTTTTATAATTAAAATTATCTAATTATTCCAAAAAAATGAAGAAGAAATTCAGATGTCTGAATCATTATCCGTATCCGTATAAAGAATTTTGGATATCTGAATCTTAGATATCCGAAATTTCAAAAATTCAAATTTGAACACTCTAACATTATGGCAACGAGAATGAAGCGATGTAAAACTATTTTTAACTCACTGTAGGAATGTAATATATATATAAATGTTCTCAGGTGAGTAGCACATGTCTAATTTAACTGTGAATTTGGATGGAAGTTAGTTTAAGGACGATAGATCTGTAAATTATTTTAAAAAAAGAACATTTCATATAATTATAAAACTAAAGAACATAACATGTAATTTTATAATTAATAAAGGACATAATTTGTAATTTACTTTAATATTAAACAAGTTTCCTAATTGTTCTTTTAAAATCACTTAATTTTTTTTTAATAAAATCACTCAACTTACATTAGGTATTCAATTCTAATTTTTGTATTTTTTGAATGAACTAGTTTCTTTATCCGTCGCGGTTGCGGCAGGGCAGTATACGACGTGATAAAGTATACATTACAATTGACCCGACTTATATCAAATTATCACGTCAATGATACCTCTTTTATTTGACCCGACTCATTTTCGATTTAAAAAAGGTAATTTAATTGCAAGGCTCGTGTGCTGCGGCGAAGTAGTATGATTTAGCGACACGTTACGACGTGTATGTGATTTACGTTATGCTCCGTGCGACTTAAAAATAAAAGTGATTTATATGAAATAAATATTACAAGTAATCAAAAAGAAAAAAAAGGCTTTGAACTCGCGACCTGCTGCGGGTTTTGAAAGCAAGGGACGGAGTTCTGCTACTCCACCAGACCACCAACTGTAAAAATTATTAATCAATACACTTCTCAAAAAAAACAAAAAAAGGCTTTGAACTCGCGACCTGCTGCGGGTTATTACCTGTCGCGTTGTCGCGGTATTGTACGTGACGTGATAAAATATAGATTACAATCGGCTCGACTCATATCCGAACTAACTTTACATCAATATGTAAAGTAACCCGAATTTATACCGTTCAACAAAAACGTTTAATATTTGACCTGATTCTTTTCCAAACAAAATTATTGTCGGAACCTAGACTTACAATTGCTCCGACCGTTCACGGACTAAATTTACGTCCAAACGTATAGTAAATGAAAACGTATTACATTGACCCGACGCGTTTCCAAATAAACCAATGTCGAAACGTAAGCAACTCAAAGCTTACAAAAAAAGCACCAAAACGTTTTATAAACCAAACTTTTCTGAACAAATATTACGAAACATTAATTAACTTGAATTATATTGCATAGGGTATTATGTGAAATTTTATAAAGTTTTTAAAAAATAACAGGGGCTGAAATGTAAAGAATGAAAGTGGGAGGGGAAGAAAGACCGATAGAAAATAACTAAGCTTGAGTATTATTTAGTGAACTTTTTCCTCATTACTTTGTATTTTAAGTTAAATCTAATAACCATTGTTTTGAAATCGGACCGGACCATCCAGTTCAACTAGGAACCAAACTCCAATCCGGTCCGGTTCTTAGAACCGTTATGATGTTGAACCAATGGTCGGACCGGTCGGACGTTGTATTTTAAGTTAAATCAAATAGTAATTGTTTTTAAACTGGACCGGACCAGCTAGTTCAACCAAGAACCAAACTCCAATACGGTCCGGAGCGATTGAACCTGGTTTTTTAAATATATTTTTAATTTTGTAGTATTTTTTACATATGTTTATCAAAACAATTATAAATTTATTCGGTTCTTATATTCAGTACGACCGATTGAACTGGTCGGACCAGTTAAAACGTCCGGTTCATTGCACATTCCGGTTCTAAAAACATTATTAATAATACAAGAAACAAGAACATATATAGAACATATATGAATCTTACCATTTAAAAGTCAAAAACCATCAGAAACATCATATTCTTGTTTAATTCCGTCTGCAAGGCGAATTTCTTTCTTTTAACCATCCCATCACCATCATTATCGCCACCACGTTGTTTTCAATCTAAACTGGCGATCTCCACAGTGACATTACCTAACACAACCTCTAAACCTTATTCCTATGATTTGTTTAGTATATATGTTAATCTCTTTAATAGTTGATGCTTGTATCGTTTCAAACACATCGAATGAGGAAAACCAAACATGAAAACTTTTAGTAAATATTATATTTAATGGACGGCTGGATTTTCCCTCTTATTCAATGTATATTAAAATATATAAAATTTTATGCAACAATTAAAATTTCTAATAAATCTAACAAACCACAAAAAATCATCAAACCCAAGAAACAACAAAAAAAGAAGTACATTAATTACAGTATAAAGAAGTAGAAATCAATGAAGACATAGCGAAGGAATTTTCAAGAATGTAATGATGAACATTGTATTAGGCTGATTAATAAAAACAGGGTATTGAAGTTGCGTTAGGAACGTCACGGTGGAGATCACCGACTTAGAGTCAAAACCGTCGTGGTGGTGGAGCGATGGTGGGATAGTTTGAACAAGAAGAAATTCACCATTGTAGACGCTTAAAAATATAATATTTCATAGAGAAATACATGGAGTGCTTTTATGAGATAGAATAATTCATCTTATTTATAAACAAGGAAAGGGAAGTTTAATTAATATAAAATTCCGCTAGGGATAAGAACGAAATACTCGTCCGTTTGATTTTGAAAACATAACATCCTGATTTTACATTTAATATTTTGATTTTAGGTAGGTTTTTTAAATAGTTACAAAAATGATATGATAATTGTAAAAACTTAAATTTTAAATTAGTGAAGAAGTAAAACAAATAATAAATGACTACAGAGATAGGATAAGCTATGATTTCAAACTTTGAACTAAGAAAGAATGTAAATTAGCATCATCGAACAAAATGTTTTAGAGTGTGTAATTCACAATTTCACCAACCTAAAAAAACTAATTTTTCACCACCGGTACACAACCTAACTAAACTTAAATTGTCACACCCATTATCCATCTAACTCAAATCAATTTTTTGTTAAGAAAATATAACTTATGACTGTTTACTATTCTTTATATTTTTTAATAAGTGTTAACAATAGTTATGTTATCTGAAAAAAACTGATAATTCAAATTTGATAATCTTCGGCATATCTGAATTTCAAATAAATGTTTGAATATAAAGGATTCACAGTTGAAGATATGAAATCAAAAGAGAGTAGATATGAGAATCTGGAATGGATATATAGAATCAAAAAGAGATTACAATGTTAAATTTTTTTAGATAAGTTTTCTAAAACATAGAACCAAAGAAAACTGGCCAGATATAAACTGTGATTAAAACACACGGTTGTGATCTTGAGTAGGTTGCGGAGAGAATGAAATTTTATTTTCTTCAAAAGATCATTTGCGATGAATAAACGTTGTCAAATTTAATGGATTGATTTTAAATAAATTTTGTGGGCTACTATAATTTCATGAAAGGGAATTATAGTGAATGGGCTTAAATATATCAATTGGATTGATTGGATTGATTTTAAATAAATTTTTGGTGGGCTACTATAAATTTTTTATTTGGCAGCCCGTAATTAAAACAAGACTAGACACCAAAAACGCAACAAAAAATAACAATAAAAAACTTTTAACACCAGTTAAAAATTCTTATAAAATTAACAAACCACAAAAAATGATCAAACAAAAAATGTAACAAAAAAAGGTAAATCCATTAGAATAGAAAGGAAAGTTAAGTCATTAAAGGCATAGTAAAGGGATTTCCAAGAGACTAAAGATATTATCATTATATACTGGACTAGGGACCGATCAATGAGAATAGGTATACAAATCACATTGGCGGCTAACCGCCATGGTGGAGGGGTGATGGCAGGAGGGTTTAAATAAGAAAGAAGTTCGTCATGACAGACGCTAACAAAACATAATATTTGATAGAGAAAACATGAAGTGTTTGTTATGAGTAAGAAGAATTCATTAAAATTCAAGACTTAGAGCAAGAGACTAGTAGGAAACAGCCTTCGCCTCGAGGCGGGCATCAACCAACACTAACAAACACTTTTCGGGCATGCTTAGATAACGGTTATACATTAAACTCAAAGGCTCAAAAGGAACGGTTCATTGTGGCTGAAAACATAACTAGCCATTGACATAGCATTAAAACAATAGAACAAATATTATCAAACCAAACATGGTTGTCGTACCAACATAACAATTTTTTAGCAGAATCATCATAGCCACGCGCGCTATGCGAGTATTCAAAATCACAAACAAAACGCAGTTGTTGTCACGACCTCGTTTAATCGCATTAGCTTAAATCCTATCTCGTTGTAGCTGCAAACCAAACATGGTTGCCAAGTCTAGGCAAAGATTTTTTTTGGCAGAATCAACGCAGTCATCCAATTTTTAACCAGCCACATACCAACAACGAACGATAGTCGAAGACAAAGCTTTTGCATTTTTTGCTAGACCATCACAATATCAGGTTTTTAATCCCACAACCGCGTCTCAGACAAAGTTAAGGCCGTCATCATCGATAATCCACATACAACCATCATATACACAACATAATCATCGCTACCGACATATCGACTTCCCAACCTTAAGGCAGCCTTGAATAGTTTCCACCCAAAAAAAAACATCAACGGGACCAGGAGTGGTTTGGCCGCAACAACAACACTTCCGGCTAACTATCGACACCTAGGGTTTGCGACAGGGGATAACCACTCTGTACACAAATCCAGTAGCAACGGCCGGGCGGGTTGAGCGGAGAGTACAGAGGTCCATATATAAGACAGAGCAACAGACACGACAACTCCAGCCGACGATGGTCGGGGTTCAACAGTAGGTCACACCCATCGGCCATGCAAAGTGCCCCAATTAATAACACTAACCGTCAATGGCTAGAAGACCGACACCAGCTCCACCTCAAACCACATAGGGGAGGCAGAGCGGAAGCAACCCAACCGTCAACACAACCGTCGCCTTTGCCACCGTGAACAGCAACGGCGAGGCCGGCGCGAGATACCACCGTGGACCTAGGCGGAGTTCTCTCACCGCCTCAACTGCCACTCTCTAAAACCTCTCTCTTAAAAGAGAATGAGACAACATTGTATAAAAGGCAAAGCTAAATCACGATTGTGCATTGGAAGGTTGTACACAAAGCATAAAAAGCAGGAAGAGAACTGTTTATTTAGATGCTTTTTAAACATATAGGGTAATAGAGAGTTCACAGACAAGTTAGTCTCCGAATGTTATGTGTTGTTGTCCTGTTCTAGATTTCGGTAGTCTGGGCCATCACAATAATCCAAAACGAAAAGAAAAGGGTAATATATATTTTAAAAACAAAGTCCAATACAAGAATATATCACAACTATAAATCACTAAACCTTGGACTCAAAACAACTTTAACAAAAGTTAGAATTTTTGTTCAAAGCTCTTCCAAGATAAATACATATTTGAAGATATGAAGCTTGTTGCATACGCAGAAAATAGAGCTTTTTTTATGTGACGCCGAAGAGAATGTAAGTTTGTAGGTCATCACTAAGTTCACACCAATTTCACTAACATTAATATTCTAAATCAGGAAAAGAAAAGAGTGTTATCATATAGTAATTATTATTTAACACAAAACCTATGAAAACCGAGGAACAACTTGTGAAAAAAGAAATGCATATTTTAAATAGGCTTGGTTGTAATTATCATTGGTGGAGATGCGTTAGTTGTAATTAGTGTAAGGCACCCAATGTGTCGTCCAATAGGCTTTGGGGTTTTGTTAGCTTTACATTACCTATTCTAAATATACATACCTAATGTGTATAGTTTCAATAATGTATCAATTGGAAACTTTTTTATCTCGGGTTAAAAGATGAATAGATCTTAAGATTTTGAAGTGGAACAACAATAACAAATTCCTAAAGGCCCATTCATTTCAGTTGAGGGAGATTGTGTGTACTAATTGTTTCATATGTACTTAATGTTCAATTGAGTGTGTTGAATCAAAATTTTGTTATTTTAATTCGAGGATGAAATAATCACTTAAATTACATAAACACAATAGCAAATGTTATAGCCCATATGTAGCCTAACGGGCCTTGTGATTAATATTACACAGATAGCTTATTGGGCTAAATATGCTAAAAAAATGTTATCCTCGACCTGTTTTTGTGCTTTTACGAAATATGTAATGGCTGATTTTTGGTAACTTCTAAAAGCACATTTTTGAAACCTACAGAAACCATTACCCCTGCAAACACAGATATACTAAGCAACCACACCAAGAGAGTTTTTGATTTGCTAACCTGTTAGGCGAGCTCGAGGAAAATCCACCACGCATGGAACACAGATATACTAAGCAACCACACCAAGAGAGTTTTTGATTTGCTAACCTGTTAGGCGAGCTCGAGAAAATCCCCACGAAGATGATATTCATTTCGAAATCTTTTCATAGCCCCTAGTAGAAAACAAATAAATAATCAAATAAAGAGTTAACAATACAAAAGTTATAACAAAACAACAATAGGCAGTTGGTAAAATAAAATTTCCCACGTAAACGCATTCTATTACAATCATGCGATATAAAAAATGCAATATAATTAGATCATTTGATCTAGGATTACTAATGAGAAGCTTCACCACCAACTATTCACATCATATAATAAAATCACAAATTAACATCAACCCTCGAAACACAAATTTGATCATCAAAAATCTTTTAATGGCCCCAGGTAGAAAACAGATAAATAATCAAATAAAAGTTTAACAAATATAAAAACTAAATCAAAACAGCAATAATAAAATATAACTTTTCATATGCACGAGCATCTTCATACAATTATTCAATATCAAGAATGCAAAATATAATCAAATCTTTCAATCCTAGGATTACTAATCAAAAGTTTTACCAACTAATATTCACATCATAATAAAATCACATGAAACCCAAACTGGATTATTCAAGTTGAACTTGTTTAAAGAATCTAGCAGCAATCGAGCTTGAAGTTAAAGAACAACAATAGCTGATAAACAACAAGAAACGGAACAAGTACATAATTCTGTCAAAATATGTAATGAAAAGAAATAATACTAGAAATCAAACATAGCTAAAGTATACAACAAAATAAAATAAACAACAATGGTAGCTCACAAATCGTTAACAAAGTGTTTCAAGATCAAATGATATAAAGTTTACCAACTGTTTGTAAGGTTCAAGTTCAGAAGCACATTCTACTTGTTAAATTTCATTCTACTTGATCTTTATTGATGATTGTCATCCATAATTGATCAATTCAAGAGTGTCTTGAAGTTCATGAACAAAAACTGATCATTTAACACTTCATTCTTCTTAATGTTTGGTCAATCAATCCAATAGAGCCTCCTTTGATACAATAACCAGAATACACCTCGAATAAACTTACCTACTTTAAGGTGAATCATTAGTAATACATATGCTCATTCAATCACATCTATCTCACATTTTAGGAAGAGCAAAACAGCCCTTTGTTATTGGGTCAAATTAAATAGATTAGACATAACACAAAATTAAAGAATTAAGAATAGAACCGGTTACCTACGACTTAGGCGCATTTGTTTCTGCTGTGGTGAGCCCGGAGGCTGTGAACCCATGAGTGCCTACAGGACTACAGACTACTAAAGGCCGATTCTGTGAAAGCATGAAATATGCTGATTGGGATTAGGCAGATCTGCAAATTTGAATAAACTAGCGTTATTTCCCGACGCGCGTTGCGCGTCTTAAAACGCGCGTCTTAAAACCGAGCCTGAGACAAACAGAATAGTGTGTGGCTCAGAACAGAACGACTGATGATCGGTTACGACTGCACGTCGAAAACAATCACAGACTATAAAATTTTAATCAAATTCAAATAACTTAGATGCTGTTTGTTCTGATACTCTGCAGTTTCTGCAGACATTGTTAGTGGAAAACTCTGCAGACTCTGTTTGTTTTGTAACGTCTGCAGAAAATGAAATGCAATGTCTAGTTGTACAGTACAAGTCATCAACATGATTTCTAGCTGCTTCAAGTCTTCAACAACACAATAACACATTGCCTCTTCTCTCTCTCTCTCTCTCTCTGACATCTGAACTCACCGTTCACCAACCCCACATTCATGCTCTTTTTATTCGATTTGGTAAATCAAATTGATTTGCCGTTTCTGACGAAGATGGGATCGGAGCCGGAAACTTGCTTAGCTAATCGCTCAAAACTTCGACTTCTTGCAGGGTTGCTTCTTTATCTTTATCTCTTTCATTCATCAAACACAAGTCAAAGTTTTAATTAGAAACTTGTTGGTTCATATCTGTGTTTCGTTCTTTCTTTGTTTCTGCAACCTTACGATCTGTAACAATTAGGGGTTTTGAAAAGATTGCTTATATCGTTAACGAGGCGCAACGGTGAAACCTAATCGAGCAGAAGGGGGAGTGGCGACGGTGGAGTGGCGACGGTGGGGAGTGGCGAAATCGGGAGAAGTGGCGACGGGAGCAGACCAGAAATGTGGGGTGTGGGTATTTGGGGGAAGCTACGTTTAGGGTTGAAATGTGAAGAAGAGGTAAGATTTCTGAAGACTTTAGTCCACCTTTTCTTCAAGAAGAGGTCACGCAGACCTTTTTAATGAAACGTCTTCAGAAAAATAAACACTCTGCAGACCAGAAACATTTGCCCGCCTCTTTTTGGCGCAGACAAAAGAGCTTTAGAAGCTCTTTTTCAAAAAAAACAAACACCACCTTAGTCAAAGTAATAGAGACAAACCTGATCTGGGCTGTTGTCAACAATCTCCTTAATCCTCATAACCTCACCAAAAGTTTGAGATTCTTGTTCGATTTCATCACTCAGAGCTTCTGCATCACCATAACTGTAATTGCTAACTTGATGGTACTTCCATTAACCTCTACATGATCATCATCATGATCACCATCATGATCACCATCACCATCACCACCATCAACATCTTCATTATCATCATCATCAACATCATTTCTAGAACTACTAATTACTTTGCTGCTATCTTTACTACAATTCCTACTAACATCAGCTAATTTACTCTTAAACTTATCCCCCAAATCATCATCATCATGATCATGATGATGATGCATGATGATGATGATTATGCTCTAGATCATCCACAGGCAAGGCTAATTCCTCTTATCACAACCAGAACACTTAATCAATCTACAAGAAAACAAAACCTGAGCAATACCATCTCTCCTAACTCTAAACTCTTTGGGGCAATCAGAAGCAGCTAACATAATCGCTCCTTCAATAATCTCGAACATGTGGCAAATTTGTCCTAATTAGGATGATGAAAAACAAACACAGACACACACAACTAACCTGACAGCGGGTAGGGCGGCGAGAGCGGTGGATTGCCAGGTGAAGGCGACGTGGGTGGGTGGCGGAGTGGCGAAATCATCGCTCCTTCAATAATCTCGAACATGTGGCAAATTTGCCCTAATTAGGATGATGAAAAACAAACACAGAACACACACGACTAACCTGACAGCGGGTAGGGCGGCGGGAGAGCGGTGGATTGCCAGGTGAAGGCGACGTGGGTGGGTGGCGGAGCGGCGAAATCATCGGCGGAGATGTCGTCAATGAGTCCGTAATCGAAGAACCAGTTGGGGTTTTCATCGATCTCCATGGTGACGGTGATGGATTCCGACGACGCCGAACATGTGGGTTACGCGGCGAGGGTTAGGGCTTGGCGATGAGGAGATTGGTGATTCAGCCATTGAAGTTGAAGATGATGATGATGATCATGAAAATGGAATCAGTGGATCTGATGGAGTGTTTGGAGTGTGGTGAGGGGAGGGGAAGAAGTGAAGGTGAATAGTACTATTCATCCTGTCACATCAAACTTGGTAAATTAATATTAGGTAAGTAATTGAGATATTGATAGGCCCATGAACTTCAATAATTTACACAAAGCATATTAATCTTTTATTAGTAACTAGTTTTCCAAATAATAAAAAAGATGAAAGTAAAGGTACATAAATATAAATAATAAAAGATAATAAGATATACCTCAAAGTAGGGTTAGGTATAGTTAGCTCACAGCATTTGCTCTTCAAATCTAAGAACATGTGAGATTATGTCCAAACGGAGTACCTTAAAAGCTTTCGAAATAAAGACAACATGAGAATAGATAATAGTACCTTTGTATAGGCATCAACTGTCGAATGGGGCCCCCGCTGGAGGGGCACCAAAAGCAGTGGATGTTTTACCGGAATATTTTCGCTATGCAAGTGGCTAAGATTTGACTTCCTTGGGTACAGAACTGATGTCAAATGGTTTTATGTAGATTCATGTATTGGCAGATAAACAAATAAATTAAATGAATAACTGTAGGAAACAACATCATTGATAAAATAAATAAAAAACTTGGAGCAGCCACTGAGATAATTCTTCAAAGTTCAATCCATTCTCTACATTCACCCAAAGACCCTTTCCATTACATTACATCTTTATCAATTTCAGCGACTGAACAATTTCCTCCAAGAGTATTTTAATACAGTGTAGTCCTATCATGAGCAAACATGTAAAATGGTGAGGTGGCGATTTGATCCCATACAGGTCAAATGGATGAAGCTATAGAGTATTTAACTAAAATATACAAACTGTAGTAGTGAAGTTTTGACAGGTCATAATTTGAAACAACTTTTAGTCACGTGCATTATGAAAAAGATAAGATTACCACTAAAGGTAACCACATGAGCTTGAACTTACAAACAGTTACACAGTAATGCATTCCTAGTTCTCGAATGTGACTTCGTCTTGTAACATACCATGTAAACTTGTCAACCACAAAGCTATTAAAAAACATCTTATCATATATATAAAAATCACGTTACAAGAAATAAAAATTATAAATACTAATAGTAAAAATCATCAAAAATAGAATATCAAGACAAAATCGTTATCAAGAGAGCAATCCACGTTACAAAAGCACCTTTGTCCCCAATTACAGCAAAGTACAAGCCTCAAAGGCTCTAAGTACAAGGACACATTAAAATAGGTTTAAGGTGCTCTAGTAACGACATTCCTAGTTCTCGAATGTGATTTTAGTCTTGTAACGTACTACGTAAGTCCATGAAACACAAGCTATTTGAAAAATGTCATAACGGAAGTACATAAAGTAAAAGATATTCGAAGAAGTAAAGGGCAGGAACTAAAGTATCACTGAAAAAATACATAACAAAAAACAAAATGATGAAAAACACAATCATAATAATAAAAAAAAAAACAGAAAGATCTTAATCAAGAAAACAATCCCCGTTACAATAATAACAGACGTACACACACTCAACCGCAAAGTACAAGCAAGTACAGCACGGTAAAATGGGTTTTTAGGTGTTCTAGAGCGAGATTCCAAGTTCTTGAATGTGAGCTAGGTATCATAAAACACCATATAAATTAGAAACTATAGAGCTATAAGAAACCATACATTACGAAAAGTGAAAAAAAAAACTGTACCAAGAAAGCATAAAACTTTAAAACATATTAAGTTAAAAATTAACGCATATAAAGTAGCAAGGAGAAAGCAAACCATATTACAATATTCTATACAAAGTTGCACACCTAATCAACCTAGAGTACAAGACGACTTAAAATATGCATTTAAGTGTTCAAGTAGGGAGATTTCAAGTTCTTGAGTATGAGTTGAAAACTTTCCAACAATAAAGAAGCGTTGAACGACACAACTTGCCAAAATACAAAAATTATAGAGACTAATGGAAACCAGAGGCAGAAACTCTGTAATTATATCCAAAAATCTCATTAGCAGAAAAAAAATCAAATGATAATAAAGTCTAAATCATCTTAAGTGAAGTAGCAACACAGATACTTTCATCAATAAAGCTATTGTATGTTACTTGGGTCAAATCATATAACAAAGAAACAAAGAACTACGAATGGAACATATTACCTTCAACTTTGGTGAAATTGTTTTTGTTGTGAAGTATTTCCCCGAACTAGCCCGTATGGACCTAAAAGGAGACGAAGCATGTTTAAACCGCATAGTTAGTTTATACAATAATAACAACAATAAATCACTTTCAAAATTCAAGGTAAATGCATACCCTTGGGATCTGAAGATCAAAGCGTGCAGCCAGGAACAATCTTCGCTAACAATGGAAGAATTACATGAAGAAAAAAACAAATTAAAAAAACAAATGTTAAAAATCACAAAATTACAGACAAAACAGTTGATCGGGAAATCATCGTACCTTAAATGAAATTCTTCGCCGTTTGAAAAGGAGAAAGCTGTTCGTTCCGTGTCAGGCGATCAGATTGTGAGTACAAACACGAATCAGCAGAGTAATGGTACGCAATGAATGATTATACACACTGAATTAATAAAACGTATAACGAACTAAAATGTTTGTTCAAATAACCGAAAGAATCAAATGATAGATCAAAATTACCGAATGATTTCGTGAGAAGACCATTTGAGGAAACGAGAGTTACGAGAGACGATTTACTGATTTAGGGTTTATAGTGATTTAGGGGGCTTGGGGTTTGGTTTTGTAACGGCGTAACAAGACCGTTGTTACGCGTTTTATGTATTTTGTCAAAGATTTTATGCGATATTTGATATGATTAGAGTTTAATTTCTCTCTTAATTTTATTTCTTTTATCTAACTTTATCTAAATATAATGTGGTCTTGTTTTCACAGAAAACCATTTTAAGATCATTTATTAATAGTCCATCGAAAACACTTTTTTTTTCAAATAATATTGTTAAAATATGATTACAATTTTTTAACTAGTAACTAGATAAAAATATATGTAATACATGAGTAAATAAAATATTTAAATTGATAATTATTTATAATAATATTTTTTTGAAACTGTCGTCTGAACTCGAAAACATAACGTAAACGTACCAATATAGTGGTAAAATCCAATTGTTTATATTGTTTAGTTATCTAGGAAGCTTAAAGAAATAAGAACTAGAATGATGAATTTATATTACAAAATACAAACTATGGGATTTTAAATCAAAAGATCATTTGAGTTGAATGAAGAATGTTAATTAAATTTAATGGATTGATTTCAAATGAATTGTTGTGGGCTACTACGGTTCATAAAAAGGAAATATAGTGAATGGGCTTAAATGTATTAATATGGCTTATAGTTCAATTGCACTGAAATCTTGAATATTAGCCCATATCAAAACAAGACTGGGCCATCCGTTGGGCTAAAAAAAAAAATAAAAAAGGCGACTACAGAGTACATACAGACAGTTGCAAACTTTCAATTGAGAAGCGATTCAGCAGTTTTCAAGGGTGGGCAGACCCTTTGGGTTCTGGACTGAACCAATAAGTTGCAACGCGCTGCTAATCACCATTTGATGTTATGATTGGTTACGGTTTATGTGATCCGAGTCAGATGTATGTTTATATTTACAAATCTGTTAATCTAATTTATGTGATCCGAGTCAGATGTAGGTTTTGATTTACAAATTTGTTTAATCTAATTTATGTGATCCGAGTCAGATGTAGGTTTCGATTTACAAATCTGTTTAATCTAATTTATGAACAATTCTAAAATACTTGAACGTGTTTTTATTAATATACCGTTTAATAATTTAAATATGTTTTGTGATTAAGGTTTGTGTTTTCTAAATAAGAGATTAGTCTTTGTTAAATCTATTTATAAGTCTCATATTGTACAAATTGTCTTGTGTTAATCCTTTATTACAAAGTCAATGATGGTTGAAATTGCACTCTAATTTGTATTCTTTTTCGGTTACAGATCGTGAAGTCGATACACTTTGATTTTGACAATATTTTAATTATATTATTTTTCGATAGCTAAATTGTGAAGTCAATACATTATTGGTCTATTGTGTATACGATATTCTATTTACTCTAGCTATCTACATTAGTTGGTTTAGAATGATCTATCAGTAATTATTTTTTTTATTTTAATTAAGAAAGAAAGAAAATAAAATAATATGTAAATATTGTAACCAGCCATACATTAAAAAGTAATAAGAAAATGTTAGACCGTGTCTTTATGACAAGTATTTGAAAATGGGTGAAAGATGTTAAAATATATGATATATTCAATTCAAGGTCAAACACATGCCTTGAATAAACATTTTTGATCTAGTTTATTTTGTTTTTCTTGTATATTTTATATTGGGCTGGAGTTGTTATTGAACTAAAAGAGACTTGGGCTGAAGCAGTGTAACTGGACGGAACAAAAAAACAACTGGTGGGTTGGTTTCTTTAACACATTTCAGAGCCGCCGTTGTCATTGTATTCCCTCCATAATTTTTTGTCTTGAATGGTGATACATCACTTTTATCATTGTTCTAGACGTCTATGTTTGATTTGTGTGAGTTCATCAATTGTTTTAGATTCTTGGTTCATCGAGGGTTTTTTATTTCTTGGTTATTCTGTAATTGACATTGAGTTATTAATAAAACTTGTGTTTATCATTCGCGCGCGTTGCGCGCATGATGGCCGGTCTGAAACAATTTTTGAAATTTGATAACTTAGGACTCAGAACGGTGTTCGGTTGCGGCTGCTAACCATAATCGGTAGCCATGCCTAAGCGACCGAAACAACAACTCCGGTATCTCATCACAGCCCTCCAAACACATTAGTAATAAATCGAAAAGAGAACAAAGAAACCAGTGATGAACATTGGGCCAAAGCTAAGTCTCAGATGAGATGGTCCTCATCATCATCGACACATTTGTTGGTGAACCCACGATCAATAGCCACGTGAGTGGTAACCCACGATCAATAAGCATCACAAAACCACGTGAGTGGTAACCCACGATCAATAGCCACGGATCTGCAAACTGAGAACTACATAAAGAGGACGGGACTCTGGCATGGCCATAAAATCAATCAGGTCAAGATCAAGGGTCTAAACTCCCACAATCATCAACTCAACACTGCTAATTAGCAAGTATTTCCCACATCAACTCCAAATCATACGACGTCATCCCCGCCACCGCCCAACCACCGTCCTCCGCCTCCTCCGCCACCGCAAACTCACCGGAAAAACAACAATTCTCACCCATCTCACCGCCGCTGTAACTCCCTCCGCCACCCAACGCCACCGTCGTCGCAGCCGTATCTCCGCCCACTTCACCACCCCCATCTCTCTCCGACCTCTTCTTCCGCTTCTCCCTCTTAATTTCCCGACAAATGGCCTCAATTTTCCATCAACAGCAGCCCTCAGAGCACTCAACCTCCGTTCATCTCCGATCACCCCCATCGTCGGTAGGAACCACCGCTGCCATGGTGATATTCTTACTACTTGACAAAAGATGACGCAGGAAAGGGATGATCGAGAATGAAATTGAGCCGAGGTGGTGGTGATGCGGAATGGAGAGGAAGAATGAACAACATAGTATTTTGAATTGGAGATGTGATAAAGTGAGAAAGCATGTTGTCGGGGATGGAGAAGCGGGAAGAGATAAACCGTAAGCGGGAGGGGCGGAACACCACTCTTTGGCCTTCAAGACGGGATGAAACTCAAAGGAGGAGCAAGTATCAGGGTTATATTATTTAGCATGAAAAAATAGAAAATATAATAATAAATTTTCATGTATACTTTACGCTAATGTTTATGGTAGATGGCTATTTTTCCATTTGCGATATTAGTTCACAAGCCTGTTTTTTCATGTGTCATCGTAATATGTTTTGAGTAATTGAGTTAGAATTTATCACGGTTATAATTCTCATCTTACCATAAAGTTACTGTTTAATATACTTTGATATATGTTTTCACTTTTGTATGATTCATTTTCTTTAATAATTATTGTAAATTATAAATGAATAAACCATCTCCTTCCATGTCTTCGTGTACATAAAGATGGTAAGTCGAACTAGAAGGGAAAATGAAAGAGGTGAACATTTTGTACAAATTCTATGAGAGAGGTTTTATAACCATGTGTTCTAAGAAGTACTCTTTATATACTATGATAGATGTGAATATACTATATACATGGTGCAACATATTATTTGTCAACGGAACAACAAAACAATATACTTATATACATGGTATAAGTTTTATAAACAGATAAATTTTCATACCATGTTTCTAGTAATCATTTGCTTTATTTTGATATAAGCATAAAAATTTCTCTTGAAACATACAAACCAAAAACTAGGAGTGTCGAAATTCAGATATCCGAATTTCGGATATCCGAAATTTTCGGATAGTGAAATTCACGGATAGTGAAATTTCGGATATCCGAAATTCGGATATCCAAAATTTCGGATTAGGATTCGGATATCCGTTCGGATATCCGAATTCAAAAAAATTGTATTATTTAATAAAATTTATAACAATGTAATAATTTTTATTGAAGTTTTTATCGGATATCTGAAGTTTTTTATTAAAATGTCTGAAATATCTAAAAATATCAGAAATATTTAATTAATATTAATATTTTAATTTTTTATAAAAATATGTTGGATATTTCGGATATTTTGGATATCCAAAATATCCGAAAATTTTGAAAATCACTATCCGAATCCGAATCCGAAATTTCGGATATTCGAAGTTCGGATATCCGAATGTTCGAATATCCGAAATTTCGGATATCCGAAATTTCGGATATCCGAATTTCGGGTTTTCGGATATTTCGGATTCGGTTTCGGATCCGGATATTTTTAAACACCCTACCAAAAACCCAAGTAACTTGATATTTTTACATAATAATATCAATCCATTAAATAAACACGTAATTAAGCGTATATGAAAATTAGTTGTATACAAAAATACAATGGACATTTATCAGTATTAAAAACGAATATATTATGTATTCAAGAAAAAAGTGAAAGTTCATATAATAGTAGACAAGCTTTCTAATTGTTCTACTAAAATCACTTAATTCTTTTTTTTTCAATAAAATCACTCAACTTACATTAGCCGTTCAATTTCAGCTTGAGTATTATTTAAAAGATTTTTTTCCTCTTTACTTTGTATTTTAAGTTAAATTAAGAATCATTGTTTTGAAACCAGACCGGACAGGCCTATCCGACCGGCTGGAACGAGATCCAGACTCCAATCCGATGCGCTGCTTAAAACCGTTTTGACGCTGAACCTGTTGAACCGTCGGTCGGACCGGGAACTGAACCGGATGAACCCGTTTTATATATTATATATATATATATATATATATATATATATATATATATATATATATATATATATATATATATTATATATATATATATATATCTTCCAATTTTTTAGCATTCTTTCACATATATGTATTAAAATAATTATAATTTTATCCGGTTCTTATATCCGGCCTGACCAGCGGATCGGTAAGACATCCGGTTCACTGCCCGATCCAGTCTTGAAAACAATGTTAATAATACAAGAAACTAAACGGTAACTAAACTTACATTCGATATTTTGATCTTGTGTATTTCTTTATAAATATTAACTATTTTAAAAAATTGAGCGTGCTTTGTAATCTTACCTTTCAAAAATCAAACCATCTGAAACATCATTTTCTTGTTTAATTTCATCTGCAAGGCAAATTTCTTTCTTATAACCATCCCATCACCATCATTGTCGCCACCATGTTATTTTCAATCTATGCGGGAGATCTTCACTGTGACATTACCTAGCACAGCCCCTAAACCTTATTCTCATGATTGGTCTAGTGTATCGTGTTAATCTCTTTTAAACCACACTCAATTAAGGAAAACCAAACATAAAAAACTTTTAGTAAATATAATATTTAGTGAACTATTGAATTTTTACTCCTAATTCAATGTATATTAAAGGATACAAAAGTTTAAACAACAATTAAAAATCTAATAAAATCAACAAACCAAAAAATCATCAAACCCAAGACACAACAAAAAAGTACATTAATTATAGTTTAAAGAGGAGTAGAAATCAATGAAGGCATAGTGAAGGGATTTGCAATAGAATATTGTGATCAATGTTATATATCGGGCTCGGGCTCGAGACTAATCAATGAAAATAAGGTATAGAAGTCGCGTTGGGAACGTCACGGTGGAGGTCACCGACTTAGAGTTAAAACGGCCATGGTGGCGGAGCGATGATGGGATGATTTGAACAAGAAATTCACCATTGTAGACGTTTACTAAAACATAATATTTGACACTGAATGTAGAGTGCTTTTTATAAGGTAGAACAATTCATCCTATTTGTAGACGAGGGAAATGAAGCTTAATTAATATAAAAATCTACAAGTGATTACAGCGAAATCTTAGTCCATTGATTTTGAAAACGTAACATCCTAATTTTACAATTAATATTTTGATTTTAGGTAGGTTTTTTCAAATAGTTACAAAATGATACGATACTTATAAAAACCTAAATTTTCAATTAGTGAAGTAGTAAAACAAAAATAATAAATGACTACAAAGATAGGATAAGCTATGATTTCAAACTTTGAACTACGAAAGATTGAAGATTAGCATCAGCGGAAAAAAATGTTTTTGGAGTACTCTAATTCACAGTTTCACCAAACCTAAACAAACTAATTTTACTTTTTCATTTAAATATTAAAATTGTCACGCCCATTATCAATCTAACTCGAATCAATTTTTACGTTGGTGAATGGGCTACTAAACAAGAAAACTGGCCAGATATAAAGGGGGATTATTTGGCAGCCCATAGTCAAAACAAAACTGGGCCATCGGTAGGGAAAAAACAAAGGCGACTACAGTTCGAAACTCTCAACGGACAAAGGGATGCAGCGGTTTTTAATGGTGCGGTGCAGGGCACGGTCACAACCTCTATACCTTATTGGCTTATTCTCATGACTGGTCTAGTATATAATGTTCATCTCTCTTTGATAGTTGATGCTTGTAAAGATACATCTTTGACAGTCACTACTCCTACGGCACCCATCCCACCTATGCAGCAACCACCGAAGATTCGGTTGGTATATGAGAGGAGGAAGAAAAGAAAGGCGAAAGAAGTCGTGCAAGATATTAGTGATACGCATGAGACACCTGAGCCAAGAGGAATCAAGCTAATACAGAGAGGTGGGATTGGATTAGGAGCACCATGAAGAGGTGGGCGTCCTTGGATGGAGTCCCTTCCTGTCACAACCCATCCGTGGCGGAATCACCGGACGTGACGTGTAGGATTGTTCAAAGACAACATGACACTATATTGTAATATAAATTAAGTCGATTTCTTTAAACTAAGAATACAAGTACAAATTGTTCAAATTCAAGATACAACAAAAATGCAAATTTCGACAACTAAATTTATAGTTTGTATCTAAGGTAGTAAATCCCTAGATCCATTTTCCGTGATAGCATCAAAAGTCTCCTGAAAACATGTAAAATAATATTTTGATCAACAAATAATGTTGGTGAGTTCATACGATTTTCATATATATAATAATCAAGTTTAAAGGCAATAATTCGCAT
The DNA here is from genome assembly GCA_024085815.1 of Flaveria linearis. NCBI lineage: Eukaryota > Viridiplantae > Streptophyta > Magnoliopsida > Asterales > Asteraceae > Flaveria > Flaveria linearis. The sequence goes on from CM044002.1 coordinate 1,706,735, forward strand.
GCATAGACGCACTTAACTAATGTTCATACAAATCGTAGTGGTTTAGTTCAAACCTAATGTTGACATAGCATACCTAGCATCAAGAGAATACTAGTCGAATGAATAGCTTAACAAGATCGGGAGCTCCATAAAGGTAACAAAAAGCCGATGGGTGTCAATCCTATAGCGCTATACTTGTTAAGTGCGGTTCGCGAGATTAATGAACTAATGTATAACAATTGTATTTAAGCATTTAATCAAGTTATTGTCATATAAGCATGTTAATGAATTGTGTTTGGATAAAGTGTGATTTTGTTGTGTAAGTGTGTTGTATATGTACATGTTTTCAAGTCCCAAAAGTATAAAAGTGTAAAAGGGACAAGTATGAAAACTCACAGTTTCTTGTTGTTGTTGGTGTTAAGGGTTTTGATGGCTTTAGGCTCGGTGGCCTTGGGTTCAGTGGCCTCAACGGTTGCTTGGGCGGCCTGCTTCTTGGCACCTTTGATGGTCAAAGTACCATCTTGGACATGGCGGTCGGAGTATTTGGCGGCAAGGCGCATAGCCTTTGCAAGGGTTTCGGGCTCGACAGAGTCGACCGTATCCCTAATGAGGGATGGAAGACCCCGGATGTACTTCTCCACGGATCTTACTACCGTGTCGACCTGACGGGGCACAAGCACGGACAGTTGCGTGAATCGGGTGTTGTAAGTGGCATTGTCCCCACCATCTTGCTTAAGGACGTAGAATTCGTCCTCGAGCTTTTACATTTCATGGGGAGGACAAAACTCCTTGCGCATGAGGGTTTTGAGGTCTTCCCACGACATAGTCATGGCTCCCTCATCGAGCTTCTTCTCCCCGTTCCACCAGGTGAGAGCTTTTGTCTTGAAGAAGCTGGTGGCATAGCGAGTCCGGAGGTGATCCGGGGTCTCGCTCATGGAGAAGGTGTTTTCCATGCTCTCAAACCACTTGAGAAGCTTGGTAGCACCATCTAAACCGGTAAAAGATTCGGGGTTGCAAGAAGTGAAGAGCTTGTAGTGGTGAGTAGTGGGTTTGGGAGACTCGGTCTTGGAATCGACCGAAGCGTTAGGGGTAGAGTTGGCTTGAAGGTGTTGGATAATGTTTGGGATGACTTGAGCCATTTGCTCGGCCATGAGCGCGGCTAGTTTCGAGTTCCTCTTGGAGCTTTTCCTTGAGGATGAGCTGGATGCACGTTTGTCGGAAGACATCTACAAGGAATGGGGATTGTGAGACTTAGATCAATGGTTTTGCATAAAATAGTTTGTCATGCTTGTAAGTAGATTTCACATATTGCACAAATTGTCACATAAGTTCAAGTAATTGCATGTATAATCATGTGGTCAAGTATTGAGGTATGCATAATGGTAAATAAACAATTGGGATGAAAGAACATAAATTTAGTTGGTTCACGAGTTTATTAGCGTTTGGAAGTTAGTATGGCGAGTAGCGCGAAACGAGTATCCTTGCGATCGAACCGAGTTAGTATAATAATACTAGCGAAAATAGTTTATATATAAAAGAGAGGCTAGTTTGTAAAAATTTGGAGTGTCCCGTTAGCTCGGCTCTTGAACTAACGAAAACGTCGACTAGCCAAAGTAGTCAAACTTTCTATTGAGTTCGGGAAACACGTTTTGGCCTAATAGATAAAATAATCTTGCCGCGAATTCGGTTAACGGTATTTTACCCTTGCGGTTACTACGTGTCCCTTGTCAATAGCAAAGCCGAGACTTTGGTGAGATTGAAAATTTTAAGAGTGGAACTAATCACCAAATTGTGGATTTCACTCCTAGTTTGATGGTGGCGTTCCGTTTTGGATAGGGTTGGTGCCTTAACCGTTTGAGATAAGGAAATCACTCCTAACTTAACGGTAAGGTTTCCCAAGAGTGTTTGTGAGTGGAATTTACCATCAAGGTGAGGTTTTCATACCTAGCTTGATGGTAAAATTCCTAAGTTTAGGCGGAGTGAAACTTATCGCCAAACGAGGAATTAACCTCCTTTGGTGAGTTTGTTTCCTTGGTGAAATATGAGTGTCTTGAATGTGTCTAGAAGTCCCATGGCGGTGCATTTAGTCCAAAGAATAAGTAGAAGCAAAATTGGTAGAACAAGCGTATTAAGAGTCAAAGAAATGGTCTAAAATGGTCCTTAGTTATAGGCTAGGTCAAATAAACAATTTTTCCTAATTCCCTATAACCACGGCTCTGATACCAATCTGTCACAACCCATCCGGTGGCGGAATCGCCGGACGTGACGTGTAGGATTGTTCAAAGACAACATGGCACTATATTGTAATATAAATTAAGTCGATTTCTTTAAACTAAGAATACAAGTACAAATTGTTCAAATTCAAGATACAACAAAAATGCAAATTTCGACAACTAAATTTATAGTTTGTATCTAAGGTAGTAAATCCCTAGATCCATTTTCCGTGATAGCATCAAACGTCTCCTGAAAACATGTAAAATAATATTTTGATCAACAAATAATGTTGGTGAGTTCATACGATTTTCATATATATAATAATCAAGTTTAAAGGCAACAATTCGCATGCATAGACGCACTTAACTAATGTTCATACAAATCGTAGTGGTTTAGTTCAAACCTAATGTTGACATAGCATACCTAGCATCAAGAGAATACTAGTCGAATGAATAGCTTAAAAAGATCGGGAGCTCCATAAAGGTAACAAAAAGCCGATGGGTGTCAATCCTATAACGCTATATTTGTTAAGTGCGGTTCGCGAGATTAATGAACTAAAGTATAACAATTGTATTTAAGCATGTAATCAAGTTATTATCATATAAGCATGTTAATGAATTGTGTTTTGAATAAAGTGTGATTTTGTTGTGTAAGTGTGTTGTATATGTACATGTTTTCAAGTCCCAAAAGTGTAAAAGTGTAAAAGGGACAAGTATGAAAACTCACGGTTTTAGCGTGGTAACAAGAAGGATGAACGGGGAAGACGGAGGGTCGGGAATGCCGGTTAACCTAAAACGGTAACATAGGCATAAGTTCGGTGGAGTACAATATTAAATATTATAGTATGTATAATAGTCATAAAGACATAGAGGTCATGCATCGCCGATGGCGGACCAAAGCACAAAACAACTAACTAGGTTAGTGATTCGGATGGTCAAGTTAGTTAGTTAGTTAGTTTAAGTGCAAGGTAGGGTAATCAACTAACCTTGTTAATCCACACTTGAATCTCCTTGAAGGTTTTACCAAGGTAGAAACCTTAGAGATTTTATCTCAAGTGGGAGAGGAGAAAGAAAAATGAGATCACAAGGTTGGTTAGTCCCCAAACCTTGGATAATCAACTTGGACCTCAAAATGGTGACTTACCAAGGTAAGATCCTAGAGGTTGTCCCAAGTGATTAAAGTAAAAGAAAGTAAAGAAAGAAAGTGTTCTTTGATGTTGTTTTTGCAACTTACCAAGTACCAAAACACAAGCCAAAAGGCAAGGTTGGTTCTTACACTTTGGATGATTGTACAAAGTTTAAAAGAGGAAAAACAAGAAGAAGAAAAGAAAGGAATCTTAGTTGTTAGTTTCTAACTTCACTTGGACCTCATTTGAAGAATCTACCAAGGTAGAAACTTAGAGGTTAGTATCCAAATGAAGTAGAAGATGAAAGAAAAGAAAAGAAGAACAAAACTTGAAAGAAAAACTTGAAAGATCTAAAACGTACCTTAGGAGTTTTCTACCCAAATTTGGAGAAAAATAGAGTTGCAAGAGAGTTTTGAGAGTGATTTGAGAGTGTAAAGAGAAAAGGGATGAAAGGAGTGTTGTATTTATAGTTGGAGATTAGGGTTGGGGTATTAAATGAAATTAGTTGGGTGTTAGTGGTTTGAAAAGGGTGTAAATTTTCGGATTTAATAAAATAATAAAAAAATTTTTTTAAGAAGAAAAAAAAACAAACTTTCTAAAAAAAACACTAAATCTATATGGTAGTGTAAACGAGTCATACGTTTATTTGAAATATATATTGTAACATGTAATTAAATTAATACCATATTTTTCATTGATCATTAGTCTCTAGTTACAACGGATCGAAATCGAAAGTACAAGGGTACAAGTGTAAATATACAAGAATGGAAAAGTACGGATATTACAGCCTCAAATGGAGCCATGTCGATGCTAGTATGGTAAATGTTGTTGTAAGAGAACTCGATCAAAGGTAAATGTGCGTCCCAATTACCACCGAAATATATGACACACGATCGAAGCATGTCCTCGAGGGTTTGGATAGTACGCTCGGCCTGACCATCCGTTTGAGGGTGGTAAGCCGTACTAAGATTGAGTTGGGTACCCATGGCTTTGTTTAAAGAATCCCAAAAACGGGAGGTGAACCGACTGTCACAATCGGATACGATGTCCAAGGGAACACCATGACGACTAGCGATTTCCGCGATGTATTTGTCGACTAACTTTGCCACGGGGCCAGTCTCGCGGATGGGGATGAAATGAGCAGACTTGGTGAGACGAACGATGACAACCCAAATGGAATCATGACGGGAGGATGTCAACGGGAGGATGTCAACGGGAATTTTGTAATGAAGTCCATAGCTATGCTATCCCATTTCCACATCGGGATTTCCGGTTGCACAAGCAAACCAGAAGGACGTTGGTGTTCGGCTTTCACTCTAGCGCAAGTATTACATTTCGACACGTAGAGCGTAATGTCTTTCTTCATACCGGGCCACCAATAGATGGGACGCAGATCCTTGTACATTTTGTCAGCACCAGGTGGACCGAAAAACGAGATTTGTGAGCTTCAAGCATGATGGACGAACGAAGGTTGAGACGATCGGGAACCCAAACACGGTTCATGTAGTAAAGTAAACCGTTGGGCTTGGTTTCGAGTTGGAGTTCAGCGCCGCAAGACATTTCGTTGTACATGTCACCTTCGGTGATCGAAAGATGTTGGGCTTCACAAATGAGAACATAGATGTCGGATTGCATACGAGCACAAAGGAATTTCACATGGTGCTTTCGACTGAGGGCGTCGGCAACAACGTTCGCTTTACCGGGATGGAAGGGAATTTCGCATTCGTAGTCCTTGATTGTTTCGATCCCTCGTCGTTGGCGCATGTTGAGATCCTTTTGGTTATGAAGATGTTGGAGGCTTTTGTGATCGGTGAAGACCACGCATTTGATACCGTAAAGGTAGTGTCTCCAAAGCTTAAGAGCAAAAACGACGGCAGTGAGCTCGAGATCATGAGTCGTGTAATTCTTCTCATGGATCTTGAGTTGTCGAGATGCGTAAGCGATGACCTTGCCTCGTTGCATAAGAACACAACCGAGACCAAGATTAGAAGCGTCGCAATACACCACGAAGTCATCGTTTCCGTCGGGAAGAGTAAGAATCGGAGCATCGCAAAGCTTATCCTTAAGTGTTTGGAAAGCTTCCTCTTGTTTAGGACCGCATTCATAGGGTTTCCCTTTTTGAGTTAATGCGGTGAGAGGAACGACGATCTTAGAGAAGTTGGCAATGAAACGATGGTAGTAGCCCGCAAGACCAAGAAATGAGCGGACTTCGGTAGCAGATTTCGGAGCGATCCAGTTTTTAACTGCTTTGATTTTGGCTGGATCCACATGGATGCCCTTGTCGCTAATAATGTGCCCCAAGAATTGAACTTCCTTAAGCCAAAATTCGCACTTTGAGAATTTGGCGTAAAGTTGTACTTTCCTTAGTAGCTCCAAAATTAGGCGAAGGTGCTCCTTGTGGGCGGATTGGGATTTCGAGTAGATGAGAATGTCATCAATGAAGACGATTACACATTTGTCCAAATACGGTTTGCACACTCGGTTCATAAGTTCCATGAAAACCGCGGGTGCATTGGTTAGCCCGAAAGGCATTACCATGAATTCGTAGTGTCCGTATCGGGTTCGAAATGCGGTCTTGGGGATGTCATCTTCATGAACACGAAGTTGATGATATCCCGAAAGAAGATCGATTTTGGAAAAACAAGTCGCACCTTGGAGTTGGTCAAAAAGATCGTCGATGCGAGGCGAAGGATACCGATTCTTGATGGTGAGTTTGTTAAGCTCATGATAATCAATACACATACGGAACGATCCGTCTTTCTTCTTAACGAATAAAACGGGAGCGCCCCACGGGGATGAACTCGGACGAATGAAACCCTTGTCGGTTAACTCTTGGAGTTGACCGGCAAGTTCTTGCATCTCGGAGGGTGCAAGGCGGTAAGGAGCTTTGGCAATCGGAGTCGTACCAGGAATGAGATCGATCCGGAACTCGACCTCACGGAGTGGAGGAAGACCGGGTAGGTCCTCGGGAAAAACTTCTGGAAAATCACAAATAACAGGAATGTCTTTTACACTTTTGCCTTTCTCTTTCTTTTCTACCACGTGGGCCAAAAAAGCCACGTAGTTCTTTCGTAAATATTTTTCGGCTTTAGTGCAAGACATGAGCTTGAGTCCACCGTATGTCCTTTCGCCATGGATTTGCAAAACTTCACCGGATGGAAGAGGAATACGGATGAATTTCTCGAAGCAAACGACTTCGGCATGGTTCTTGGCAAGCCAATCCATACCTACTATGACATCAAAACTTCCCAATTGCATGGGTATGAGATCTATCGAGAAGGGATGACCATTAAGGTCAAGAGTACAATCGAGGATAATTGTGTCACAAAAGGTGGATTTACCGTCCGCGATTTCGACCGTGAAGGAGTCTCTAACTTAGATCGGGTCTTAGTTAACATAGATTCAAATTCTAGCGATACGAAACTCTTGTCCGCACTGGTATCAAATAAAACAGAAGCATATCGACCATTGATAGGAAACATACCGTTCACCACGTCGTTATCGACTTCTGCTTGCGCTGCATTGATGTTGTAAGCACGACCCCTCGGGTTTGCGGGTTGGTTTGGGTTGGGGGGTTGGTTTCGGTTGTTGTTGTTGGGGTTGTTGTTGGTGTTGCTGTTGTTGTGGGGGTGTTGGGGTTGGTTTTGGTTTTGTGGGCATTGCAGGCTTAAGTGGTTAGGATCACCATAACGGTAGCAAGCACGACCATTGGTGATGGCCGGTGGGTTTCGGTTTTATGGGGGAACTTGGTGGTTTTAGGGTTGAGGTGGGTTACGGCACATGTTGGCTAAGTGACCGAACCTTCTGCACAAGTTGCACTTTCGGCACGGGAGGTTAGCGGGGTGGTGATATTGGCATGTGTTGCATAATGGATATGTTCCATTATACGGTTTCTTTTGGGGTGTCGGGTCTTGGGCCACTGGTACTTGGTTGAGGGGAGTGACTACTGCATAGTTCTGGGCTTGGGACTTGCGTTTCTTGTTGTGGTTGGTGTTAGGGGTTTTGGTGGCTTTGGGCTCGGTGGCCTTGGGTTCAGTGGCCTCAACGGTTGCTTGGGCGGCCTGCTTCTTGGCGCCTTTGATGGTCAAAGTACCATCTTGGACATGGCGGTCGGAGTATTTGGCGGCAAGGCGCATAGCCTTTGCAAGGGTTTCGGGCTCGGCAGAGTCGACCGTATCCCTAATGAGGGATGGAAGACCCCAGATGTACTTCTCCACGGATCTTACTACCGTGTCGACCTGACGGGGCACAAGCACGGACAGTTGCGTGAATCGGGTGTTGTAAGTGGCATTGTCCCCACTATCTTGCTTAAGGACGTAGAATTCGTCCTCGAGCTTTTGCATTTCATGGGGAGGACAAAACTCCTTGCGCATGAGGGTTTTGAGGTCTTCCCACGACATAGTCATGGCTCCCTCATCGAGCTTCTTCTCCCCGTTCCACCAGGTGAGAGCTTTTGTCTTGAAGAAGCTGGTGGCATAGCGAGTCCGGAGGTGATCCGGGGTCTCGCTCATGGAGAAGGTGTTTTCCATGCTCTCAAACCACTCGAGAAGCTTGGTAGCACCATCTAAACCGGTAAAAGATTCGGGGTTGCAAGAAGTGAAGAGCTTGTAGTGGTGAGTAGTGGGTTTGGGAGTCTCGGTCTTGGAATCGACCGAAGCGTTAGGGGTAGAGTTGGCTTGAAGGTGTTGGATAATGTTTGGGATGACTTGAGCCATTTGCTCGGCCATGAGCGCGGCTAGTTTCGAGTTCCTCTTGGAGCTTTTCCTTGAGGATGAGCTGGATGCACGTTTGTCGGAAGACATCTACAAGGAATGGGGATTGTGAGACTTAGATCAATGGTTTTGCATAAAATAGTTTGTCATGCTTGTAAGTAGATTTCACATATTGCACAAATTGTCACATAAGTTCAAGTAATTGCATGTATAATCATGTGGTCAAGTATTGAGGTATGCATAATGGTAAATAAACAATTGGGATGAAAGAACATAAATTTAGTTGGTTCACGGGTTTATTAGCGTTTGGAAGTTAGTATGGCGAGTAGCGCGAAACGAGTATCCTTGCGATCGAACCGAGTTAGTATAATAATACTAGCGAAAATAATTTATATATAAAAGAGAGGCTAGTTTGTAAAAATTTGGAGTGTCCCGTTAGCTCGGCTCTTGAACTAACGAAAACGTCGACTAGCCAAAGTAGTCAAACTTTCTATTGAGTTCGGGAAACACGTTTTGGCCTAATAGATAAAATAATCTTGCCGCGAATTCGGTTAACGGTATTTTACCCTTACGGTTACTACGTGTCCCTTGTCAATAGCAAAGCCGAGACTTTGGTGAGATTGAAAATTTTAAGAGTGGAACTAATCACCAAATTGTGGATTTCACTCCTAGTTTGATGGTGGCGTTCCGTTTTGGATAGGGTTGGTGCCTTAACCGTTTGAGATAAGGAAATCACTCCTAACTTAACGGTAAGGTTTCCCAAGAGTGTTTGTGAGTGGAATTTACCATCAAGGTGAGGTTTTCACACCTAGCTTGATGGTAAAATTCCTAAGTTTAGGCGGAGTGAAACTTATCGCCAAACGAGGAATTAACCTCCTTTGGTGAGTTTGTTTCCTTGGTGAAATATGAGTGTCTTGAATGCGTCTAGAAGTCCCATGGCGGTGCATTTAGTCCAAAGAATAAGTAGAAGCAAAAGTGATAGAACAAGCGTATTAAGAGTCAAAGAAATGGTCTAAAATGATCCTTAGTTATAGGCTAGGTCAAATAAGCAATTTTTCCTAATTTCCTATAACCACGGCTCTGATACCAATCTGTCACAACCCACCCGGTGGCGGAATCGCCGGACGTGACGTGTAGGATTGTTCAAAGACAACATGGCACTATATTGTAATATAAATTAAGTCGATTTCTTTAAACTAAGAATACAAGTACAAATTGTTCAAATTCAAGATACAACAAAATGCAAATTTCGACAACTAAATTTATAGTTTGTATCTAAGGTAGTAAATCCCTAGATCCATTTTCCGTGATAGCATCAAACGTCTCCTGAAAACATGTAAAATAATATTTTGATCAACAAATAATGTTGGTGAGTTCATACGATTTTCATATATATAATAATCAAGTTTAAAGGCAATAATTCGCATGCATAGACGCACTTAACTAATGTTCATACAAATCGTAGTGGTTTAGTTCAAACCTAATGTTGACATAGCATACCTAGCATCAAGAGAATACTAGTCGAATGAATAGCTTAACAAGATCGGGAGCTCCATAAAGGTAACAAAAAGCCGATGGGTGTCAATCCTATAACGCTATATTTGTTAAGTGCGGTTCGCGAGATTAATGAACTAAAGTATAACAATTGTATTTAAGCATGTAATCAAGTTATTATCATATAAGCATGTTAATGAATTGTGTTTTGAATAAAGTGTGATTTTGTTGTGTAAGTGTGTTGTATATGTACATGTTTTCAAGTCCCAAAAGTGTAAAAGTGTAAAAGGGACAAGTATGAAAACTCACGGTTTTAGCGTGGTAACAAGAAGGATGAACGGGGAAGACGGAGGGTCGGGAATGCCGGTTAACCTAAAACGGTAACATAGGCATAAGTTCGGTGGAGTACAATATTAAATATTATAGTATGTATAATAGTCATAAAGACATAGAGGTCATGCATCGCCGATGGCGGACCAAAGCACAAAACCACTAACTAGGTTAGTGATTCGGATGGTCAAGTTAGTTAGTTAGTTAGTTTAAGTGCAAGGTAGGGTAATCAACTAACCTTGTTAATCCACACTTGAATCTCCTTGAAGGTTTTACCAAGGTAGAAACCTTAGAGATTTTATCTCAAGTGGGAGAGGAGAAAGAAAAATGAGATCACAAGGTTGGTTAGTCCCCAAACCTTGGATAATCAACTTGGACCTCAAAATGGTGACTTACCAAGGTAAGATCCTAAAGGTTGTCCCAAGTGATTAAAGTAAAAGAAAGTAAAGAAAGAAAGTGTTCTTTGATGTTGTTTTTGCAACTTACCAAGTACCAAAACACAAGCCAAAAGGCAAGGTTGGTTCTTACACTTTGGATGATTGTACAAAGTTTAAAAGAGGAAAAACAAGAAGAAGAAAAGAAAGGAATGTTAGTTGTTAGTTTCTAACTTCACTTGGACCTCATTTGAAGAATCTACCAAGGTAGAAACTTAGAGGTTAGTATTCAAATGAAGTAGAAGATGAAAGAAAAGAAAAAAAGAACAAAACTTGGAAGAAAAACTTGAAAGATCTAAAAAGTACCTTAGGAGTTTTCTACCCAAATTTGGAGAAAAATAGAGTTGCAAGATAGTTTTGAGAGTGATTTGAGAGTGTAAAGAGAAAATGGATGAAAGGAGTGTTGTATTTATAGTTGGAGATTAGGGTTGGGGTATTAAATGAAATTAGTTGGGTGTTAGTGGTTGAAAAGGGTGTAAATTTTCGGATTTAATAAAATAATAAAAAAAATATTTTTTAAGAAGAAAAAAAAACAAACTTTCTAAAAAAAACACTAAATCTATATGGTAGTGTAAACGAGTCATACGTTTATTTGAAATATATATTGTAACATGTAATTAAATAAATACCATATTTTTCATTGATCATTAGTCTCTAGTTACAACGGATCGAAATCGAAAGTACAAGGGTACAAGTGTAAATATAACCATGGGAATAGAATAGGAAATGGATCAAATATTGAATCTGGTAGTGGTATTGGTATAGGGGGCAATAATGGTTTCGGATCAGATGGACACCCTGGAAATTCAACTAATGGTCAGATGTTGGGATGTTCATATAAGACATTCCAAGGGTGTAATCCAAGAACTTTCACCGGCGCAGAAGGGCAATTGTACATTGTTCGATGGATTGAAAGAATGGAGACCGTTATAGCTATAAGTAATTGTTTGGACAATCAAAAGGTGAAGTATGCAACCTGCTCCTTCCAAGATGCGGCGCTATCATGGTGGAATTCTCAACGACAAATATTGGGGGACGCAAACGCTCATGAACTCTCTTGGGAACAGCTAAAGGAGATGTTGCTTCGTGAGTACTGTCCACGAAACGAGCTACAGAAAATTGAGACGGAATTCTGGGACCTCACAATGGAGGGTGCCGACACACGAGCATATACATCTAGGTTCAATGATTTTGCCAGATTAGTACCTCGAATGGTAACACCAGAGTATGTCCGGATTGAAAGATATATATGGGGATTATCGCCACAAATTCGAAGCAGTGTAACGGCATCCAACCCTACTACCATTCAAAGTGCCATAACCATCGCGCACGCTTTAACTGACGATGCAGTGCATAGTGGTACGTTGGGTAGAAAGGGGGAAGCCAGAGTAAAGGTGGGGGAGATCGAGAAAAAGGTTATGGAAATTGAAAGGAGGACATATGACGGGAAGAGAAAATGGAATGGAGGTTCCAATGATTGGAGAAACAACAAAAAGAACTTTAAACCAGGACCTGGGAAGGCGTATGCAGACACTTCAAGTGACTTCAGGGAGAATCGAGGATCGCGCTGCAAGAAATTTGGTCACCTAAGTCAAAATTGCAGGACTAAACCATTTGAGAGGGCACAAAAGAACAGTCCAGTTTATTTTGAATGTGGGAATACAGGACATTTCAAGAGAGATTGTCCTAAGCTAGGCGAAACCAAGGCCAGGGGGTGAGCTTTTGAGATGAATGTGAAAGAGGCACGTCAGGAACCATCAGTTGATAACGGTACGTTTCTCATTAATAACCATTATGCATTCGTATTATTTGAAACTGGTGCTGATTTAAGTTTTGTGTCAAAAAGAATTTGAATCATTACTAGGAAAGAAGCCTTACAAGTTAGATAGGAAATATATAATCGAATTAGCTAATTGGAAGAAAATAGAATCTGATTATGTGATCAAGAACTGTATCATTCAATTTAACGACCACCCATTTAGCACCGATTTACTACCTGTTACACTGGGAAGCTTTGATGTCATGGTAGGAATGGATTGGCTTTCTCAAAACCATGCTGAAGTCGTTTGCTCCGAGAAACTTATTCGATTGCCGACGAGCAGCAGTAAAATTTTGATCGTGCAAGGCGACAAAGAGAAGCCCTCCCCAAAGGTTATTAACGCTATGAGGGCGTATGAATATATAAACAAGGGATACTAGGCTTTCCTAGTAAAGGCCACTGACATAAACAAGGAAGAACGAAGGATCGAGGATATTCCAGTGGTGAGAGAGTATCCAGAGGTGTTTCCTGAGGATTTAACAGGGTTACCTCCACAACGACAGATTAAATTTCGAATAGAGTTGGTGCCCAGAGCAGCCCCCATTGCCCGATCGCCGTATCGACTAGCGCCCTCTGAAATGCAAGAGTTGTCAAAACAATTGCAGGAATTGCTAGATAAGGGATTCATCCGACCGAGCTTTTCCCCGTGGGGAGCACCGATATTATTTGTCACAATAAAGAATCGATACCCATTACCAAGAATAGATGATTTGTTCGATCAGCTACAAGGATCCAGTTACTACTCAAAAATTGATCTGCGATCCGGTTACCATTAGTTGTTGATAGCAGAGGAAGACGTTCCGAAAACAGCTTTCAGAACACGATACGGCCACTATGAGTTTTTAGTGATGTCGTTTGGTTTAACCAACGCTCTGGAAGTGTTCATGGACCTCATGAACAGAGTCTGTAAACCTTACTTAGACAAGTTTGTAATAGTTTTTATCGATGATATTCTGGTATACTCAAAATCCCGAGAAGATCATGAGCATCATTTACAACTCATCTTGGAAACGCTAAAGAAAGAAAAGTTGTATGCAAAATTTTCAAAATGCAAATTCTGGTTACGGGAAGTTCACTTCCTTGGACACGTTATAAACAAGGGAAGCATTCATGTAGACCCTACAAAAATTGAAGCAATAAAGAATTGGGAAGCACCCAAGTCTCCAACGAAAGTGCGACAATTCTTAGGGTTAGCTGGATACTATCGCAGGTTTATCGAAAATTTCTCCAGGATAGCTCAGCCCTTGAAACTTCTGACTTGAAAGGATCAGAGATATGAGTGGAGTAATGATCAGGAACAAGCATTTCAGTTATTAAAGCAAAAGCTGTGTAGTGCACCTATCTTGACGTTACCAGAGGGTACAGATGGATTTGTAGTGTATTGTGATGCTTCGCGATTAGGTCTCGGATGCGTGCTGATGCAGAAAGACAAGGTGATTGCCTATGCATCAAGACAATTAAAAGTGCATGAGAAAAATTACACCACCCACGACTTAGAACTTGGAGCTGTAATTTTTGCCTTAAAAATATGGAGGCATTACCTATACGGAACTAGATGTGTAGTATACACTGATCACAAAAGCTTGCAACATATCCTTAATCAAAAAGAGTTAAATATGCGACGACGATGGGTTGAATTATTGAATGATTACGACTGCGATATTTGGTATCACCCACGAAAAGCCAATGTAGTTGCAGATGCACTCAGTAGGAAAGAAAGAGAAAAAACTATTGCGGGTACGGGCATTGGAAATGACCATTCCCTCGAACCTCACCATTCAGATTCACGAGGCTCAGACCGAGGCATTAAAAGATGAGAACCTAGCAAAGGAAGATCTGCAAGGAATGATTAAACAACTAATTCCAAATTCTGAGAAATTGATGTATTTTGCCAATCGATTGTGGGTTCTAAAATTTGGAGATTTACGCAAGGTAATTCAAGATGAAGCTCACAAATCAAGGTACTCAATTCATCCAGGATCGGATAAGATGTATCATGATATAAAGGAATACTACTGTTGGCCTAACATGAAAGGTGACGTAGCAACCTATGTGAGCAAATGCATAACTTGTTCTAAAGTCAAAGTCGAACACCAAAGGCCGTCTGGACTTCTACAACAACCAGAAATACCAAAGTGGAAGTAGGAGTGCATAGCTATGGATTTTGTGACGAAATTACCCCGGACGACAATTGGACATGATACGATTTGGGTAATAGTCGACCGATTAACCAAGTCTGCACACTTCCTACCCATGAAAGAAACATACAATATGGGCAAATTGGCCAACTTATATATCAAGGAAATTGTGTCAAGACACGGAGTACCGATATCGATCATTTCAGATCGAGACGGTCGGTTTACCTCAAGATTTTGGCAATCATTACATGAAGCCATGGGAACGCGGTTAGACATGAGTACGGCATATCATCTCCAAACAGACGGTCAAAGCGAGAGGACCATCCAGACATTGGAAGATCTGTTGAGAGCATGTGTGATGGACTTTGGTGGGAATTGGGACACTCACTTAACTTTGGTTGAGTTTTCATACAACAATAGCAACCACACCAGTATTAAAGCGGCTTCATTTGAGGCTTTATACGGGAGAAAATGTCGTTCTCCCCTATGTTGGGCAGACATTGGAGAGAGACAATTGACTGGACCAGAAATCATACAAGAAACAACGGACAAAATCAGTCAAATTCGAAAAAGATTGGAAGCTGCCAACAGCCGACAGAAAAGTTATGCGGACGTTCGTAGAAAACCATTAGAATTTCAAGTGGGGGACAGAGTATTTCTGAAGGTGTCCCCATGGAGAGGAGTTGTCAGATTCGGTAAACAAGGAAAGCTTAACCCCCGATTCATTGGACCATTTGAGATCAAAGAATGAATTGGACAAGTTGCCTACCGACTCGAACTGCCAGGAGAGCTTAGAGGTATACATGATGTGTTCCATGTATCTAATTTAAAGAAGTGCATGTCCGACGAATCACTAATCATACCATTGGAAGAGGTTCATGTCGACGATAAGCTTTATTTTGCCGAAGAACCTATAGAAATTCTAGACTGGAAGGTTCAAAAACTCAGACGAAATCAGATTAAGCTGGTTAAGGTTAGATGGAACTCGAAACGAGGACCTGAATTTACCTGGGAATGACAGGACCAAATGCAGCAAAAGTACCCTCATTTGTTTAAAGTCGAAACCAGAGCGTGTACGACAGTGAGAAAATTTCGGGACGAAATTTCTCAAACGAGGGGAGACTGTAACAACCGGTCAAAATCCGGGTAAATGTCTTTATCTATATATTAAATAAATATAATTTTTGCGTCAAACGTGTCTAATTTAATAACCTCTCTCCAAATTTAAAAACCCTAATTTAAATTTAGGTTCAAATTACTACATTTAGTATTTTATTAGATACTTTAAAAATTATTTTTAATTAATAAATAAATAAAATAATAATAAAAACATTAGTGGGTTTGTAATGATTGGAAAATATATTGTTGTCAGCCAAGATCTCTCTTGATAAACTACACATGCAAAAAAATCACTCTTAAAAATCCACTAACTCACATTAAACACACACACACGCATATCTACTCTCACCTCTCCACCTCCCTCTCTTCTCCCTCCCATCGGCCACCCTCTCACCGCCAAACCACCCTCACCGCCGAACCACCCATCGCCGCCACTGCCAAGGGACGGCAGTGGCATCACCGCCACCATCGGCCGCCGGTTCCACCTCCCTCCCCTCTTTCTCTATTTCTCTCTCGGTTAACAACCATCACCGCCCCCCCCTTCCCGGTCGCAAGGAAACACCACCACAACCATCACCGCAACCACCATCAAGCCACACCACCATCACCTACAAGGAACCATCAACTCGTGTACTACTTCAAAAATGAGAAAGACGGGCAGCCACACAAAGGGGGACGGGTTCTTGATATTCGGGTGCTAGGAAACCGAGTGTTAGGAACATCAACATCTAAGTGTAAGGTTACTAAGGTGTACTTACTATGATTCTAACACAACTTTTTCCTTACATGCATGGATGATCAAAGCATAAGTTCATAGAAAACCTTCACTCATTTGGATAATAACTTGGTAAACAAGTATATGAATGTCTCTATGTAGTTAGAATAAACTAAGAATCTGATTTGGGCATATAAACAAATAGATACGATAAGAATTAGTATCTAATGACAAAGTATGATGTTGGGGATTGTGAAAATGTATAAGTATGGAGAATTTATATTTTAGAATGATGTAGTTGAGATGATGGGATGAGGACACTTATAAAACAAGGACATTTATTTTAGAAGAACAAAGTACAAATGATACAAAAGATAAAAAGATTATGACGACGTTGAACTATAATGGTAGGAAACAAGACATAAATTAAAATGCAAACAGTGAAAACATAACTGAAAAACGTAATGAAAAACATAAATAATTCTTTTATTCGTAAAAATATACATTCAACACACTAACTAGTTCTTAAAAACCCTAGTTGATGAGAATTAGCCTTGTATTTGTGATCAATTTAAACATTGTTTAATGATAAAAATCATTTGTATTCAGGATCATAATAACAGTACAGGACTTTCTGATATAGATCATAGTCGATTATTGGAAGGTGAGTATTTCAGCCCCTTTTTCAAGTACTGTTTTTATCTAAAGTAATTTTTGGGGGAAAAGCATGATTTAAAGACATGAATTATTTTATATATGATGATCGATTGAGAAAACGAATATATTAAGTGTGTACTAATTGTTTCATATGTACTTAATGTTCAATTGAGTGTATGGAATCAAAATTATGTTATTGTTATTTCGAGGATGAAATAATCACTTAGATTACATAGACACAATAGCTAATGTTATAGCCTAATGGGCCTTTTGATTCGTATTAGAAAATGATATTTTATTGAGCTAAATATGCTAAAAATAAATGTCATCCTCAACCTGTTTTTTTTGTGCTTTTATGAAATATGTAATGGCTGGTTTTTGGCAACTTCTAAAAGCACATTTAACATTTGACACCTACAACTACCATTACCCCTTAAAATCAACCACAACCTAAAAGAAAAGACACAACTAATGCATGGAACACAAATATACTGAGCAACCACACCAAGAGAGTTTTTGATTTGCTAACCTGTTCGGCAAGCTCGAGGAACTCCCCACGAAGATGATATTCATTTCGAAAATCATTTCATAGCCCCTAGTAGAAAACAAATAAATAATCAAATAAAAGTTAACAATACAAAAGTTAAAACAAAACAACAATAGGCAGTTGCTAAAATATAATTTTTCCAATGTAAGCGCATTCTATTACAATCACGCAATATCATTGCAATATATAACTAGATCATTTAATCCAAGGATTACTAATGAGAAGCTTCACCACCAACTATTCACATCATATAATAAAATCACAAATTAACATCAACCCTTGAAACACAAATTTGATCATCACATATTGTAACATCGCGTATTTTGTTTAATAAAAGTTAAAATTTTATTCGTCGATGTTGATAATTACAATAATTATAATAATAATAATAATAATAATAACAATAATAATGAAAATAACCTTAATAAATAATAACAATAATAATAATAATAAAAATACAATTGTTTATAGAAATATATATTTTTAAATCAAGTGCAGGGGGGTATTTTGAAATTTATGAAACTTAAAAATTAAGTTTCTAGCATAAAATATAAACAACCTAAACTACAGGGGGCCAAAGTGTAAATTTTTTTTTAAAACCCTTTCTCCCCCGTCGACACCCGTTTTTCCGGCGACTCGCCGGCGAGACTCCGGCCAAAACTCCGGCGAAGCCAAAATGGTAAAAATACACCATTTCAACCCACAAAACCGGTCCCAATGTGTTCGTGGATGAGTTTCGAACTCAATGCAACCATTAAACACCATTAATTGTCGGTAATAATCGAATCCGAAGCTCCACATCGAACACACAAAATTCCCGACAAGAAATCGGGCAATTTACCCAAATTGAACCCCACAATCACACCGAAAGTTTCCTTGGATCCAATTTGGATTGAATTTCAACACAAAACGTGTTGAATTAGTCAAATAAACGGCTAAATTCTTCACTTTATTCTCGGATTCTACACAGCTCATAAACCCACTCAAACAGCATCAATAAACAAATTAAAGCTGCAAAATCGATCATTAATACATACCCAATCGAACTCTGGTTTCAATTTTACCAAACACAAACATAAACACTGAAATCAATCTTCATCTTCATCGCGACCTGCAACTCACTCGAACTCGACCTTCGGAGTTTCAAAACCTGAAATTGATTAGGGGCTTTCACTCTCGATCATCATCCAAAGCTTCATATCAATTTAATTTGATTATCATCACGATCTGAGCAACATTCGATTGGCATCTAGTCGCGGACCTATCTCAAACTCAAACACCTCGAATACACCATCTTAACAGGTAATTAATACCTCTACAAACTCGGTTTTTCATGGGGAATGAAAGCCCCATGATTTCAGTAGCAATAAAAATCGAATCGAGGTTCAATTTGAAGAAATTCAAACCTAGGGTTCTTCGGGTTTGGGGGTTCTGTTGGGTGGTGTTTAAAATCAAATAAAACCGGATCATAACCGCGGCTAAGGCCTTGGTTCACCGGTTCCCACGCTCTATCACATCCGAGAGGTCCCGGGTTCGACCCCGGGCCACCTCATATATTTTTTAAACACTCTTTTTAAGCATTAAAAATTCAGAAAAAAATTCTAAAAATCATAAAAACATTTTTACAAACATTAGAAATTTTTAAAACAACCTAATTATTTTTCTGAAATTTATTTCAACATTTTAATTATTTATTTTAATTGTTTTAAATAAATAAAATAACTAATTATATTTTCTACCAATTTAAAATTAGTGTATAATATATAATTATAAATTGAATCCAATATATCTACATAGATATATACTATCCGATTATCGAAACAATTTTTATTTGAATAAATTACATGTGTATAAATTTTTTTACATAATCGTATACAATTTATAACTAACATACGACGTATAATTATGTTTACTTATGTATAAATGTATTATATACATATAATTATGTATATAAATATACATATAATTATATATAATTACATGATTATTATGTATATAATTATACATATACAATTTATTAATAAATTGTATATATGTATAACTTATATGTATAAATTATTTTAAAATTGTTGACATAATCACTTACAACCAATTCATTTCAAGACATTCAAACCAAATAAAATTTATAAATTTAAACTACCATTCAAGACCCGATGGAAAACCTAATACATTCCCAAATTCCCAAATCATTATTATTCTAACTAGAGACACCGTTCCTTAGGTTAATCATAAGGAAATCATTGGTGTTTAATCTATCACGTCCAAATTCAAATCTCGTCAATCAAGTGAGTATTCATATCCCCTTTTTATATCATTTCCTATTTGGGGGAAATCATGTGATACAATATATTCTATCATGATATTCTATTGTTATTTCATTTTCAATTCAATTCAAGACAGGTTATGTTATTACTTGCAAATACGTGAACGTACTGTGATAAACTGGACGACAGTAAAACCCTAATTCAATCAATCAATCCTGGTATCAATGGTAGATCTACTGGTTTGGATAACCCACCCCACATGGCTTACGAGTGGTGATTATACCAGAGGCAATTAGTCAATCTATGGTGTTGTGTGGAGTCTATTATATGCAAGTGTCAAGTCAAGGGGTTTATATTGTGTCGGTTTATCTATATGCTTCGCGGTTGCCATATAAGTCTTAATATTACCTTGTGAATTGAATTACAATCGATGGATAAATCAATCAATCTATATGTATATTCAAAACTGTGATTACTCACCAGCTAACTCGTTAGCTGACTTTATTTTCTCACATGATTTCAGGTTAAGCAAGATAGTGGACTTCTACGTGCTCATCTAAGACACGGACCTAGTTAAAATAAAAGACGATTATTATTTGTGGTTTCGATTGTTGTATTTGTGTATGTTGAACTTATTTTATCTTGTAATCTGATTGTAATATTATTTCCACTATTAGACAACCATGTGTTATGAACAATCCATCATTCCCTCGTCCGCTCCGATGATTCCGCCGTCGGTCGGGGTGTGACAGATTGGTATCAGAGCCATGGTTATAGGGAATTAGGTTATTAGAAATGGAATGACCTAGACTATAACTAAGTACCTTTACACATGAGTCCTCTCATGTATTTTATATGCTTAGATAGGATTGTATGTGCTTTACATGTTTATACCTGATTATGTTTCATACACTTTGAATCTATCAATATACACACGAATCTTAACTCATACTCTAAGGCACTGTGTGCCTAATTCAAGTGATTTCAAACTCCAAAAAAAAAACTCGATTGTTATTCATGGTTTTCAAATCTCGTCAAAGTCCGTGTCACACGACCGAGAACATGCAATGCTGGAAGAGTGGGATACCTGTATCTTAAGGTGTTCTGTCTAGGCAAGGTATTTCATACAACTTGATTACCTTACCTGGGAACCCTCGAGATGAGTATTCGCTTATAGGTACGCATGCCCTCGTGCTGGACACAAATACTTTGATAAGTCAACGTATTCGTTTTAGGTTGCGAACCGAACGTTTACACTCCTAACCTCTCATTGTTGTTTTAAACAATCTCATTAACGATTTTATTATTTTGAAAAGTTTTAAAAACCAATTACCCGTTACTCATAAAGGTTTCTTCGTTCCTTATTATACAGCATGTCTTCTCGTCAAAACCGCTCCCGATCTAGAAGCTCTGGCCGCAAGATTGCTGCTATGGTGGCACGTGAAGTTGCTGCGGTTATCCCAACACTGCTTACTCATTTGAACCAAGGCAACAATACTGTCCAAAACACAACTGCACCAAACACTGTCCAAAACCCAACTGCACCAAACCCTCCCAAAACTTGTACTTACAAGCATTTCAATTCCTGCAATCCCACTAAGTTTAGCGGAGCCGAAGGTGCCACTGGTCTTTTACAGTGGTTCGAGAGTATCGAGAACACTTTCCTCAATAGTGAATGCCCCGAGAATCTCAAGGTTCGTTACGCTACAAGTGTTCTTCAAAAGAGAGCACTCACTTGGTGGAACAGTGAGAAACGAACCCGCGGAACTGATGCAGCATTAGCATTGACGTGGGATGAAGTTAAAGAGCTTATGACTCGGGAATTCTGTCCGAGAAATGAAATTAAGAAATTGGAAGCTGAGTTCTGTGACTTAACTCAAGAAAGTGGAGAAAATCTAGCTTATACCAACCGATTTCATGAACTGAGTCTACTTGTTCCTCATCTGGTTACTCCTTTATCTCGGGCTATCGAGAAATACATCGGTGGTCTACCCATGCAAATTCAAGACACGGTGTGGGGTAGGAATCCTGCAACCTTGGAAGATACCATCCGGTTAGCTGCTCAGCTAACTGACAATCATGTCAAGGCTGGAACTCTGACTAGGAAAGGTGCTAAGAAGGTGCCCGGGAAACCCTCAGCTGAAACCCCTAAGGAGGAAAAACCTGAACCTTCTCAAAACAGGAAGAGGAAGGCTAAATCCCAAAACTTTGCTGTGATTACCCCTGCTGTGCCAATAAATCAAGTCCCTCCAACTCGTCAAACAGTAATCAACAACCAACCACCGATGAAAAAGCCATACGCTGGACCCTTTCCGCAATGTGACCACTGCAAGTATCACCATCCTGCTAACATTCAGTGTCGCCAATGCACAAACTGTGGTCGTTTCGGCCATACATTCAATGTGTGCAAGAATACTGCAAGGGTTCCAGTTACCACACCGACTGTTCAGCATACCCCGACAATCACACACGCAAGAGCTTGCTACCAATGCGGAGATCCTAACCATTTCCGCAACCAATGTCCGAAGCTTCTCAAGGCCGTCCCTGCAGCGCAAGGTCGAGCATTCAACATCAATGCCCAACAAGCCCAAGTTAGCAACGACGTGGTGAACGGTATGTTCCAAATTAATAATCAATACGCTTCGATTCTTTTTGACACCGGTGCCGATAAAAGTTTTGTATCCTTAGACTTTGAGCCCTTACTTGCTAGTGCCCGAACCAAGCTAGAAAACCCCTTTACGGTAGAGATAGCTGACGGAAAACCCATTACAATTAATTCTGTTATTCCTGACTGTACTTTGAATCTAAGTGAGCATGATTTCTCTATCAATCTTATACCCATGCAACTGGGTAGTTTCGATGTTATAATAGGCATGGACTGGTTATCAAAGAATCATGCCGAAGTAATTTGTCACGAAAAGACCATTCGTATTCCTCTCCCGACCGGAAGCATACTACAAATCTACGGGGAAAAACCTTACAAGGGGCTTAAACTCGTGTCTTGTACCAAAGCTCAAAAGTACCTCCGCAAGCATTACGTGGCTTTCTTAGCTCATATCGTGAAGGCAGATGAGAAATCTAAGAAGATTGAAGACATTCCGGTTGTTCGAGAGTTTCCTGAAGTCTTTCCCGATGATTTAACCGGTCTTCCTCCCGTTCGTCAAGTTGAATTCCGAATCGACCTTGTACCTGGTGCAACTCCCGTGGCAAAATCTCCTTATCGACTTGCACCATCCGAGATGCAAGAACTTGCTAGTCAATTGCAAGAACTGTCAGACAAAGGATTCATTCGCCCGAGCTCATCACCATGGGGAGCTCCAGTCTTATTCGTAAAGAAAAAGGATGGCTCATTCCGTATGTGCATTGACTATCGGGAACTCAATAAACTCACAATCAAGAACCGTTACCCATTACCCAGAATCGACGATCTATTTGATCAGCTTCAAGGAGCCACTCACTTCTCAAAGATCGATCTTCGTTCTGGTTATCACCAACTCCGTGTGCATGATGATGATATTCCAAAAACCGCTTTCCGAACAAGATATGGCCATTACGAGTTTACAGTGATGCCATTCGGGTTAACCAACGCACCGGCAGTATTCATGGATTTAATGAATCGCGTGTGCCGGCCATACCTAGACAAATTCGTGATCGTATTCATCGACGACATCTTGATATACTCCAAATCTAAATCCGATCACGAGAATCACCTTCGTCTAATACTCGAACTTCTGAAGAAAGAGAAACTATACGCCAAATTCTCAAAATGTGAATTCTGGCTTAATGAGGTTCAATTTCTTGGTCACATTGTAAACAGCAAGGGAATTCACGTTGATCCCGCAAAGATCGAGGCGGTAAAGAAATGGGGAGAACCTAAAACTCCTACAGAGATTCGTTCATTCCTTGGTCTAGCTGGATATTATCGACGTTTTATTCCTAACTTCTCGAAGATTGTTGTGCCACTCACTGCTTTGACCCACAAGGATAAGCCTTTTTCTTGGGGGCCTGATCAAGAAAAAGCATTTCAAACCCTCAAGCAAAAGTTGTGTGAAGCCCCGATTCTAACTCTTCCTGATGGAAACGACGACTTTGTTGTCTATTGTGACGCTTCAAAACAAGGTCTAGGTTGTGTACTCATGCAGCGAGGCAAAGTTATCGCTTATGCTTCAAGACAATTGAAGATTCATGAGAAAAATTATACGACGCACGATCTTGAACTGGGTGCTGTCGTATTCGCACTCAAAATCTGGAGACACTATCTCTATGGCACTAAATGTGTTGTATTCACCGATCATAAGAGTCTCCAGCATATCTTCAACCAGAAGGAGCTTAACATGAGACAACGACGATGGGTCGAACTACTCAATGACTACGACTGTGAGATTCGTTACCACCCCGGTAAAGCTAATGTCGTAGCCGATGCATTAAGTCGTAAGGGTCAAGTTATGCTTCAAAGTGTTACCATTCGAACCGACCTCTTGACCCGTATACTCGAAGCTCAACACGAATCGGTCACCGAGGGCAACATGTATGAGGAAATGTCATGCGGTGCTGAACTTCAATTGGAAACCAAGTCGGACGGACTACTGTATTTTCTAAATCGACTTTGGATTCCGAATCGCAATAATCTTCGAACAACCATCATGGATGAGGCTCATAAGGCTCGTTATTCTGTTCATCCGGGAGCAGATAAGATGTTCATGAATCTTCGGAACCAATATTGGTGGCCCGGCATGAAGAAGGATATAGCCTTGTATGTATCTAAATGCCTCACATGTTCCAAAGTCAAAGCCGAGCATCAACGTCCCTCTGGATTACTTGTACAACCCGAGGTTCCATTATGGAAATGGGAAAGCATATCCATGGATTTCATCACCAAGCTGCCTCGTACCGTTAGTGGTCACGATAGTATCTGGGTTATCATTGATCGATTGACTAAGTCGGCTCACTTCATTCCAATTCGGGAAGATTATCGAGTCGAGAAATTGGCTCGTATTTACATCAATGAAATAGTCAGTCGGCATGGTGTACCTTTAGATATTATCTCTGATCGCGATGGTCGTTTTATCTCTCGTTTCTGGCAAAGTCTTCAATCGTCTTTGGGAACTCAACTGAATCTCAGCACAGCCTATCACCCCCAAACCGATGGTCAAACTGAAAGAACGATACAGACCCTCGAGGATATGCTCCGGGCTTGTGTCATTGATTTCAGTGGATCGTGGGATTCTCATCTTCCGTTGATCGAATTCTCATACAATAACAGTTATCATACCAGCATCCAGATGGCACCATTTGAGGCCTTGTATGGTCGGAAGTGTCGATCTCCCATCTGCTGGTCTGAAGTTGGTGAATCATAGATTACTGGTCCGGAATTGATACAAGAAACAACCGACAAAATCCATAAGATCCGTGATAACTTAGTCGCTGCTAGAAATCGTCAAAAGCATTATGCTGACAAAAGACGTAAGCCCATGGAATACAATGTCGGTGATCTCGTACTTCTTAAGGTGTCACCTTGGAAGGGAGTGACTCGCTTTGGAAAGAAAGGGAAGCTAGCACCTCGTTACGTGGGTCCATTCAAAGTGCTCGAGCGAATTGGGAAAGTGGCCTACAAGCTTGAACTACCTCAAGAACTTAGCAACATACATCCGACGTTTCATGTTTCAAATCTCAAGAAATGTCTTGCCGATGAAAATCTCCACATTCCACTCGACGAAGTCCAGATTGATGAATCTATGCACTTTATTGAGAAGCCTGTGGAAATTATGGATCGGGAAGTTAAACAACTCAAACGTAGTCGGATACCCATTGTCAAAGTTCGTTGGGAGTCTAAACGTGGGCCAGAGTACACCTGGGAACGTGAGGACCAAATGAAAACCAAGTACCCTCATCTTTTCGTTTCAGCCTCCTCGTGATTTAAATTTCGGGACGAAATTTTCTAAAGCAGGGGAGACTGTAACATCGCGTATTTTGTTTAATAAAAGTTAAAATTTTATTCGTCGATGTTGATAATTACAATAATTATAATAATAATAATAATAATAATAATAATAATAATAACAATAATAATGAAAATAACCTTAATAAATAATAACAATAATAATAATAATAAAAATACAATTGTTTATAGAAATATATATTTTAAATCAAGTGCAGGGGGGTATTTTGAAATTTATGAAACTTAAAAATTAAGTTTCTAGCATAAAATATAAACAACCTAAACTACAGGGGGCCAAAGTGTAAATTTTTTTTTAAAACCCTTTCTCCCCCGTCGACACCCGTTTTTCCGGCGACTCGCCGGCGAGACTCCGGCCAAAACTCCGGCGAAGCCAAAATGGTAAAAATACACCATTTCAACCCACAAAACCGGTCCCAATGTGTTCGTGGATGAGTTTCGAACTCAATGCAACCATTAAACACCATTAATTGTCGGTAATAATCGAATCCGAAGCTCCACATCGAACACACAAAATTCCCGACAAGAAATCGGGCAATTTACCCAAATTGAACCCCACAATCACACCGAAAGTTTCCTTGGATCCAATTTGGATTGAATTTCAACACAAAACGTGTTGAATTAGTCAAATAAACGGCTAAATTCTTCACTTTATTCTCGGATTCTACACAGCTCATAAACCCACTCAAACAGCATCAATAAACAAATTAAAGCTGCAAAATCGATCATTAATACATACCCAATCGAACTCTGGTTTCAATTTTACCAAACATAAACATAAACACTGAAATCAATCTTCATCTTCATCGCGACCTGCAACTCACTCGAACTCGACCTTCGGAGTTTCAAAACCTGAAATTGATTAGGGGCTTTCACTCTCGATCATCATCCAAAGCTTCATATCAATTTAATTTGATTATCATCACGATCTGAGCAACATTCGATTGGCATCTAGTCGCGGACCTATCTCAAACTCAAACACCTCGAATACACCATCTTAACAGGTAATTAATACCTCTACAAACTCGGTTTTTCATGGGGAATGAAAGCCCCATGATTTCAGTAGCAATAAAAATCGAATCGAGGTTCAATTTGAAGAAATTCAAACCTAGGGTTCTTCGGGTTTGGGGGTTCTGTTGGGTGGTGTTTAAAATCAAATAAAACCGGATCATAACCGCGGCTAAGGCCTTGGTTCACCGGTTCCCACGCTCTATCACATCCGAGAGGTCCCGGGTTCGACCCCGGGCCACCTCATATATTTTTTAAACACTCTTTTTAAGCATTAAAAATTCAGAAAAAAATTCTAAAAATCATAAAAACATTTTTACAAACATTAGAAATTTTTAAAACAACCTAATTATTTTTCTGAAATTTATTTCAACATTTTAATTATTTATTTTAATTGTTTTAAATAAATAAAATAACTAATTATATTTTCTACCAATTTAAAATTAGTGTATAATATATAATTATAAATTGAATCCAATATATCTACATAGATATATACTATCCGATTATCGAAACAATTTTTATTTGAATAAATTACATGTGTATAAATTTTTTTACATAATCGTATACAATTTATAACTAACATACGACGTATAATTATGTTTACTTATGTATAAATGTATTATATACATATAATTATGTATATAAATATACATATAATTATATATAATTACATGATTATTATGTATATAATTATACATATACAATTTATTAATAAATTGTATATATGTATAACTTATATGTATAAATTATTTTAAAATTGTTGACATAATCACTTACAACCAATTCATTTCAAGACATTCAAACCAAATAAAATTTATAAATTTAAACTACCATTCAAGACCCGATGGAAAACCTAATACATTCCCAAATTCCCAAATCATTATTATTCTAACTAGAGACACCGTTCCTTAGGTTAATCATAAGGAAATCATTGGTGTTTAATCTATCACGTCCAAATTCAAATCTCGTCAATCAAGTGAGTATTCATATCCCCTTTTTATATCATTTCCTATTTGGGGGAAATCATGTGATACAATATATTATATCATGATATTCTATTGTTATTTCATTTTCAATTCAATTCAAGACAGGTTATGTTATTACTTGCAAATACGTGAACGTACTGTGATAAACTGGACGACAGTAAAACCCTAATTCAATCAATCAATCCTGGTATCAATGGTAGATCTACTGGTTTGGATAACCCACCCCACATGGCTTACGAGTGGTGATTATACCAGAGGCAATTAGTCAATCTATGGTGTTGTGTGGAGTCTATTATATGCAAGTGTCAAGTCAAGGGGTTTATATTGTGTCGGTTTATCTATATGCTTCGCGGTTGCCATATAAGTCTTAATATTACCTTGTGAATTGAATTACAATCGATGGATAAATCAATCAATCTATATGTATATTCAAAACTGTGATTACTCACCAGCTAACTCGTTAGCTGACTTTATTTTCTCACATGATTTCAGGTTAAGCAAGATAGTGGACTTCTACGTGCTCATCTAAGACACGGACCTAGTTAAAATAAAAGACGATTATTATTTGTGGTTTCGATTGTTGTATTTGTGTATGTTGAACTTATTTTATCTTGTAATCTGATTGTAATATTATTTCCACTATTAGACAACCATGTGTTATGAACAATCCATCATTCCCTCGTCCGCTCCGATGATTCCGCCGTCGGTCGGGGTGTGACACATATCTTTTAATGGCCCCAGGTAGAGAACAAATAAATAATCAAATAAAAGTTAACATATATAAAAACTAAATCAAAACAGCAATAATAAGATATAACTTTTCATATGCACGAGCATTTTCATACAATTATTCAATATCAAGAATGCAAAATATAATCAAATCTTTCAATCCTAGGATTACTAATCAAAAGTTTTAACAACTAATATTCACATCATATAATAAAATCACATGAAACCCAAACTGGATTATTCAAGTTGAACTTGTTTAACAGAATCTAGCAGCAACCGAGCTTGAAGTTAACAGAACAACAATAGCTGATAAACAACAAGAACGGACAAGTACATAATTCTGCCAAAATATGTAATGAAAATGAACTAATACTAGAAATCAAACATAGCTAAAATATACAACAAACTAAAATAAACAACAATGATAGCTCACAAATCGTTAACAAAGTGTTTCAAGATCAAATGATATAAAGCTTACCAACTGTTTGTGAGGTTCAAGTTCAAAAGCACATTCTACTTGTTAAATTTCATTCTACTTGATCTTTATCGATGATTGTCATCCATAATTGATCAATTCAAGAGTGTCTTGAAGTTCATGAACAATAACTGATCATTTAACACTTCATTCTTCTTAATGTTTGGTCAATCAATCCAATAGAGCCTCCTTTGATACAATAACCAGAATACACCTCGAATAAACTTACCTACTTTAAGGTGAAACATTAGTAATACATATGCTCATTCAATCACATCTATCTCACATTTTAGGAAGAGCAAAACAGCCCTCTGTTTATTGGGTCAAATTAAATAGATTAGACATAACACAAAATCAAAGAATTAAGAATAGAACGGTTACCTACGACTTAGGCGAGTTTGTTTCTACTGTTGGTTGAGCCTGGAGGCTGTGAACCCATGAGTGCCTACAGGACTACAGACTACTAAAGGCCGATTCCGTGAAAGCATGAAATATGCTGATTGGGATTAGGCAGATCTGCAAATTTGAATAAATTGAGATAATGATAGGCCATTGAACTTCAATAATTTTGTCAAAGCATATTAATCTTTTATTAGTAACTAGTTTTCTAAATAATAAAAAAAGGTGAAGGTAGAGGTACATAAATATAAAAATAAATAAAAGATAATAAGATATACCTCAAAGTAGGGTTAGGTATTGTTAGCTCACAGCATTTGCTTTTCAAATCCAAGAACATGTGAGATTATGTCCAAACGGAGTACCTTAAAAAGCTTTCCAAATAAAGACAACATGAGAATAGATAATAGTAACTTCGTATAGGCATCAACTGTCGAAATGGGGCCCCCGCTGGAGAGGCACCAAAAGCAGTGGATGTTTTACCGGGATATTTTCACTATGCAAGTGGCTAAGATTTGACTTCCTTGGGTGCAGAACTGATGTCAAATGGTTTTATGTAGATTCATGTATTGGCAGATAAACAAATAAATTAAATGAATAACTGTAGGAAACAACATCATTGATAAAATAAATATAAAACTTGGAGCAGCCACTGAGATAATTCTTCAAAGTTCAATCTATTCTCTACATTCACCCAAAGACGCTTTCCATTACATTACATCTTTATCAATTTCAGCGACTGAACAATTTCCTCCAAGAGTATTTTAATACAGTGTAGTCCTATCATGAGCAAACATGTAAATGGTGAGGTGGCAATTTGATCCCGTACAGGTCAAACGGATTAAGCTATAGAGTATTTAACTAAAATATACAAACTGTAGTAGTGAAGTTTTTGACAGGTCATAATGTGAAACAACTTTTAGTCACGCGCATTATGAAAAAGATAAGATTACTACTAAAGGCAACCACAGGAGCTTGAACTTACAAACAGTTACACAGTAATGCATTCCTAGTTCTCGAATGTGACTTCCGTCTTGTAACATACCATGTAAACTTGTCAAACCACAAAGCTACTAAAAACATCATTGTCATATATATAAAAATCACGTTACAAAAAAATAAAAATTATAAATACTAATAGTAAAAATCATAAAAAATAGAATATCAAGACAAAATCATTATCAAGAGAGCAATCCACGTTACAAAAGCACCTTTGTCCCCCAATTAACCGCAAAGTACAAGCCTCAAAGGCTCTATGTACAAAGACACATTAAAATAGGTTTTAAGGTGCTCTAGTAAGGGCATTCCTAGTTCTCGAATGAGATTTTAGTCTTGTAACATACTACGTAAGTCCATGAAACCACAAGCTACTTGAAAAATCTCATAACGGAAGTACATAAAATAAAAGATATTCGAAGAAGTAAAGGGCAAGAACTCAAGTAATCACTGAAAAATTACATAACAAAAAATAAAATGATGAAAAACAGAATCATAATAATTAGAAAATAATAGAAAGATCTTCATCAAGAAAACAATCCCCGCTAGAGTACAAGACGACTTAAAATATGCATTTAAGTGTTCAAGTAGGGAGATTTCAAGTTCTTGAGTTGAAAACTTTCCAACAATAAAGAAGCGTTGAACCACACAACTTGCCAAAATACTAAAATTAAAGAGAGTAATGGAAACCAGGGGCAGAAACTCTGTAATTATATCCAAAAATCTCATTAGCAGAAAAACAAATCAAATGATAATAAAGTTTAAATCATCTTAAGTGAAGTAGCAACACAGATACTTCATCAATAAAGCTATTGTATGTTACTTGGGTCAAATCATATAACAAAGAAACAAAGAATTACGAATGGAACCTATTACCTTCAACTTAGGCGAAATTGTTTTTGTTAGCGTGCAGCTAATAACAACAATAAAAGAATTACAAATGGAACCTATTACCTTCAACTTAGGCGCAATTGTTAGCCCATGCGAAACAAAGGACCTAAAAGGAAACGGAACATGTTTTAAACTGCATGGTTAGCGTGCAGCTAATAACAACAATAAATCACTTTAAAAATTCAATGTAAATACATACCTTTGGGATCTGAAGATCATAGCGTGCAGCCAAGAACAATCTTCGCTAACAATGAAAGAATTAATGGAAGAAAAAAAAGAAATTAAAACAAAAAAAGTCTTTCAAATCCAAATTACAGACATAATAGTTTATCGGAAAATCATCGTACCGTAAATGAAATTCTTCGTGTTGAATTGGGGAAAGTTGTTCGTTCCCGTATGAGGCGATCAAATTGTGAATGATTATACACACTGAAATTCTTAAAACATATAACGAACTAAAACGATTGTTCAAATAACCACAAGAATCAGACGATAGCTCAAAATTACCGAATGATTTTGTGAGAAGACCATTTGAGGATACGAAAGTTACGGTGGATTTGGTCGCCAATGCGTCGAGAGAGACGATTTACTGATTTAGGGTTTATAGTGATTTAGGTTTTATAGTGATTTAGGGGGTTTGGTTTTGTAACTGCGTAATAAGAGTTGCGCGTTTTATGTATTTTTGTCAAATATTTTATACGATATTCGATATGATTAGAGGTTGATTTCTTTCCTAATTTTATTTATTTATTTAACCACTTTAAAGATCATTTAATTAATAGTAGTCCGGCCAAAGCACTTTTTTTCTTTTTTTGCAAAAAAAGTGTTAAATTATGATTACAATTTTTTTAACTATTTTCTGAATAGTTTATAAACCATGGAATACATGTTAGGAATCAAGCGGCGCAGCGGAACCAACACACGAACACGCACAAACGATTATCACGCAGAAAACAGAACAATAAACGACACAAGGATTTAACGTGGTTCGGTCGGTGTGACCTACGTCCACGGGCTGCAACTAGGGTTTTCTTTATTTGCTCAGTACAAAAGATTACAATACATGACATGGGTATATATAGAGACTAATTAGGGTTAACTATTTAATTAACAAGAAAACTAAACATGGGCCCAAGTCCAAAGCGTTCACAAACCCAACAATCTCCCACTTGAAGGCTTTGCGATAAATTCTAGCCCGCCATTCAAGTACAAAGCAACCCAGTCGTCCAGTAACTTCAGTAATCTTTAAACAAGTCTTCCAAGCCTCCAGTTCCCTGAGAACAAGCTAAGACTTTATCACATCTCCTAGTTGCAGCGACCCCTCATCATCAAGTACCAGAAGGGTCAGTTGAAGCTCCCCCGAGCTCCAACTCAGTCTTGGCTAGTGCTGCCAACGACTCATCCTCCATCTTAACCGGTTTGGACATTCCACCGGATTCAAAGACACACCGAGGATCACCATCACTCTCCAAATTCAGCAAACAATAACCAGGAGAGAATTTTTCAGTCGCAGTCTTTAAAACCCAACGGTTCTTTGTAACTGTACCCGAAACACGTCTCGTGCTCCCACTGTCACCGAATCCCCTGAATGGTTTAGACTTCTGAACTCGTTCACCTAACATCCCTGCTTCAGACTTCATTTTGCAAAATGAAATCTCTTAGCACCAGATTTAGTGAACCGGATTTTGTCGTGCTTAACAGGGACGGTCATACATCCCTCAGCAGGTACCTCAACCATATACAATGACCCACGCTTCATACCACGAGCAATAACCAGATTACCATTGATCACCCTCCATTTACCACTACCAAACCTCACTTCCAGCCCTTATTCATCCAGCTGACCAACTGAAATCAGTTTCTTCTTCAGCCCTGGATCACCCTGACATTCTTAGGTTCCATGTAGTACCCAATGAAGTAACCAGATCAATATCACCCATTCCCGTTACCTCAAGTATCTCGTCATTGGCTAATCGTACCTTTCCAAAATCACCATATTTTAGATTCACCATCGTTTCCCCGTTGTCCATGGCGTGAAACGAAGCCCCTGAATCCATGACCCAAGAGTCCACACTGTTTTCCATACTGAGTATCAATGCATCATCATCAGAAACATCCCCAGCAGCAGTGTTCAATTCTTTCTTATTCGGACATTAACTCTTAACATGTCCCACCTCATTGCAGCTCCAACACTTCACATTCTTCCTAGGTAGATGAACTTCTTCCCCGACTCTTACTGTTCCTGTTATTACCCCGACCCCTGCCAACATTTAGTAGTTCACTATTAGATGACTCACCCGAGTTCCTTCGTCTGACGTCTTCACCCATAACTAGATCTCGAATACCATTAAGAGTGAAACCCTTAGTCCCCACAGGACTTGAAATTGCAGTCACAGTTCCAGACCAACTATCAGGCAGAGACAACAACAGCAGTAGAGCCTGAACTTTATCATTAAACTTAATTCCAACAGATACAAGTCTTGTTAAGATTGAATTTAGATTGTTAATGTGAGCAATCATTGAGCTTCCTTCTTTCATCCTTGTGTTCACCAGCTCCTGAATTAAGAACACCTTATTCGCTGCAGACGGTTTTTCATACATATTTGACAAAGCAGTCATCATACCATGAGCCGTGGTTTCCTTAATGACATTAAAAGCAACATTCTTCGTCAAGCCAATGTAATAACCGCACGAGCCTTCTTGTCCTTTAATTCCCAATCAGCTTGTTCTATTTTCGCAGTTTTTTCTTCCAGTACCATATCCAAATCCTTTTGACACAGTAATGCCTCTATTTGCATTTTCCACCAACCAAAATCAGTGCCATTGTACTTTTCGATCACAGTCTTCCGTCTTCAGCCATAGTAGCAAACCAGAGACAAAACAAACGAAACAGGCACGCTGAACAGTTGATAACCAGTCAACAAAGGATAGACACACCAGATCCGGTACTTCCAACCAAAACCCTAGAACCCGAAACACCCGACCCGGCGCTTCACCTGCAAAACCTGAGCGAAACCAGCAACTCCAAGAGTTCCCAGCCGGAACTCTAATCGCAAAAATCACTCAAAAAACAGCCCCCAGAACAACAGTAGCAAACAGAACTGAACAACAGTGGAAAAAACAGAAAAAAAATTCTGCCAGTACTGTTCACGGGGGGGGGGGGGGGCGGAAAACACTGTTCACGCGAAGAACACTGTTCACGACGGAAAACACTGTTCACGTGCGGAAAAACACTGTTGACGTTGGAAAACACTGTCCACGCGCGGAAAACACTGTTCACGCCGGAAAACACTGTTCAAGCCAGGAAAACACTGTTCACGCGGGAAAACACTGTTCACGCCGGAAACACTGTTCAAGCCGAAAACACTGTTCATGCTCTGTATTGTGGCGGCGGCTGCGGAGGAACCCTAGGTGGTGGCGGCGGCAGAAACCCTAGATAGCTTCAAATAAGATCTCCGAGATAATTAACCAACAATCTGCGATCGTTTCTTCAGTGCCTTCCGTGTGTACAACGAGCCAAAGCTCTGATACCACTTGTTAGGAATCAAGCGGCGCAGCGGAACCAACACACGAACACGCACAAACGATTATCACGCAGAAAACAGAACAATAAACGACACAAGGATTTAACGTGGTTCGGTCGGTGTGACCTACATCCACGGGCTGCAACTAGGGTTTTCTTTTGTAACATCCGGTTTCTAAATCTGGACTTGTAAATTATATTATAGTTATGATTAATTAAATTAAGTTGAGTTGATTAAGTGTTTAAGTGTTCAGTCGTATAAGTCATATGCGAATGAACTTCAGTCGCACCTCTTATGTGCGATTGAGACTCAGTCGTAGTAATCGTAGGCGTATGAGCTTCAGTCGCACAGTTCAGTCATACGAATGGTTCAGTCGTGCGACTGAAGGTGAGGCGGTTAAGTTGAAGTGTATGGATAAGTAGGGCGGTGCAGGGGTTCAAGGGCAGATTTCTATCTGCACCTATTCTGTTCTCTTGTTCCCTTCACACCCAAAACCCTGCTCTCACGAAATTGCCTAGACGAAACCCGTTTTGGTAAGTTTTGAACATCACGGAT
The DNA here is from genome assembly GCA_024085815.1 of Flaveria linearis. NCBI lineage: Eukaryota > Viridiplantae > Streptophyta > Magnoliopsida > Asterales > Asteraceae > Flaveria > Flaveria linearis. Next base: position 1,741,802 of record CM044002.1, read on the forward strand.
TAATCCGAAGATGTTATAAGTTGTGTGTATGGTTGAATTTGATCCAATAACCTGTTTAAATCAGTAAATTGGTCTGGTTCATTTCTGAATTAAAATCCAGGAATTCAAATCCAAGTTTTTGTGAAGTTTTAATGAAATAATGGTCCGAAACCATTGTAAACGATGTGTATAGGATCTGTTTTGAATATGATATGATTTGGATGGTTAAAACTCAATTTTGAGTGAGTTTGGATCAAAAACGTCAAGAACACAGCTGCTGATTCGTTTCAGACGAATGGGCTCAATCGCATGCCTCAGTCGTACGAACGAAAGTCTAGTCGTACGACTGAGTGCGAATGGAGGTTCAGTCGTGCGGTTGGAACTCAGTCGCCTGGTTAGAAGGCCGAATGAAGACGAGTGAACACTGGGTACGAATGAGAACTCAATCGTGCGAATGAACGGTTAGTCGTACGACTGAAGGTTCAGTCGCATGGTTCATTCGCATAGGTCCAGTCGTATGATTGCTCATTCGCATAAGCGTTCAATCGCATGAGGGCCTGTTTGAGAATAAGTTTATTGAATCAGGGTTTATTGCTTTAGATATACCTTGATTAGAGGAAGGACTAGTTACCTCGTGTACGTGGATTGTGTAGATTGTCATGAGAAAGTTGATAAGGTGAGTTCTAAGCCCTTTTTAAATGTTTGGTTTTAACATTCGGGCTAGCACACACATATTGATAAATGAATTGAATGTTTTAGTACCAGAATTGTGATAGTAATGATGAATATGTTTCTAACAGTTTGTCAAGCTGTTAGAGGGAAAGTGGGGGTAATAAATGATTACCTGAACATTGTTAATCATTACATGATGGTAATGATTGCAATGGGTCAGGTAGAGTGTAAAAGGTAGTCATCTGAGCATTGTTAATCATTACATGATGGTAATGATTCCAATGAGTCAGATGGGGTGTGATGATTAATGAAAATATGTTAAAACTGGTGCTAAAGGAAAGAATGTGTGAAGTGTAAATGAATGTGATAATATTGGCAATAACTGAAAGAAATGTTTTTGAAATGGTAATGTGATGTAAATCTCAACAGGCCAGTTAGGGTAAGATGCTGGGTGTGAAACTGTACAGTTTGATAGGAGTGATGACGATCACTCAGCTTTGTGAACATCTTGTGGTGACGACCCTAGATGATTATTTGGCATCCTACGGATGAGAGATAGTAACCGGCAGTTGCTAGATGTGGGCAACCGACGTTACTGGGTATGGGAGACTGGTAGTTGCTAGATGTGGACAACCGACGTCTCTGGGTATGGTAACCGGTAGTTGCTAGATGTGGGCAACCGACGTTACCGAGTATGAGAAACTGGTAGTTGCTGGATGTGGGCAACCGATGTTTCTGAGTGTAGTAACTGGTAGTTGCTGGATGTGGGCAACCGACGTTACTGGGTATGGGGAACTGGTAGTTGCTAGATGTGGGCAACCGACGTTCGATGGGACAGGTCCAGTGGGACAGAATAATGATAAAAGTTGAATTTATAATATTGCCAATAAAAAGATAGCTGTGGTGTGTATGAAAATGTTATTAATGTTTTAATGAAAATTAGAACTCACCAGCTTATCTGATGTTTTGAGTGTGTGTGTGTGCTAGGTAAGGAGGGATCCTCTGATAATAGAGGAAAGCAAGTATGAGCTGATGAGGACGCTATCCTGGAGCAACTGCTGGCATAGGATTTAGGACTTGCTAATATGTAAAAAGAGCAATGTATAATTAAATACAATCATATGTAAAATGTTTTAAAAAGTTGGGTTAATATATAATATTAGTGTTTAAAGTCTTCCGCTGTAAATAGTAAGCTCTGATTTGTGTTTAAATTATTAATCCAACTGCGTGACGTGCCTCCGGAGCCCTGCCGGGTTTAAGGCGTCACAGGTTGGTATCAGAGCAGTAGTTAAAGGGATCTAGTGTCATAATAACTAGACTTTAACTAGAAAATAAATATGCCAGCAGCGATAGCTAGATAGAATAGTTTATTAAAACAAGAGAAGGTGATGGGACTATCATGAGAAGGAATAACGAGAATAGTAAAAGTAAAGTAAACAATTAATAGTACTTGGCCAACATTATTAATAATTTACTTTACTATTAATATTCTGGTTATATACTTACATGCGAGTACCAAATAATCCTGATCTCGTTTTAATAGGTTATGGCTGATAGGGAGAGTGAAAGAATGCAAGGTGGAACCTCGGGAAGAAATGTTGATGAGAGCACCGAGGTGCTTAGTATGACAAGACAGCAATTCCATGATGCAATTGCTGAGGAGGTTCGTAAAGACTTGAATGTAGCTAGACCTGATGAAAGTAGGAATGTTGATAAAACTGAAGGGTCTAGCGAGAAAAAGGGAGTTACGTACAGTCAGTTTAAAGAATGTAATCCTCCACGATTTTCTGGGGCTATGGATGTGGTAGCCACTTATAAATGGCTTCGTGAAATGGAAGCCGTGATCAAGTTGAGTGAGTGTAGGAAGGATCAGAAAGTAAAGTTTGCAGCCCACACGTTTGTAGGTGAGGCTCTGTATTGGTGGGATACGGTTATCCAAACGTTAGGCGAGGAAGCTACTGACAAAATGTTGTGGTCTGAATTCAGAAAGTTAGTGTCGGACAAGTTTGTCCGAAAGGCGAGATGGATCGAATAGAAATGAGTTTCCTGCAGTTTCAGGCAGGTAATATGTCTCATAGGGAATACACGTCTAAGTTTGAGGAGATGGCGCAGTTGGTGCCTCATTTGGTGGTTCCCGAAGAGAAGAAAATTTTGAGGTATACACAGGGTTGCCTCAGGAGGTTAGAAAGTTGGTTAGATCATGTGCTCTGAGTTGTTACCAGTTGACGGTAAACTTAGCTGCAGATATGTATCAAGAAGTTTATGGTAGTAATGTGCTCCTGATGGAAGTAAAAGGAGGCATGAAGAACCCATAGTGCAAAGAAGATTTGAGAATCCAAGTTTTCAAAAGAAGGGTAGATTTGGAAGGGGTCAATTTCCGAGGAATGTCAGAAATGAGCTGCCACGTTGCGGGAAATGTGGTAGGCTACACCAGGGTGAATGCATGATTGGTAATAGAACTTGTTTTAAATGTGGAAGGTTAGGACATTATGCTAATGAATGTAATGAAAGTCCTCGTAAATGTTATGAGTGTGGAGAAACGGGCATATCCGAAGTGAATGTCCAAAGTTGGTAGTTAGAAAGCCTGAACCGGTTAGATCGATGAAAGGGTCAGGAGAAGGGTCAAGTGTGGCCAAGGGGCGAACATATTCTATGTCAGCTAGTGAGGCTAAAGCTTTGCCAGATGTAGTTTCAGGTATGTTTCTAATGAATGGAATTCCAGCTAATGTGTTATTTGATTCTGGTGCAAGTGGAAGTTTTGTATCTATTGATTTTTGCCCTATGCTTGCATGTGAAGTTCGACCACTAGAGGTAGCTTTTGTAGTTGAAACTGCTAATGATAGATCTGTGATGATTAGTAGTATGATTGATGGTTGTTATATTGAATTAGACGGATATAGATTACCTGTTAAACTATACCCTATGGTGTTAGGAGGATTTGATGTAGTTTTGGGTATGGACTGGTTGGCAAACCATGAAGCCCATATTGTATGTAATAAAAAGTTAATTCAATTAAGAGCACCAGATGGGAAAACAATTAATGTAAATGGTGATAGAGAGGAGTCAACTGTGAAAATAATATCTATGATAAAAGCTGATAAGTTAATGAGTTGTGAAAATAATATCTATGATAAAAGCTGATAAGTTAATGAGTCGTGGGTGTGCATCTTATTTGATATATGTAATTGATTCCCAAAAGTCTGTAAGAAAGATAGAAGACATTCCTGTGGTTAGAGATTTTGCAGATGTGTTTCCAGAGGAATTACCGGGTATTCCTCCTGATCGTGAAGTTGAGTTTAGAATTGATTTGGTTCCTGGTGCTAAGCCAGTTGCTAAGCCACCTTATAGATTAGCTCCATCGAAATTGAAGGAGTTAATGAAACAGACTGAAGACTTGCTGGAAAGAGGTTTCATTAGACCCAGTTCTTCCCCGTGGGGTGCTCCAGTATTGTTTGTGAAGAAGAAAGATGGGAGTATGCGTATGTGTATTGATTACAGAGAATTAAATAAGTTGACAATAAAGAATAAGTATCCACTCCCACGAATAGATGATTTGTTTGATCAGCTACAGGGAGCTAGTTGGTTTTCTAAGATAGACCTTCGTTCGGGATATCATCAGTTAAAAGTCAAGGAAGAAGATATACCTAAGACAGCGTTTCGCACCCGTTATGGTCACTATGAATTTTTGGTTATGTCTTTTGGGTTGACAAATGCACCTACTGCTTTTATGGATTTGATGAATAGGGTATGCAACCCAATGTTAGATCGATCAGTAATTGTGTTTATTGATGATATACTGATCTATTCGAAGAATGAGGGAGATCATGCTTGCCATCTTCGTGAAGTGTTGGAAAGATTGAGAAAAGAAAGGCTTTATGTAAAATTTTCTAAGTGTGAGTTTTGGTTGCGGGAGGTACAGTTTTTAGGGCATGTGATTAATACAGAAGGTAATTTAGTAGATCCTGCCAAGATTGAAACAGTAGTGAGGTGGAGTCCTCCAAAGACGCCATCTGAGGTTCGCAGTTTCTTGGGTCTGGCTGGTTACTATAGAAGGTTTATTCAGGATTTTGCCAAAATCGCATCCCCGTTAACGAAACTGACGAGGAAGAATGAAGAATACGTTTGGGGACTAGAACAAGAAAATGCATTTCAAGAACTGAAGCAGAAGTTAACCCAATCACCAGTGCTGTCGTTGCCAGATGGAAATGAAGGTTTGGTGATTTATTCAGATGCTTCGTATCAAGGTCTAGGCTGTGTTTTAATGCAGAGGGGACGAGTAATTGCTTATGCTTCCAGACAGTTAAAAGAACATGAAAAGAATTATCCGACACATGATTTAGAACTGGTAGCAGTGGTATTTGCCTTGAAGATATGGAGGCATTATTTGTATGGGGTGAAATGTACAATTTACACAGATCATAAGAGTTTGAAGTATTTCTTTGATCAGAAGGAATTTAACATGCGCCAGCGGAGATGGTTAGAATTGGTGAAAGATTATGATTGTGAAATACTTTACCATCCTGGTAAAGCAAATGTGGTTGCTGACGCATTAAGTAGAAAGAATGAACACCCTCCAATTAGAGTTAAGTCATACAAGTTAGTGATAACCCCAGATTTTATGCATCAGTTACGAGAAGCTCAATTAGAAGCACTGAAAGAATAGAATGTGAAGCAGGAACGAATGAAGGGTCAAACAAAGGATCTGGAAGAAAACAGTTTTGGGGTTAAAACGAAATGTGGTCGTATGTGGGTTCCGATTAAGATGAGGGAATTGGTGTTAGATGAAGCTCATAAGTCTAGATATTCTATACATCCTGGTGCTACTAAGATGTATAAAGATTTGAAACAAGAATATTGGTGGCCTGGTATGAAGTTTAATGTGATGCAATATGTAAACAAGTGTTTGACGTGTCTTCAGATTAAAGTTGAGCATCAAAAGCCATATGGTAAGCTTCAACCTTTAGAAATCCCGAAATGGAAGTGGGAAGAATTGACAATGGATTTCATAACCAAGCTTCCGCGTACAGCTAAAGGTTATGATACCATTTGGGTCATAGTAGATAGATTGACACGTAGTGGGCATTTCTTACCAATCAAGGAAACGTATAACTCTGAGAAATTAGCAGAACTGTTTATTCGAGAGATTATTACTCGACACGGGGTACCATTGTATATTGTGTCAGATAAGATACGCGTTTTACTTCGAGATTTTGGAGAAAGTTTCATGAAGATATGGGTACTCGTCTGTTACACAGCACGTCTTTCCACCCAGAAACTGATGGGTTGACTGAAAGGACTATCCAAACAGTTGAAGACATGTTACGAGCTTGTGTTATCGATTTCGGTGGTAGCTGGGATAGTCATCTGCCATTAGTTGAATTCTCCTACAATAACGTTATCATTCTACGATTGGGAGAGCCCCTTATGAGATGTTATATGGCAGGAAGTGTAGGAGTCCCATATGTTGGGGAGAAGTTGGGCAGAAAGAGTTGGGCAGTTTGGAAATTGTACAGGCTACGAATGAGAAACTGGATCAGATCAAAGTTCGGTTTAAAACAGCTCAGGATCGACAAAAGTCTTATGAAGATAAAAGGCGAAGGCATATAGAGTTTGGGGTAGGAGATAGAGTTATGTTGAAAGTATCTCCTTGGAAGGGAATTATCAGATTCAGAAAGAGGGGAAAGTTAAGTCCTCGTTTTATAGGACCGTTTAGGATTATAGAACGGATTGGGGAAGTGGCCTATAAACTAGAATTACCCGATCAGTTGCAAGGAATTCATCCAACCTTTCATGTATCACAGTTGCGCAAGTGTTTGGCCGATGAGAATGCTTATGTACCTTTGGATGATATAGAAGTGGATGATAAGTTAAACTATGTTGAGAAACCTACTGCTATAGTAGACAGAAAGGTGAAAAGGCTGAGGAATAAAACTATTGAGTTAGTTAAAGTGCAGTGGTGCAGTGGTCGAATAGAAAGGGGTCTGATTTCACTTGGGAGTCAGAAGAGGAGATGAAGAAAGATTATCCCCAGTTGTTTGAATAGTTGGTTTCGAGGACGAAACCTATTTAAGGGGGGAAGAGTTGTAACATCCGGTTTCTAAATCCGGACTTGTAAATTATATTATAGTTATGATTAATTAAATTAAGTTGAGTTGATTAAGTGTTTAAGTGTTCAGTCGTATAAGTCATATGCGAATGAACTTCAGTCGCACCTCTTATGTGCGATTGAGACTCAGTCGTACGAATCGTAGGCGTATGAGCTTCAGTCGCACAGTTCAGTCGTACGAATGGTTCAGTCGTGCGACTGAAGGTGAGGCGGTTAAGTTGAAGTGTATGGATAAGTAGGGCGGTGCAGGGGTTCAAGGGCAGATTTCTATCTGCACCTATTCTGTTCTCTTGTTCCCTTCACACCCAAAACCCTGCTCTCACGAAATTGCCTAGACGAAACCCCGTTTTGGTAAGTTTTGAACATCACGGATTAATTCGGAGATGTTATAAGCTGTGTGTATGGTTGAATTTGATCCAATAACCTGTTTAAATCAGTAAATTGGTCTGGTTCATTTCTGAATTTAAAATCCAGGAATTCAAATCCAAGTTTTTATGAAGTTTTAATGAAATAATGGTCCGAAACCATTAAAACGATGTGTATAGGATCTGTTTTGAATATGGTATGATTTGGATGGTTAAAACTCAAATTTAAGTGAGTTTGGATCAAAAACGTCAAGAACACAGCTGCTGATTCGTTTCAGACGAATGGGCTCAATCGCATGCCTCAGTCGTACGAACGAAAGTCTAGTCGTACGACTGAGTGCGAATGGAGGTTCAGTCGTGCGGTTGGAACTCAGTCGCCTGGTTAGAAGGCCGAATGAAGACGAGTGAACACTGGGTACGAATGAGAACTCAATCGTGCGAATGAACGGTTAGTCGTACGACTGAAGGTTCAGTCGCATGGTTCATTCGCATAGGTCCAGTCGTATGATTGCTCATTCGCATAAGCGTTCAATCGCATGAGGGCCTGTTTGAGAATAAGTTTATTGAATCAGGGTTTATTGCTTTAGATATACCTTGATTAGAGGAAGGACTAGTTACGTTGTGTACGTGGATTGTGTAGATTGTCGTGAGAAAGTTGATAAGGTGAGTTCTAAGCCCTTTTTAAATGTTTGGTTTTAACATTCGGGCTAGCACACACATATTGATAAATGAATTGAATGTTTTAGTACCAGAATTGTGATAGTAATGATGAATATGTTTCTAACAGTTTGTCAAGCTGTTAGAGGGAAAGTGGGGGTAATAAATGATTACCTGAACATTGTTAATCATTACATGATGGTAATGATTGCAATGGGTCAGGTAGAGTGTAAAAGGTAGTCATCTGAGCATTGTTAATCATTACATGATGGTAATGATTCCAATGGGTCAGATGGGGTGTGATGATTAATGAAAATATGTTAAAACTGGTGCTAAAGGAAACAATGTGTGAAGTGTAAATGAATGTGATAATATTGGCAATAACTGAAAGAAATGTTTTTGAAATGGTAATGTGATGTAAATCTCAACAGGCCAGTTAGGGTAAGATGCCTGGGTGTGAAACTGTACAGTTTGATAGGAGTGATGACGATCACTCAGCTTTGTGAACATCTTGTGGTGACGACCCTAGATGATTATTTGGCATCCTACTGGATGAGAGATAGTAACCGGCAGTTGCTAGATGTGGGCAACCGACGTTACTGGGTATGGGAGACTGGTAGTTGCTAGATGTGGACAACCGACGTCTCTGGTATGGTAACGGTAGTTGCTAGATGTGGGCAACCGACATTACCGAGTATGAGAAACTGGTAGTTGCTGGATGTGGGCAACCGACGTTACTGGGTATGGGAAACTGGTAGTTGCTAGATGTGGGCAACCGACGTTCGATGGGACAGGTCCAGTGGGACAAAATAATGATAAAAGTTGAATTTATAATATTGCCAATAAAAAGATAGCTGTGGTGTGTATGAAAATGTTGTTAATGTTTTAATGAAAATTAGAACTCACCAGTTTATCTGATATTTTGTGTGTGTTGTGTGTGCTAGGTAAGGAGGGATCCTCTGATAATAGAGGAAAGCAAGTATGAGCTGATGAGGACGTTATCCTGGAGCAACTGCTGGCATAGGATTTAGGACTTGCTAATAATGTAAAAAGGGCAATGTATAATTAAATACAATCATATGTAAAATGTTTTAAAAAGTTGGGTTAATATATATATTTAGTGTTTAAAGTCTTCCGCTGTAAATAGTAAGCTCTGATTTGTGTTTAAATTATTAATCCAACTGCGTGACGTGCCTCCGGAGCCCTGCCGGGTTAGGGCGTCACTTCTTTATTTGCTCAGTACAAAAGATTACAATACATGACATGGGTATATATAGAGACTAATTAGGGTTAACTATTTAATTAACAAGAAAACTAAACATGGGCCCAAGCCCAAAGCCTTCACAAACCCAACATACATAAACTGAATAAAAATATTAAATTAATAGTTATTTATTAATATTTAAAAACTAAAAATATTAAATTATGAATACAATTTTTAACTATTTTCTGTAAGTTAAATAAAATTGGGCAAATATCAATAGGGATGAAAAAAAATGGTTGTGATATTGAGTAGGTTGTGGAGAGAGTGAATTTTTCTTTTGAAAAAAGTTCAAATACAAAGTGTATTTTTGCTACAAAGTGTGAGAAGACACAATAAGTCAAAAAAATACACAAAAAAATTATATCTTACAATCAAAATCGAATTTCAAAAAAGTAATTTGGAGCTTTTGTTCCCCTAGTCGTCCTCAATAAAAAATAAATGAAAAAAAATAAAAAAATTAACGTTTTTTATTGTGTCATTTAAAGACACAATAACTTCATTGTGTCATTACGAAAGACACAATGGCGTCATTGTGTCAATATAAAAGACACAATGACGTCGTTGTGTCATATAATGACACAATGACGTCATTGTGTCATATAATGACACAATCTCACACTTTGTAGCAAAAATACAATTTGTAAAATAACCTCATTCTTTTCTTTTTATTCAAAAGATCACCTGCGATGAATAAAGGTGATTAAATTTAATGGATATTATTGTGGGCTACTATGATTCATAAATAGAGATTATGGTGAATGGGCTTAAATGTTATCAGTATGGGTTATAGTCTTACTAACGTATTTTATTTGGCAGCCCATAGTCAAAACAAGACTGGGCCATAGGTTGAAAGTAAAATAAAAAAATTAAATAAAAGGCCGACTACAATTCCAAAATTTCAATGAAGTGATTCAGCGGTTTTTTAAGGGAGCCGAGCACGGTTCACAAGGCAGTAGGGGTGTCATTCAAGGTTTTTAATAGGGTTTCGGGCATCTCGAGTCGGTTTTTGGGTTTTGATTTTTTGTTTTATTCGGGTCAGGTTAATAGGTAATCGGGTTCAGCTAAACTATTAAGTCTTAAACTATTTGTTATCTCAAATGTTCAAATAAGCAGTATGTATGGGATCAAAATGCATATATGAGATTTTACTTGACTTATCAATATATAATTTTATCACTTAAGTTCATTTATTAAGTATATTCAATACATTATATTTTGATCATTCTCAAAATAAACCACAACAATAAAATATAAAGCTTAGAAAACCATATTTTTTAAATTTTGTAAATGCTAACATAACACCACATAACTATACACACATATATATAACAATCTTGAAAATCTTGGAAATCTTAGAAAAAATTAAAATTTTGGTTAATCGTGTCACACCCCGACCAAAGCGGCGGAACATGCCGGGGCGCGACTATGATTGTTCAAATGCACACGACACTATTAAAGTGACAATATTTAATCAATTCATTCATTTCACAACATGTTTTTACAAATACAAGAAAATAAATTGTTCTTAACTAATAACCTAATGGTCCAAAATATAATAACATTTTTAAATCTTCAATCAGCCGACAATCAAACCTGTAACATTGCATAAAATATATTTTATCAACATGTATGTTGGTGAGCAATTCCATGACTTTATAAATATAATATAAAGCGAAATCCACAACTCAAATATGTGAAACCGTAAATAAAAGCGACAATTGAGGTATATAAATCATAAATAAATGAGGCTCCTTTCTAATAGATATATCTACCATATTACAAGGAGGAGCGTATGATCATACTTATTGGGGATGAGGATGAGGATAACCGATTAAAAGCAATAAGCATTTAACAATTAATCATATGAGGTATATAAGATACAATTGGACAATTATTCTAAGCAACACAAAACCTAGAGCTTGTGGTTTGAGGATCTAAGTGTGAAATCATTTTCGTTTGAGTAAGTATGTTTGCTACCCCAAAGTATAGAAGAGAAAACGGGAATGAAATTACTCACTTGAAAAAAGGTGGTGTTGATAAATAAACTTAGAATAAAATTCTCAAGTAAGCGAGCCCGACGGTTTAACGTGCGTGTCCTAAATTGAAAGATCTTGAGTAAGTTTTGAGTCTTGAAGATGGAATATAAATGGTATAAAAGTTCATAAAAATAAGGCTTGGGTTTTCGGAAGTTTTAGTTATATTTTACAAAAGTGTGTTTAAATAGAGTAAGGATGAAATGATTTTTATAAGAAACCGGGTCCTTGATGTTTAGTTTTACTCAACCTTTGTTAAGTTTTACATAGGGGGTTGGTTTATTGCTAGTGTGCACGATCCCGCTAATGTAAGCATCAAGATCCGACGTACACTCTCTTAAACCCGAGTTTGAGACTTTAAAAATTCGCTTAAACCCGATTTTAGTATAAAATCAAGTTTTGTTCCGTCATACCATAATCTTAGAAATATAAGTAATATAAAGTGAAACATAAGGGGATTAAGTGAAATTTTATAAAGTTTTAAAAAGTAACAGGGGCTGAAAATGTAAAGAATGAAAGTAGGAGGGGAAGAAAGACCGATAGGAAATAACTAAGCTTGAGTATTATTTAGTGAACTTTTTCCTCATTACTTTGTATTTTAAGTTAAATCTAATAATCATTGTTTTGAATCCAGACCGGACCAGACAGTTCAACTAGGAACCAAACTCCAATCCGGTCCGGTTCTTAGAACCGTTTTGATGTTCAACCAATGGTCGGACTGGTCGGACTTTGTATTTTAAGTTAAATCTAATAGTCATTGTTTTTATACTGGACCGGACCAGCTAGTTCAACCAAGAACCAAACTCCAATCCGGTCCAGTTCTTAGAACCGTTTTGATGTTGAACCAATGGTCGGACTGCTCGAACCACCAAATGGATAGGGAACTGGAGCGGTTGAACCAGGTTTTTTAAATATATCTTTTAATTTTGTAGCATTTTTTACATATGTTTATCAAAATAATTATAAATTTATTCGGTTCATATATTCAGTCCGACCGGTTGAACTGGTCGGACCAGTAAAACGTCCGGTTCATTGCACATTCCGGTTCTAAAAACATTATTAATAGTACAAGAAACTAGAACATATATAGAACATGTATGAATCTTACCATTTAAAAGTCAAACCATCAGAAACACCATATTCTTGTTTAATTCCGTCTGCAAGGCGAATTTCTTTCTTTTTAACCATCCCATCACCATCATTGTCGCTACCACGTTGTTTTCAATCTAAACAGGCGATCTCCACAGTGACATTACCTAACACAACCTCTAAACCTTATTCTTATGATTTGTTTAGTATATTATGTTAATCTCTTTAATAGTTTATGCTTGTATCGTTTCAAACACATCGAATTGAGGAAAACCAAACATGAAAACTTTTAGTAAATGTTATATTTAGTGGAAGGCTGGATTTTCCCTCTTATTCAATGTATATTAAAATATATAAAATTTTATGCAACAATTAAAATTTCTAATAAATCTAACAAACCACAAAAAATCATCAGACCCAAGAAACAACAAAAAAAGAAGTACATTAATTACAATATAAAAGAAGTAGAAATCAATGAAGACATAGCGAAGGAATTTTCAAGAATATAATGATGAACATTATATATTAGGCTGATTAATAAAAACAGGGTATTGAAGTTGCGTTAGGAACGTCACGGTGGAGATCACCGACTTAGAGTCAAAACCGTCGTGGTGGTGGAGCGATGGTGGGATGGTTTGAACAAGAAAGAAATTCACCATTGTAGACGCTTAATAAATATAATATTTCATAGAGAAATACATGGAGTGCTTTTTATGAGATAGAATAATTCATCTTATTTATAAACAAGGAAAGGGAAGTTTAATTATAAAATTCCGCTAGGGATAAGAACGAAATACGCGTCCGTTTAATTTTGAAAACATAACATCCTGATTTTACATTTAATATTTTGATTTTAGGTAGGTTTTTTTAAATAGTTACAAAAATGATATGATAATTGTAAAAACTTAAATTTTAAATTAGTGAAGAAGTAAAACAAAATAATAAATGACTACAGAGATAGGATAAGCTATGATTTCAAACTTTGAACTAAGAAAGAATGTAAATTAGCATCATCGAACAAAAGTTTTAGAGTGTTGTAATTCACAATTTCACCAACCTAAAAAAACTAATTTTTCACCGACACCGGTACACAACCTAACTAAACTTAAATTGTCACACCCGTTATCCATCTAACTCAAATCAATTTTTGTTAAGAAAATATAACTTATGACTGTTTACTATTCTTTATATTTTTTAATAAGTGTTAACAATAGTTATGTTATCCGAAAAAACTGATAATTCAAATTTGATAATCTTCGGCATATCTGAATTTCAAATAAATGTTTGAATATAAAGGATTCACAGTTGAAGATATGAAATCAAAAGAGATTAGATATGAGAATCTGGAATGGATATATAGAATCAAAAAGAGATTACAATGTTAAATTTTTTAGATAAGTTTTCTAAAACATAGAACCAAAGAAAACTGGCCAGATATAAACTGTGATTAAAACACACGGTTGTGATCTTGAGTAGGTTGCGGAGAGAATGAAATTTTATTTTCTTCAAAAGATCATTTGCGATGAATAAACTTTGCAAATTTAATGGATTGATTTTAAATAAATTTTTGTGGGCTACTATAATTTCATAAAAGGGAACTATAGTGAATGGGCTTAAATATATTAATATGGGTTATAGCCTTATCGACTTATAGTTCAATTGGATTGAAATCTTGAATATTATTTAATGACCCGCTAACGTACATTATTTGGCAACCCGTAATCAAAACAAGACTGGACATCATAAACGCAACAAAAAATTAACAATAAAAAACTTTTAACACCAGTTAAAATTCTTATAAAATTAACAAACCAAAAAATGTAACAAAAAAAGGTAAATCAATTAGAGTAGAAAGGAAAGTTAAGTCATCAAAGGCATAGTAAAGGGATTTCCAAGAGACTAGAGATCTTATCATTATATAGGGACTAGGGACCGATCAATGAGAATAGGGTATACAAGTCACGTTGGCGGCTAACCGCCATGGTGGAGGGGTGATGGCAGGAGGGTTTAAATAAGAAAGAAATTCGTAGGAAACAGCCTCCGCTTTGCGGCGAAATAAATGAAGTGTTTGCTATGAGTAAGACGAATTCATTAAAATTCAAAGGCTTAGAGCAAGAGACTAGTAGGAACAGCCTCCGCTTTGCGGCGAGCATCAACCGACACTAACCAACACTTTTCTGGCATGCTTAGATAACGGTTATACATTAAAACTCAAAGGCTCAAAGGAAACGGTTCATTGTGGCTGCAATCATAACTAATCATTGACATAGCGTTAAAACAATAGAACAAATATTATCAAACCAAACATTGTTGCCGTAACAAGATAACAATTTTTTTAGCAGAATCATCATAGCCATGCGCGCTATGCGAGTTTTCAAAATCACAAACAAAACGCAGTTGTTGTCACGACCTCGTTTAATCGCAATGGCTCAAATCCTATCTCGTTGTAGCTGCAAACCAAACATGGTTGCCAAGTCAAGGCAACGATTTTTTTTTGGCAGAATCAACGCAGTCTTCCCAATTTTAACCAGGCACATACCAACAACGAACGATAGTCGAAGACAAAGCTGTTGCATTTTTTGCTAGACCGTCACAACTTTCAGGTTTTTAATCCCACAACCGCGTCTCAGACAAAGTTAAGACCGTCATCATCGGTAATCCACATACAACCATCATATACACAACATAATCATCGCGACCGACATATCGACTTCCCAACCTTAAGACAGCCTTGAATAGTTTCTACCCAAAAAAAACATCAGCGGGACCGGGAGTGGTTTGGCCGCAACAACACTTCCGGCCAACTATCGACACCTAGGGTTTGCGACAGGGGATAACCACTCTGTACACAAATCCAATAGCAACGGCCGAACGGGTTGAGCGGAGAGTACAGAGGTCCATATATAAGACAGAGCAACAGACACGACAACTCCAGCCGACGATGGTCGGGGTTCAACGGTAGGTCACACCCAATCAATAACACTAACCGTCAATGGCTAGAAGACCGACACCAGCTCCACCTCAAACCACATAGGAGAGGCAGAGCGGAAGCAACCCAACCGTCAGCACAACCGTCGCCTTTGCCACCGTGGACCTAGGCGGAGTTCTCTCACCGCCTCAACTGCCACTCTCTTTAAAACCTCTCTCTCTTAAAAAGAGAATGAGACAACATTGTATAAATGGCAAAGCTAAATCACGGTTGTGCATTGGAAGGTTGTACACAAAGCATAAGAAGCAGGAAGAGAACTGTTCATTTAGTTGCTTTTTAAACATATAGGATAATAGAAAGTTCACAGACAACTTAGTCTCCGAATGTTATGTGTTGTGTCCTGTTCTAGATTTCGGTAGTCTGGGCCATCACAAATAATCCAAAACGAAAAGAAAAGGGTAATATATATTTAAAAACAAAGTCCAATACAAGAATATAACATCACAACTATAAATCACTAAACCTTGGACTCAAAACAACTTTAACAAAAGTTAGAATTTTTGTTCAAAGCTCTTCCAAGATAAATACATGTTTGAAGATATGAAGCGTGTTGCATACGCAAAAAATAGAGCTTTTTTTATGTGACGCCGAAGAGAATGTACGTTTGTAGGTCATCACTAAGTTCACACCAATTTTCACTAACATTAATATTCTAAAACAGGAAAAGAAAAGAGTGTTATCATATAGTAATTATTATTTAACACAAAACATCTGAAAAATGAGGAACAACTTGTGAAAAAAGAAATGCATATTCTAAATAGGCTTGGTTGTAATTATCATTTGGTGGAGATGCGTTAGTTGTAATTAGTGTAAGGCACCCAATGTGTCGTCCAATAGGCTTTGGGGTTTTGTTAGCTTTACATTACCTATTCTAAATATACATACCTAATGTGTATAGTTTCAATAATGTATCAATTGGAAACTTTTTGATCTCGGGTTAAAAGATGAACAGACCTTAAGATTTTGAAGTAGAACAACAATAACAAATTCCTAAAGGCCCATCATTTCAGTTGAGGGAGATTGTGTGTAATAATTGTTTCATATGTACTTAATGTTCAATTGAGTGCGTTGAATCAAAATTTTGTTATAGTTAATTCGAGGATGAAATAATCACTTAAATTACATAAACACAATAGCTAATGTTATAGCCCATATGTAGCCTAACGGGCCTTTTGATTAATATTACACTGATAGCTTATTGGGCTAAATATGCTAAAAAAATGTTATCCTCGACCTGTTTTTTGTGCTTTTACGAAATATGTAATGGCTGATTTTTGGTAACTTCTAAAAGCACATTTCACATTTGACACCTACAGCAACCATTACCCCTTAAAATCAACCACAGCCTACAACAAAAAATACAACTAATGCATGGAACACAGATATACTAAGCAACCACACCAAGAGAGTTTTTGATTTGCTAACCTGTTAGGCGAGCTCGAGAAAATCCCCACGAAGATGATATTCATTTCGAAATCTTTTCATAGCCCCTAGTAGAAAACAAATAAATAATCAAATAAAGAGTTAACAATACAAAAGTTATAACAAAACAACAATAGCCAGTTGGTAAAATATAAATTTTCCCACGTAATCGCATTCTATTACAATCATGCAATATAAAAAATGCAATATATAATTAGATCGTTAGATCCTAGGATTACTAATGAGAAGCTTCACCGCCAACTATTCACATCATATAATAAAATCACAAATTAACATCAACCCTCGAAACACAAATTTGATCATCAAAAATCTTTTAATGGCCCCAGGTAGACACAAATAAATAATCAAATAAAAGTTAACAAATATAAAAAATAAATCAAAACAGCAATAATAAAATATAACTTTTCATATGCACGAGCATTTTCATACAATTATTCAATATCAAGAATGCAAATATAATCAAATCTTTCAATCCTAGGATTACTGATCAAAGTTTTACCAACTAATATTCACATCATATAATAAAATCACATGAAACCCAAATGGATTATTCACGCTGAACTTGTTTAACAGAATCTAGCAGCAACCGAGCTTGAAGTTAACAGAACAACAATAGCTGATAAACAACAAGAACGGAACAAGTACATAATTCTGCCAAAATATGTAATGAAAATGAACTAATACTAGAAATCAAACATACAAACATAGCTAAAGTATACAACAGACTAAAATAAACAACAATGATAGCTCACAAATCGTTAACAAAGTGTTTCAAGATCAAATGATATAAAGCTTACCAACTGTTTGTGAGGTTCAAGTTCAGAAGCACATTCTACTTGTTAAATTTCATTCTACTTGATCTTTATCGATGATTGTCATCCATAATTGTTCAATTCAAGAGTGTCTTGAAGTTCATGAACAATAACTGATCATTTAACACTTCATTCTTCTTAATGTTTGGTCAATCAATCCAATAGAGCCTCCTTTGATACAATAACCAGAATACACCTCGAATAAACTTACCTACTTTAAGGTGAAACATTAGTAATACATATGCTCATTCAATCACATCTATCTCACATTTTAGGAAGAGCAAAACAGCCCTCTGTTTATTGTGTCAAATTAAATAGATTAGACATAACACAAAATCAAAGAATTAAGAATAGAACCGGTTACCTACGACTTAGGCGGATTTGTTTTTGCTGTTGGTTGGGCCAGGAGGTTGTGAACCCATGAGTGCCAACAGAACTACAGACTACTAAGGAACTAGCTTTCTAGGTAATAAAAAAAGGTGCAGGTAAAGGTACATAAATATAACAATAAATAACTTTTAATAATTATTTAAACTTACTTAAAGTAAGGTAAAGATATACCTCAAAGTAGGGTTAGGTATTGTTAGCTCCCAGCATTTGCACTTCAAATCTAAGAACATGTGAGATTATGTCCAAACGGAGAACTTTAAAAAGCTTTCCAAATGAAGACAACATGGGAATAGATAATAGTACCTTTGTATAAGCATCAACTGTCGAAATGGGGCCCCCGCTGGAGGGGCACCAGAAGCAGTGGACGTTTTACTGGGAGATTTTCTCTATGCAAGTGACTAAGATTTGACTTCCTTGGGTACAGAACTGATGTCAAAAAGTTTTCTGCTATATTGGCAGATAAACAAATAAATTAAATGAATAAATGTAGGAAACAAGATCATTGAAAATAAAAACTTGGAGAAGACACTGAGAAAATTCTTCAAATTCCAATCTAGTCACGAGCAAACATGTAAAAAGGTGAGGTGGCGATATGAACCCATATAGGTCAAATGGATTAAGCTAAAGGATTTAACTAAAATAAAAACGGGTCAAATATTGAAAGTCATACAAACTGTAGTAGTAAATTTTTTGACACGTCATAATTTGAAACAACTTTTAGTCACGCACATTTTGGAAAAGATAAGATTACTACTAAAGGCAACCACAAGAGCTTAACTTACAAACAGTTACACAGTAAGCACAACTGAAGATACCCTAGAATTAGAAGATTGAATTAGAGGAGGTTAAAAAGGATATAAAACGTGATCGCAGGAGTTAATTCTCTACCAGTAACAACAATTAATTATGTTATCGCCCTTGCTGATTGAAATATAACCCTTTCTGATTTGTTGCAGAGACAACCTTCTGTATAGTCATAAAAAGGGTGGTCCCACTGTCACCGAAATGGTTTAGACCTGACTCGTTCACTAACATCCCTGCTTCAGCTTCATTTTTGCTTCTCTTATTTAGTGACATTTTGTCGTGCTTAGCGGTCATACATCCCTCAGCAGGTACCTCAACCATATACAATGACCCAATACACGAGCAATTCCATTGATCACCCTTTTACCACTACCAAACCTCACTTCCAGCCCTTATTCATCCAGCTGACCAACTGAAATCAGTTCTTCTTCAGCCCTGGATCACCCTAACATTCTTAGGTTCCATGTAGTACCCAATGAAGTAACCAGATCAATATCACCCATTCCCGTTACCTCAAGTATCTCGTCATTGGCTAATCGTACCTTTCCAAAATCACCATTTTAGATTCACCATCGTTTCCCCCCTTGTCCATGGCGTGAAACGAAGCCCCTGAATCCAGGACCCAAGAGTCCACACTGTTTTCCATACTGAGTATCAATGCATCATCATCAAAACATCCCAAGCAGCAGTGTTCAATTCTTTCTTATTCGGACATTACTCTTACTGTCCCACCTCATTGCAGCTCCAACACTTCACATTCTCCTAGGTAGATGAACTTCTTCCGACTCTTACTGTTCCTGTTATTACCCCGACCCCTGCTAACATTTAGTAGTTCACTATTAGATGACTCACCCGAGTTCCTTCGTCTGACGTCTTCACCATAACTAGATCTCGTACCATTAAGAGTGAAACCCTTAGTCCCCACAGGACTTGAATTGTAGTCACAGTTCCAGACCAACTATCAGGCAGAGACAACAACAGCAGTAGAGCCTGAACTTTATCATTAAACTTAATTCCAACAGATCAAGTCTTGTTAAGATTGAATTTAGATTGTTAATGTGAGCAATCACTGAGCTTCCTTCTTTCATCCTTGTGTTCACCAGCTCCTGAATTAAGAACACCTTATTCGCTGCAGACAGTTTTTCATACATATTTGACAAAGCAAGTCATCATACCATGAGCCGTGGTTTCCTTAATGACATTAAAGCAACATTCTTCGTCAAAGCAATGTAATAACCGCACGAGCCTTCTTGTCCTTTGATTCCAATCAGCTTGTTCTATTTTCGCAGTTTTTTCTCCAGTACCATATCCAAATCCTTTTGACACAGTAATGCCTCTATTTGCATTTTCCACCAACCCAAATCAGTGTCATTGTACTTTTCGATCACAGTCTTCCCGTCTTCAGCCATAGTAGCAAACCAGAGACAAAACAAACGAAACAGGCACGCTGAACAGTTGATAACCAGTCAACAAAGGATACACACCAGATCCGATACTCTCCAACCAAAACCCTAGAACCCAAAACACCCGACCCGGCGCTTCACCTGCAAACCTGAGCGAAACCAGCAACTCCAAAAGATCCCAGCCGGAACTCTAATCGCAAAAATCACTCAAAAAACAGCCCCCAGAACAACAGTAGCAAACAGAACTGAACAACAGCGGAAAAACAGAAAAAAAATTCTGCCAGTACTGTTCACGGGGGGCGGAAACACTGTTCACGCGAAGAACACTGTTCACGACGGAAAACACTGTTCACGCGCGGAAAAAACACTGTTCACGTTGGAAAACACTGTCCACGCGCAAAACACTGTTCACGCCGGAAAACACTGTTCAGCCGGGAAAACACTGTTCACGCCGGAAAACACTGTTCACGCCGGAAAACTGTTCAAGCCGAAAACACTGTTCACCGCTCTGTATTGTGGCGGCGCTACGGAGGAACCCTAGGTGGTGGCGGCGGCAGAAACCCTAGATAGCTTCAAATAAGATCTCCGAGATAATTAACCAACAATCTGCGATCGTTTCTTCAGTGCCTTCCGTGTGTACAACGAGCCAAAGCTCTGATACCACTTGTTAGGAATCACGCGCGGCAGCGGAACCACACAAACGAACACGCACAAACGTTATCACGCAGAAAACAGAACAATAAACGACACAAGATTTAACGTGGTTCGGTCGTGTGACCTACATCCACGGCTGCAACTAGGGTTTTCTTTTGAGTAACATCCGGTTTCTAAATCTGGACTTGTAAATTATATTATAGTTATGATTAATTAATTAAGTTGAGTGAGTTGATTAGTGTTTAAGTGTTCAGTCGTATAAGTCATATGCGAATGAACTTCAGTCGCACCTCTTATGTGCGATTGAGACTCAGTCGTAGTAATCGTAGGCGTATGAGCTTCAGTCGCACAGTTCAGTCATACGAATGGTTCAGTCGTGCGACTGAAGGTGAGGCGGTTAAGTTGAAGTGTATGGATAGTAGGGCGTGCAGGGGTTCAAGGGCAGATTTCTATCTGCACCTATTCTGTTCTCTTGTTCCCTTCCACCCAAACCCTGCTCTCACAAATTGCCTAGACGAAACCCCGTTTTGGTAAGTTTTGAACATCACGGATTAATCCGAGATGTTATAATAAGTTTGTGTATGGTTGAATTTGATCCAATAACCTGTTTAATCAGTAAATTGCTCTGGTTCATTTCTGAATTTAAAATCCAGGAATTCAAATCCAAGTTTTTGTGAAGTTTTATGAAATAATGGTCCGAAACCATTGTAACGATGTGTATAGATCTGTTTTGAATATGATGATTTGGATGGTTAAAACTCAAATTTTGAGTGAGTTTGGATCAAAAACGTCAAGAACACAGCTGCTGATTCGTTTCAGACGAATGGGCTCAATCGCATGCCTCAGTCGTACGAAGAAAGTCTAGTCGTACGACTGAGTGCGAATGGAGGTTCAGTCGTGCGGTTGGAACTCAGTCGCCTGGTTAGAAGGCCGAATGAAGACGAGTGAACACTGGGTACGAATGAGAACTCAATCGTGCGAATGAACGTTTCGTACGACTGAAGGTTCAGTCGCATGGTTCATTCGCATAGGTCCAGTCGTATGATTGCTCATTCGCATAAGTGTTCAATCGCATGAGGGCCTGTTTGAGAATAAGTTTATTGAATCAGGGTTTATTGCTTTAGATATACCTTGATTAGAGGAAGGACTAGTTACCTCGTGTACGTGGATTGTGTAGATTGTCGTGAGAAAGTTGATAAGGTGAGTTCTAAGCCCTTTTTAAATGTTTGGTTTTACATTCGGGCTAGCACACACATATGATAAATGAATTGAATGTTTTAGTACCAGAATTGTGATAGTAATGATGAATATGTTTCTAACAGTTTGTCAAGCTGTTAGAGGGAAAGTGGGGAATAAATGATTACCTGAACATTGTTAATCATTACATGATGGTAATGATTGCAATGGGTCAGGTAGAGTGTAAAAGGGTCATCTGAGCATTGTTAATCATTACGTGATGGTAATGATTCCAATGGGTCAGATGGGGTGGATGATTAATGAAATATGTTAAAACTGGTGCTAAAGGAAAGAATGTGTGAAGGGTAAATGAATGTGATAATATTGGCAATAACTGAAAGAAATGTTTTTGAAATGGTAATGTGATGTAAATCTCAACAGGCAGTTAGGGTAAGATGCCTGGGTGTGAAACTGTACAGTTTGATAGGAGTGATGACGATCACTCAGCTTTGTGAACATCTTGTGGTGACGACCCTAGATGATTATTTGGCATCCTACTGGATGAGAGATAGTAACCGGCGTTGCTAGATGTGGCAACCGACGTTACTGGGTATGGGAGACTGGTAGTTGCTAGATGTGGACAACCGACGTCTCTGGTATGGTAACCGTAGTGCTAGATGTGGGCAACCGACGTTACCGAGTATGAGAAACTGTAGTTGCTGGATGTGGGCAACCGATGTTTCTGAGTGTAGTAACTGGTAGTTGCTGGATGGGGCAACCGACGTTACTGGGTATGGGGAACTGGTAGTTGCTAGATGTGGGCAACCGACGTTCGATGGGACAGGTCCAGTGGGACAGAATAATGATAAAGTTGAATTTATAATATTGCCAATAAAAGATAGTTGTTGTGTGTATGAAAATTTGTTAATGTTTTAATGAAAATTAGAACTCACCAGCTTATCTGATGTTTTGAGTGTGTTGTGTGTGCTAGGTAAGGAGGGATCCTCTGATAATAGAGGAAAGCAAGTATGAGCTGATGAGGACGCTATCCTGGAGCAACTGCTGGCATAGGATTTAGGACTTGTTAATAATGTAAAAAGAGCAATGTATAATTAAATACAATCATATGTAAAATGTTTTAAAAAGTTGGGTTAATATATAATTAGTGTTTAAAGTCTTCCGCTGTAAATAGTAAGCTCTGATTTGTGTTTAAATTATTAATCCAACTGCGTGACGTGCCTCCGGCCCTGCCGGTTTAAGGCGTCACAGGTTGGTATCAGCAGTAGTTAAAGGGATCTAGTGTCATAATAACTAGACTTTAACTAGAAAATAGATATGCCAGCAGCGATAGCTAGATAGAATAGTTTATTAAAACAAGAGAAGGTGATGGGACTATCATGAGAAGGAATAACGAGAATAGTAAAAGTAAAGTAAACAATTAATAGTACTTGGCCAACATTATTAATAATTTACTTTACTATTAATATTCTGGTTATATACTTACATGCGAGTACCAAATAATCTTGATCTCGTTTTAATAGGTTATGGCTGATAGGGAGAGTGAAAGAATGCAAGGTGGAACCTCGGGAAGAAATGTTGATGAGAGCACCGAGGTGCTTAGTATGACAAGACAGCAATTCCATGATGCAATTACTGAGGAGGTTCGTAAAGACTTGAATGTAGCTAGACCTGATGAAAGTAGGAATGTTGATAAAGCTGAAGGGTCTAGCGAGAAAAAGGGAGTTACGTACAGTCAGTTTAAAGAATGTAATCCTCCACGATTTTCTGGGGCTATGGATGTGGTAGCCACTTATAAATGGCTTCGTGAAATGGAAGCCGTGATCAAGTTGAGTGAGTGTAGGAAGGATCAGAAAGTAAAGTTTGCAGCCCACACGTTTGTAGGTGAGGCTCTGTATTGGTGGGATACGGTTATCCAAACGTTAGGCGAGGAAGCTACTGACAAAATGTTGTGGTCTGAATTCAGAAAGTTAGTGTCGGACAAGTTTTGTCCGAAAGGCGAGATGGATCGAATAGAAATGAGTTTCCTGCAGTTTCAGGCAGGTAATATGTCTCATAGGGAATACACGTCTAAGTTTGAGGAGATGGCGCGGTTGGTGCCTCATTTGTTGGTTCCCGAAGAGAAGAAAATTTTGAGGTATACACAGGGGTTGCCTCAGGAGGTTAGAAAGTTGGTTAGATCATCTGCTCCGAGTTGTTACCAGTTGACGGTAAACTTAGCTGCAGATATGTATCAAGAAGTTTATGGTAGTAATGTTGCTCCTGATGGAAGTAAAAGGAGGCATGAAGAACCCATAGTGCAAAGAAGATTTGAGAATCCAAGTTTCAAAAGAAGGGTAGATTTGGAAGGGGTCAATTTCCGAGGAATGTCAGAAATGAGCTGCCACGTTGCGGGAAATGTGGTAGGCTACACCAGGGTGAATGCATGATTGGTAATAGAACTTGTTTTAAATGTGGAAGGTTAGGACATTATGCTAATGAATGTAATGAAAGTCCTCGTAAATGTTATGAGTGTGGAGAAACGGGGCATATCCGAAGTGAATGTCCAAAGTTGGTAGTTAGAAAGCCTGAACCGGTTAGATCGATGAAAGGGTCAGGAGAAGGGTCAAGTGTGGCCAAGGGCGAACATATTCTATGTCAGCTAGTGAGGCTAAAGCTTTGCCAGATGTAGTTTCAGGTATGTTTCTAATGAATGGAATTCCAGCTAATGTGTTATTTGATTCTGGTGCAAGTGCAAGTTTTGTATCTATTGATTTTTGCCCTATGCTTGCATGTGAAGTTCGACCACTAGAGGTAGCTTTTGTAGTTGAAACTGCTAATGATAGATCTGTGATGATTAGTAGTATGATTGATGGTTGTTATATTGAATTAGACGGATATAGATTACCTATTAAACTATACCCTATGGTGTTAGGAGGATTTGATGTAGTTTTGGGTATGGACTGGTTGGCAAACCATGAAGCCCATATTGTATGTAATAAAAGTTAATTCAATTAAGAGCACCAGATGGGAAAACAATTAATGTAAATGGTGATAGAGAGGAGTCAACTGTGAAAATAATATCTATGATAAAAGCTGATAAGTTAATGAGTCGCGGGTGTGCATCTTATTTGATATATGTAATTGATTCCCAAAAGTCTGTAAGAAAGATAGAAGACATTCCTGTGGTTAGAGATTTTGCAGATGTGTTTCCAGAGGAATTACCGGGTATTCCTCCTGATCATGAAGTTGAGTTTAGAATTGATTTGGTTCCGGGTGCTAAGCCAGTTGCTAAGCCACCTTATAGATTAGCTCCATCGAAATTGAAGGAGTTAATGAAACAGACTGAAGACTTGCTGGAAAGAGGTTTCATTAGACCCAGTTCTTCCCCGTGGGGTGCTCCAGTATTGTTTGTGAAGAAGAAAGATGGGAGTATGCGTATGTGTATTGATTACAGAGAATTAAATAAGTTGACAATAAAGAATAAGTATCCACTCCCACGAATAGATGATTTGTTTGATCAGCTACAGGGAGCTAGTTGGTTTTCTAAGATAGACCTTCGTTCGGGATATCATCAGTTAAAAGTCAAGGAAGAAGATATACCTAAGACAGCGTTTCGCACCCGTTATGGTCACTATGAATTTTTGGTTATGTCTTTTGGGTTGACAAATGCACCTACTGCTTTTATGGATTTGATGAATAGGGTGTGCAACCCAATGTTAGATCGATCAGTAATTGTGTTTATTGATGATATACTGATCTATTCGAAGAATGAGGGAGATCATGCTTGCCATCTTCGTGAAGTGTTGGAAAGATTGAGAAAAGAAAGGCTTTATGTAAAATTTTCTAAGTGTGAGTTTTGGTTGCGGGAGGTACAGTTTTTAGGGCATGTGATTAATACAGAAGGTATTTTAGTAGATCCTGCCAAGATTGAAACAGTAGTGAGGTGGAGTCCTCCAAAGACGCCATCTGAGGTTCGCAGTTTCTTGGGTCTGGCTGGTTACTATAGAAGGTTTATTCAGGATTTTGCCAAAATCGCATCCCCGTTAACGAAACTGACGAGGAAGAATGAAGAATACGTTTGGGGACTAGAACAAGAAAATGCATTTCAAGAACTGAAGCAGAAGTTAACCCAATCACCAGTGCTGTCGTTGCCAGATGGAAATGAAGGTTTGGTGATTTATTCAGATGCTTCGTATCAAGGTCTAGGCTGTGTTTTAATGCAGAGGGGACGAGTAATTGCTTATGCTTCCAGACAGTTAAAAGAACATGAAAAGAATTATCCGACACATGATTTAGAACTGGTAGCAGTGGTATTTGCCTTGAAGATATGGAGGCATTATTTGTATGGGGTGAAATGTACAATTTACACAGATCATAAGAGTTTGAAGTATTTCTTTGATCAGAAGGAATTAACATGCGCCAGCGGAGATGGTTAGAATTGGTGAAAGATTATGATTGTGAAATACTTTACCATCCTGGTAAAGCAAATGTGGTTGCTGACGCATTAAGTAGAAAGAATGAACACCCTCCAATTAGAGTTAAGTCATACAAGTTAGTGATAACCCCAGATTTTATGCATCAGTTACGAGAAGCTCAATTAGAAGCACTGAAAGAATAGAATGTGAAGCAGGAACGAATGAAGGGTCAAACAAAGGATCTGGAAGAAAACAGTTTTGGGGTTAAAACGAAATGTGGTCGTATGTGGGTTCCGATTAAGATGAGGGAATTGGTGTTAGATGAAGCTCATAAGTCTAGATATTCTATACATCCTGGTGCTACTAAGATGTATAAAGATTTGAAACAAGAATATTGGTGGCCTGGTATGAAGTTTAATGTGATGCAATATGTAAACAAGTGTTTGACGTGTCTTCAGATTAAAGCTGAGCATCAAAAGCCATATGGTAAGCTTCAACCTTTAGAAATCCCGAAATGGAAGTGGGAAGAATTGACAATGGATTTCATAACCAAGCTTCCGCGTACAGCTAAAGGTTATGATACCATTTGGGTCATAGTAGATAGATTGACACGTAGTGGGCATTTCTTACCAATCAAGGAAACGTATAACTCTGAGAAATTAGCAGAACTGTTTATTCGAGAGATTATTACTCGACACGAGGTACCATTGTCTATTGTGTCAGATAGAGATACGCGTTTTACTTCGAGATTTTGGAGAAAGTTTCATGAAGATATGGGTACTCGTCTGTTACACAGCACGTCTTTCCACCCAGAAACTGATGGGTTGACTGAAAGGACTATCCAAACAGTTGAAGACATGTTACGAGCTTGTGTTATCGATTTCGGTGGTAGCTGGGATAGTCATCTGCCATTAGTTGAATTCTCCTACAATAACAGTTATCATTCTACGATTGGGAGAGCCCCTTATGAGATGTTATATGGCAGGAAGTGTAGGAGTCCCATATGTTGGGGAGAAGTTGGGCAGAAAGAGTTGGGCAGTTTGGAAATTGTACAGGCTACGAATGAGAAACTGGATCAGATCAAAGTTCGGTTTAAAACAGCTCAGGATCGACAAAAGTCTTATGAAGATAAAAGGCGAAGGCATATAGAGTTTGGGGTAGGAGATAGAGTTATGTTGAAAGTATCTCCTTGGAAGGGAATTATCAGATTCAGAAAGAGGGGAAAGTTAAGTCCTCGTTTTATAGGACCGTTTAGGATTATAGAACGGATTGGGGAAGTGGCCTATAAACTAGAATTACCCGATCAGTTGCAAGGAATTCATCCAACCTTTCATGTATCACAGTTGCGCAAGTGTTTGGCCGATGAGAATGCTTATGTACCTTTGGATGATATAGAAGTGGATGATAAGTTAAACTATGTTGAGAAACCTACTGCTATAGTAGACAGAAAGGTGAAAAGGCTGAGGAATAAAACTATTGAGTTAGTTAAAGTGCAGTGGTCGAATAGAAAGGGGTCTGATTTCACTTGGGAGTCAGAAGAGGAGATGAAGAAAGATTATCCCCAGTTGTTTGAATAGTTGGTTTCGAGGACGAAACCTATTTAAGGGGGGAGAGTTGTAACATCCGGTTTCTAAATCCGGACTTGTAAATTATATTATAGTTATGATTAATTAAATTAAGTTGAGTTGATTAAGTGTTTAAGTGTTCAGTCGTATAAGTCATATGCGAATGAACTTCAGTCGCACCTCTTATGTGCGATTGAGACTCAGTCGTACGAATCGTAGGCGTATGAGCTTCAGTCGCACAGTTCAGTCGTACGAATGGTTCAGTCGTGCGACTGAAGGTGAGGCGGTTAAGTTGAAGTGTATGGATAAGTAGGGCGGTGCAGGGATTCAAGGGTAGATTTCTATCTGCACCTATTCTGTTCTCTTGTTCCCTTCACACCCAAAACCCTGCTCTCACGAAATTGCCTAGACGAAACCCCATTTTGGTAAGTTTTGAACATCACGGATTAATTCGGAGATGTTATAAGCTGTGTGTATGGTTGAATTTGATCCAATAACCTGTTTAAATCAGTAAATTGGTCTGGTTCATTTCTGAATTTAAAATCCAGGAATTCAAATCCAAGTTTTTGTGAAGTTTTAATGAAATAATGGTCCGAAACCATTGTAAACGATGTGTATAGGATCTGTTTTGAATATGGTATGATTTGGATGGTTAAAACTCAAATTTTAAGTGAGTTTGGATCAAAAACGTCAAGAACACAGCTGCTGATTCGTTTCAGACGAATGGGCTCAATCGCATGCCTCAGTCGTACGAACGAAAGTCTAGTCGTACGACTGAGTGCGAATGGAGGTTCAGTCGTGCGGTTGGAACTCAGTCGCCTGGTTAGAAGGCCGAATGAAGACGAGTGAACACTGGGTACGAATGAGAACTCAATCGTGCGAATGAACGGTTAGTCGTACGACTGAAGGTTCAGTCGCATGGTTCATTCGCATAGGTCCAGTCGTATGATTGCTCATTCGCATAAGCGTTCAATCGCATGAGGGCCTGTTTGAGAATAAGTTTATTGAATCAGGGTTTATTGCTTTAGATATACCTTGATTAGAGGAAGGACTAGTTACCTCGTGTACGTGGATTGTGTAGATTGTCGTGAGAAAGTTGATAAGGTGAGTTCTAAGCCCTTTTTAAATGTTTGGTTTTAATTCGGGCTAGCACACACATATTGATAAATGAATTGAATGTTTTAGTACCAGAATTGTGATAGTAATGATGAATATGTTTCTAACAGTTTGTCAAGCTGTTAGAGGGAAAGTGGGGGTAATAAATGATTACCTGAACATTGTTAATCATTACATGATGGTAATGATTGCAATGGGTCAGGTAGAGTGTAAAAGGTAGTCATCTGAGCATTGTTAATCATTACATGATGGTAATGATTCCAATGGGTCAGATGGGGTGTGATGATTAATGAAAATATGTTAAAACTGGTGCTAAAGGAAAGAATGTGTGAAGTGTAAATGAATGTGATAATATTGGCAATAACTGAAAGAAATGTTTTTGAAATGGTAATGTGATGTAAATCTCAACAGGCCAGTTAGGGTAAGATGCCTGGGTGTGAAACTGTACAGTTTGATAGGAGTGATGACGATCACTCAGCTTTGTGAACATCTTGTGGTGACGACCCTAGATGATTATTTGGCATCCTACTGGATGAGAGATAGTAACCGGCAGTTGCTAGATGTGGGCAACCGACGTTACTGGGTATGGGAGACTGGTAGTTGCTAGATGTGGACAACCGACGTCTCTGGGTATGGTAACCGGTAGTTGCTAGATGTGGGCAACCGACGTTACCGAGTATGAGAAACTGGTAGTTGCTGGATGTGGGCAACCGACGTTACTGGGTATGGGAAACTGGTAGTTGCTAGATGTGGGCAACCGACGTTCGATGGGACAGGTCCAGTGGGACAAAATAATGATAAAAGTTGAATTTAATATTATTGCCAATAAAAAGATAGCTGTGGTGTGTATGAAAATGTTGTTAATGTTTTAATGAAAATTAGAACTCACCAGTTTATCTGATGTTTTGAGTGTGTTGTGTGTGCTAGGTAAGGAGGGATCCTCTGATAATAGAGGAAAGCAAGTATGAGCTGATGAGGACGTTATCCTGGAGCAACTGCTGGCATAGGATTTAGGACTTGCTAATAATGTAAAAAGGGCAATGTATAATTAAATACAATCATATGTAAAATGTTTTAAAAAGTTGGGTTAATATATATATATTAGTGTTTAAAGTCTTCCGCTGTAAATAGTAAGCTCTGATTTGTGTTTGAATTATTAATCCAACTGCGTGACGTGCCTCCGGAGCCCTGCCGGGTTAGGGCGTCACTTCTTTATTTGCTCAGTACAAAAGATTACAATACATGACATGGGTATATAGAGACTAATTAGGGTTAACTATTTAATTAACAAGAAAACTAAACATGGGCCCAAGCCCAAAGCCTTCACAAACCCAACATACATAAACTGAATAAAAATATTAAATTAATAGTTATTTATTAATATTTAAAAACTAAAAATATTAAATTATGAATACAATTTTTAACTATTTTCTGTAAGTTAAATAAAATTGGGCAAATATCAATAGGGATGAAAAAAAATGGTTGTGATATTGAGTAGGTTGTGGAGTGAGTGAATTTTTCTTTTGAAAAAAGTTCAAATACAAAGTGTATTTTTGCTACAAATTGTGAGAAGACACAATAAGTCAAAAAAATACACAAAAAAATTATATCTTACAATCAAAATCGAATTTCAAAAAAGTAATTTGGAGCTTTTGTTCCCCTAGTCGTCCTCAATAAAAAAATAAATGAAAAAAAATAAAAAAATTAACGTTTTTTATTGTGTCATTTAAAGACACAATAACTTCATTGTGTCATTACGAAAGACACAATGGCGTCATTGTGTCAATATAAAAGACACAATGACGTCGTTGTGTCATATAATGACACAATGACGTCATTGTGTCATATAATGACACAATGAAAAAAAATAATTTTTTTATTTTTTTCTGAAAGAGGGCAACGAGATGAACAAAGACTCCGAAGTGTTTTTTAAAATTCGATTTAGATTGTGAGATATAAATGTTTTTGACTTTTTTAGGCTTATTGTGTCTTCTCACACTTTGTAGCAAAAATACAATTTGTAAAATAACCTCATTCTTTTCTTTTTATTCAAAAGATCACCTGCGATGAATAAAGGTGATTAAATTTAATGGATATTATTGTGGGCTACTATGATTCATAAATAGAGATTATGGTGAATGGGCTTAAATGTTATCAGTATGGGTTATAGTCTTACTAACGTATTTTATTTGGCAGCCCATAGTCAAAACAAGACTGGGCCATAGGTTGAAAGTAAAATAAAAAAATTAAATAAAAAGGCCGACTACAATTCCAAAATTTCAATGGAGAAGTGATTCAGCGGTTTTAAGGGAGCCGAGCACGGTTCACAAGGCAGTAGGGGTGTCATTCAAGGTTTTTAATAGGGTTTCGGGCATCTCGAGTCGGTTTTTGGGTTTTGATTTTTTGTTTTATTCGGGTCAGGTTAATAGGTAATCGGGTTCAGCTAAACTATTAAGTCTTAAACTATTTGTTATCTCAAATGTTCAAATAAGCAGTATGTATGGGATCAAAATGCATATATGAGATTTTACTTGACTTATCAATATATAATTTTATCACTTAAGTTCATTTATTAAGTATATTCAATACATTATATTTTGATCATTCTCAAAATAAACCACAACAATAAAATATAAAGCTTAGAAAACCATATTTTTTAAATTTTGTAAATGCTAACATAACACACACATAACTATACACACATATATATAACAATCTTGAAAATCTTGGAAATCTTAGAAAAAATTAAAATTTTGGTTAATCGTGTCACACCCCGACCAAAGCGGCGGAACATGCCGGGGCGCGACTATGATTGTTCAAATGCACACGACACTATTAAAGTGACAATATTTAATCAATTCATTCATTTCACAACATGTTTTTACAAATACAAGAAAATAAATTGTTCTTAACTAATAACCTAATGGTCCAAAATATAATAACATTTTTAAATCTTCAATCAGCCGACAATCAAACCTGTAACATTGCATAAAATATATTTTATCAACATGTATGTTGGTGAGCAATTCCATGACTTTATAAATATAATATAAAGCGAAATCCACAACTCAAATATGTGAAACCGTAAATAAAAGCGACAATTGAGGTATATAAATCATAAATAAATGAGGCTCCTTTCTAATAGATATATCTACCATATTACAAGGAGGAGCGTATGATCATACTTATTGGGGATGAGGATGAGGATAACCGATTAAAAGCAATAAGCATTTAACAATTAATCATATGAGGTATATAAGATACAATTGGACAATTATTCTAAGCAACACAAAACCTAGAGCTTGTGGTTTGAGGATCTAAGTGTGAAATCATTTTCGTTTGAGTAAGTATGTTTGCTACCCCCAAAGTATAGAAGAGAAAACGGGAATGAAATTACTCACTTGAAAAAAAGGTGGTGTTGATAAATAAACTTAGAATAAAATTCTCAAGTAAGCGAGCCCGACGGTTTAACGTGCGTGTCCTAAATTGAAAGATCTTGAGTAAGTTTTGAGTCTTGAAGATGGAATATAAATGGTATAAAAGTTCATAAAAATAAGGCTTGGGTTTTCGGAAGTTTTAGTTATATTTTACAAAAGTGTGTTTAAATAGAGTAAGGATGAAATGATTTTATAAGAAACCGGGTCCTTGATGTTTAGTTTTACTCAACCTTTGTTAAGTTTTACATAGGGGGTTGGTTTATTGCTAGTGTGCACGATCCCGCTAATGTAAGCATCAAGATCCGACGTACACTCTCTTAAACCCGAGTTTGAGACTTTAAAAATTCGCTTAAACCCGATTTTAGTATAAAATCAAGTTTTGTTCCGTCATACCATAATCTTAGAAATATAAGTAATATAAAGTGAAACATAAGGGGATTAAGTGAAATTTTATAAAGTTTTAAAAAGTAACAGGGGCTGAAAATGTAAAGAATGAAAGTAGGAGGGGAAGAAAGACCGATAGGAAATAACTAAGCTTGAGTATTATTTAGTGAACTTTTTCCTCATTACTTTGTATTTTAAGTTAAATCTAATAATCATTGTTTGAATCCAGACCGGACCAGACAGTTCAACTAGGAACCAAACTCCAATCCGGTCCGGTTCTTAGAACCGTTTTGATGTTCAACCAATGGTCGGACTGGTCGGACTTTGTATTTTAAGTTAAATCTAATAGTCATTGTTTTTATACTGGACCGGACCAGCTAGTTCAACCAAGAACCAAACTCCAATCCGGTCCACTTCTTAGAACCGTTTTGATGTTGAACCAATGGTCGGACTGCTCGAACCACCAAATGGATAGGGAACTGGAGCGGTTGAACCAGGTTTTTAAATATATCTTTTAATTTTGTAGCATTTTTTACATATGTTTATCAAAATAATTATAAATTTATTCGGTTCATATATTCAGTCCGACCGGTTGAACTGGTCGGACCAGTAAAACGTCCGGTTCATTGCACATTCCGGTTCTAAAAACATTATTAATAGTACAAGAAACTAGAACATATATAGAACATGTATGAATCTTACCATTTAAAAGTCAAACCATCAGAAACACCATATTCTTGTTTAATTCCGTCTGCAAGGCGAATTTCTTTCTTTTTAACCATCCCATCACCATCATTGTCGCTACCACGTTGTTTTCAATCTAAACAGGCGATCTCCATAGTGACATTACCTAACACAACCTCTAAACCTTATTCTTATGATTTGTTTAGTATATTATGTTAATCTCTTTAATAGTTTATGCTTGTATCGTTTCAAACACATCGAATTGAGGAAAACCAAACATGAAAACTTTTAGTAAATGTTATATTTAGTGGAAGGCTGGATTTCCCTCTTATTCAATGTATATTAAAATATATAAAATTTTATGCAACAATTAAAATTTCTAATAAATCTAACAAACCACAAAAAATCATCAGACCCAAGAAACAACAAAAAAAGAAGTACATTAATTACAATATAAAAAGAAGTAGAAATCAATGAAGACATAGCGAAGGAATTTTCAAGAATATAATGATGAACATTATATATTAGGCTGATTAATAAAAACAGGGTATTGAAGTTGCGTTAGGAACGTCACGGTGGAGATCACCGACTTAGAGTCAAAACCGTCGTGGTGGTGGAGCGATGGTGGGATGGTTTGAACAAGAAAGAAATTCACCATTGTAGACGCTTAATAAAATATAATATTTCATAGAGAAATACATGGAGTGCTTTTTATGAGATAGAATAATTCATCTTATTTATAAACAAGGAAAGGGAAGTTTAATTATAAAATTCCGCTAGGGATAAGAACGAAATACGCGTCCGTTTAATTTTGAAAACATAACATCCTGATTTTACATTTAATATTTTGATTTTAGGTAGGTTTTTTTAAATAGTTACAAAAATGATATGATAATTGTAAAAACTTAAATTTTAAATTAGTGAAGAAGTAAAACAAAATAATAAATGACTACAGAGATAGGATAAGCTATGATTTCAAACTTTGAACTAAGAAAGAATGTAAATTAGCATCATCGAACAAAATGTTTTAGAGTGTTGTAATTCACAATTTCACCAACCTAAAAAAACTAATTTTTCACCGACACCGGTACACAACCTAACTAAACTTAAATTGTCACACCCGTTATCCATCTAACTCAAATCAATTTTTTGTTAAGAAAATATAACTTATGACTGTTTACTATTCTTTATATTTTTAATAAGTGTTAACAATAGTTATGTTATCCGAAAAAACTGATAATTCAAATTTGATAATCTTCGGCATATCTGAATTTCAAATAAATGTTTGAATATAAAGGATTCACAGTTGAAGATATGAAATCAAAAGAGATTAGATATGAGAATCTGGAATGGATATATAGAATCAAAAAGAGATTACAATGTTAAATTTTTTTAGATAAGTTTTCTAAAACATAGAACCAAAGAAAACTGGCCAGATATAAACTGTGATTAAAACACACGGTTGTGATCTTGAGTAGGTTGCGGAGAGAATGAAATTTTATTTTCTTCAAAAGATCATTTGCGATGAATAAACTTTGCAAATTTAATGGATTGATTTTAAATAAATTTTTGTGGGCTACTATAATTTCATAAAAGGGAATTATAGTGAATGGGCTTAAATATATTAATATGGGTTATAGCCTTATCGACTTATAGTTCAATTGGATTGAAATCTTGAATATTATTTAATGACCCGCTAACGTACATTATTTGGCAACCCGTAATCAAAACAAGACTGGACATCATAAACGCAACAAAAAATTAACAATAAAAAACTTTTAACACCAGTTAAAAATTCTTATAAAATTAACAAACCAAAAAAATGTAACAAAAAAAGGTAAATCAATTAGAGTAGAAAGGAAAGTTAAGTCATCAAAGGCATAGTAAAGGGATTTCCAAGAGACTAGAGATCTTATCATTATATACTGGACTAGGGACCGATCAATGAGAATAGGGTATACAAGTCACGTTGGCGGCTAACCGCCATGGTGGAGGGGTGATGGCAGGAGGGTTTAAATAAGAAAGAAATTCGTAGGAAACAGCCTCCGCTTTGCGGCGAAATAAATGAAGTGTTTGCTATGAGTAAGACGAATTCATTAAAATTCAAAGGCTTAGAGCAAGAGACTAGTAGGAAACAGCCTCCGCTTTGCGGCGAGCATCAACCGACACTAACCAACACTTTTCTGGCATGCTTAGATAACGGTTATACATTAAAACTCAAAGGCTCAAAGGAAACGGTTCATTGTGGCTGCAATCATAACTAATCATTGACATAGCGTTAAAACAATAGAACAAATATTATCAAACCAAACATTGTTGCCGTAACAAGATAACAATTTTTTTAGCAGAATCATCATAGCCATGCGCGCTATGCGAGTTTTCAAAATCACAAACAAAACGCAGTTGTTGTCACGACCTCGTTTAATCGCAATGGCTCAAATCCTATCTCGTTGTAGCTGCAAACCAAACATGGTTGCCAAGTCAAGGCAACGATTTTTTTTTGGCAGAATCAACGCAGTCTTCCCAATTTTAACCAGGCACATACCAACAACGAACGATAGTCGAAGACAAAGCTGTTGCATTTTTTGCTAGACCGTCACAACTTTCAGGTTTTTAATCCCACAACCGCGTCTCAGACAAAGTTAAGACCGTCATCATCGGTAATCCACATACAACCATCATATACACAACATAATCATCGCGACCGACATATCGACTTCCCAACCTTAAGACAGCCTTGAATAGTTTCTACCCAAAAAAACATCAGCGGGACCGGGAGTGGTTTGGCCGCAACAACACTTCCGGCCAACTATCGACACCTAGGGTTTGCGACAGGGGATAACCACTCTGTACACAAATCCAATAGCAATGGCCGAACGGGTTGAGCGGAGAGTACAGAGGTCCATATATAAGACAGAGCAACAGACACGACAACTCCAGCCGACGATGGTCGGGGTTCAACGGTAGGTCACACCCAATCAATAACACTAACCGTCAATGGCTAGAAGACCGACACCAGCTCCACCTCAAACCACATAGGAGAGGCAGAGCGGAAGCAACCCAACCGTCAGCACAACCGTCGCCTTTGCCACCGTGGACCTAGGGGGAGTTCTCTCACCGCCTCAACTGCCACTCTCTTTAAAACCTCTCTCTCTTAAAAGAGAATGAGACAACATTGTATAAATGGCAAAGCTAAATCACGGTTGTGCATTGGAAGGTTGTACACAAAGCATAAGAAGCAGGAAGAGAACTGTTCATTTAGTTGCTTTTTAAACATATAGGATAATAGAAAGTTCACAGACAACTTAGTCTCCGAATGTTATGTGTTGTGTCCTGTTCTAGATTTCGGTAGTCTGGGCCATCACAAATAATCCAAAACGAAAAGAAAAGGGTAATATATATTTTAAAAACAAAGTCCAATACAAGAATATAACATCACAACTATAAATCACTAAACCTTGGACTCAAAACAACTTTAACAAAAGTTAGAATTTTTGTTCAAAGCTCTTCCAAGATAAATACATGTTTGAAGATATGAAGCGTGTTGCATACGCAAAAAATAGAGCTTTTTTTATGTGACGCCGAAGAGAATGTACGTTTGTAGGTCATCACTAAGTTCACACCAATTTTCACTAACATTAATATTCTAAAACAGGAAAAGAAAAGAGTGTTATCATATAGTAATTATTATTTAACACAAAACATCTGAAAAATGAGGAACAACTTGTGAAAAAGAAATGCATATTCTAAATAGGCTTGGTTGTAATTATCATTTGGTGGAGATGCGTTAGTTGTAATTAGTGTAAGGCACCCAATGTGTCGTCCAATAGGCTTTGGGGTTTTGTTAGCTTTACATTACCTATTCTAAATATACATACCTAATGTGTATAGTTTCAATAATGTATCAATTGGAAACTTTTTGATCTCGGGTTAAAAGATGAACAGACCTTAAGATTTTGAAGTAGAACAACAATAACAAATTCCTAAAGGCCCATTCATTTCAGTTGAGGGAGATTGTGTGTAATAATTGTTTCATATGTACTTAATGTTCAATTGAGTGCGTTGAATCAAAATTTTGTTATAGTTAATTCGAGGATGAAATAATCACTTAAATTACATAAACACAATAGCTAATGTTATAGCCCATATGTAGCCTAACGGGCCTTTTGATTAATATTACACTGATAGCTTATTGGGCTAAATATGCTAAAAAAATGTTATCCTCGACCTGTTTTTTGTGCTTTTACGAAATATGTAATGGCTGATTTTTGGTAACTTCTAAAAGCACATTTCACATTTGACACCTACAGCAACCATTACCCCTTAAAATCAACCACAGCCTACAACAAAAAATACAACTAATGCATGGAACACAGATATACTAAGCAACCACACCAAGAGAGTTTTTGATTTGCTAACCTGTTAGGCGAGCTCGAGAAAATCCCCACGAAGATGATATTCATTTCGAAATCTTTTCATAGCCCCTAGTAGAAAACAAATAAATAATCAAATAAAGAGTTAACAATACAAAAGTTACAACAAAACAACAATAGCCAGTTGGTAAAATATAAATTTTCCCACGTAATCGCATTCTATTACAATCATGCAATATAAAAAATGCAATATATAATTAGATCGTTAGATCCTAGGATTACTAATGAGAAGCTTCACCGCCAACTATTCACATCATATAATAAAATCACAAATTAACATCAACCCTCGAAACACAAATTTGATCATCAAAAATCTTTTAATGGCCCCAGGTAGACAACAAATAAATAATCAAATAAAAGTTAACAAATATAAAAAATAAATCAAAACAGCAATAATAAAATATAACTTTTCATATGCACGAGCATTTTCATACAATTATTCAATATCAAGAATGCAAATATAATCAAATCTTTCAATCCTAGGATTACTGATCAAAAGTTTTACCAACTAATATTCACATCATATAATAAAATCACATGAAACCCAAAATGGATTATTCACGCTGAACTTGTTTAACAGAATCTAGCAGCAACCGAGCTTGAAGTTAACAGAACAACAATAGCTGATAAACAACAAGAACGGAACAAGTACATAATTCTGCCAAAATATGTAATGAAAATGAACTAATACTAGAAATCAAACATACAAACATAGCTAAAGTATACAACAGACTAAAATAAACAACAATGATAGCTCACAAATCGTTAACAAAGTGTTTCAAGATCAAATGATATAAAGCTTACCAACTGTTTGTGAGGTTCAAGTTCAGAAGCACATTCTACTTGTTAAATTTCATTCTACTTGATCTTTATCGATGATTGTCATCCATAATTGTTCAATTCAAGAGTGTCTTGAAGTTCATGAACAATAACTGATCATTTAACACTTCATTCTTCTTAATGTTTGGTCAATCAATCCAATAGAGCCTCCTTTGATACAATAACCAGAATACACCTCGAATAAACTTACCTACTTTAAGGTGAAACATTAGTAATACATATGCTCATTCAATCACATCTATCTCACATTTTAGGAAGAGCAAAACAGCCCTCTGTTTATTGTGTCAAATTAAATAGATTAGACATAACACAAAATCAAAGAATTAAGAATAGAACCGGTTACCTACGACTTAGGCGGATTTGTTTTTGCTGTTGGTTGGGCCAGGAGGTTGTGAACCCATGAGTGCCAACAGAACTACAGACTACTAAAGGAACTAGCTTTCTAGGTAATAAAAAAGGTGCAGGTAAAGGTACATAAATATAACAATAAATAACTTTTAATAATTATTTAAACTTACTTAAAGTAAGGTAAAGATATACCTCAAAGTAGGGTTAGGTATTGTTAGCTCCCAGCATTTGCACTTCAAATCTAAGAACATGTGAGATTATGTCCAAACAGAGAACTTTAAAAAGCTTTCCAAATGAAGACAACATGGGAATAGATAATAGTACCTTTGTATAAGCATCAACTGTCGAAATGGGGCCCCCGCTGGAGGGGCACCAGAAGCAGTGGACGTTTTACTGGGAGATTTTCTCTATGCAAGTGACTAAGATTTGACTTCCTTGGGTACAGAACTGATGTCAAAAAGTTTTCTGCTATATTGGCAGATAAACAAATAAATTAAATGAATAAATGTAGGAAACAAGATCATTGAAAATAAAAAACTTGGAGAAGACACTGAGAAAATTCTTCAAATTCCAATCTAGTCACGAGCAAACATGTAAAAAGGTGAGGTGGCGATATGAACCCATATAGGTCAAATGGATTAAGCTAAAGGATTTAACTAAAATAAAAACGGGTCAAATATTGAAAGTCATACAAACTGTAGTAGTAAATTTTTTGACACGTCATAATTTGAAACAACTTTTAGTCACGCACATTTTGGAAAAGATAAGATTACTACTAAAGGCAACCACAAGAGCTTAACTTACAAACAGTTACACAGTAAGCACAACTGAAGATACCCTAGAATTAGAAGATTGAATTAGAGGAGGTTAAAAAGGATATAAACGTGATCGCAGGAGTTAATTCTCTACCAGTAACAACAATTAATTATGTTATCGCCCTTGCTGATTGAAATATAACCCTTTCTGATTTGTTGCAGAGACAACCTTCTGTATAGTCATAAAAAGGGTGGTCCCTACTTTACTTATTGATACTTGATATCTGATAACCTAAAAAACAATACTATCACAAAAAACTAACATAATGCAATTTCCCATATGAATACCAGGGGGAAATCGATACCACTGACTATAGCTGCACTAGCCACCACATGATTTTTGTCAGCAATTGTTTGATTCAAGTACAACTCAAGTAGTCAAGTTGAGCAAGAAGTATTTCATCTGCACTACAGCATAAAACATGGATAGCATTTGCTAGATACACATATAAGTACCGCTAAAGTTGAGCAAGAAGTGTTTCATCTGTACTACAACCTAAATCAGGCATAGCATTTGCTTGATACACATAAAATTTTGCTATGCAAATCCTTTAGAAATTTTCAGTAAAACACAAGAAAAGCACGATACTTTGTACCAAAAACAGAGTCAACATCATCAAGTGTGAGGTGAAATCAGCGATAAATCACATGGTTTGCTGAAAAAAGTAACATCAAAGAGATTTGGAGAATCAAGCAAAATATATGTAAATTATATGTAAAAATCTAGTAACAAAGAAATAAAAATTAAGAAACAGGATCAACATCATCAAAGGAAACCACATTATCAAGAACGCAATCCACGTTACAACCACCTTCATCATCCAATCAACTGCAAAATACAAGCGTCAAAGTACAAATACAAGTTGAAATGGGTTTTTAGGTGCTCTAGCAATGGCATTCAAGTTCTCGAATGTCTAGTTCCGACTTGTGACATGCATAAAAAGCATAACTCTATTAAAAACCATCTTTATTGTACATAGAAAAAATTAATTTGTTAAGATATAAAAGTTATAAAAATTAACAGTCAAAATCATTAAATATGGAATATCAAAACAGGGAGATTTAAGTGTTCAATCAACCTAATCAACCTAGAGTACAAGACAACTTAAAATATGCATTTAAGTGTTAAATCAGGGAGATTTCAAGTTCTTGAGTATGAGTTGAAAACTTTCCAACAATAAAGAAGCGTTGAACCACACAACTTGCCAAAATACAAAAATTAAAGAGAGTAATGGAAACCAGGGGCAGAAACTCTGTAATTATATCCAAAATCTCATTAGCAAAAATACAAATCAAATAATACTAAAGTCTAAATCATCTTAAGTGAAGTAGCAAAACAAATACTTTCATCAATAAAGCTATTGTATCTTACTTGGGTCAAATCATATAACAAAGAAACAAAGAATTATGAATGGAACCTATTACCTTCAACTTTGGCGAAATTGTTTTAGTTGTGAAGTATTTCCCCAAACTAGCCCGTATGGGTTGTACTAATAGTTATACAATAATAAAATCAATAAATCAATAATAAAATAAAGGACCTAAAAGGAGACGAAACATGTTTAAATCGCATATTAGTTTATACAATAATAAAATCAATAAATCACTTTCAAAATTCAACGTAAATGCATACCATTGGGATATGAAGATCAAAGCGTGCAGCGAGGAACAATCTTCGCTAACAATGGAAGAATTACAGGAAGAAAAAAAACAAATTAAAACAACAAATGTCTAAAAATCGCAAAATTACAGATATAACAGTTGAGCGGGAAATCATCGTACCTTAAATGAAATTCTTCGCCGGTTGAAAAGGAGAAAGCTGTTCGTTCCCGTGTCAGGCGATCAGATTGTGAGTACTGCATGGAACGCACTGAAATTAATAAAACGTATAACGAACTAAAATGTTGTTCAAATAACCGAAAGAATCAAATGATAGATCAAAATTACCGAATGATTTCGTGAGAAGACCATTTGAGGAAACGAGAGTTACGAGAGACGATTTCCTGATTTAGGGTTTATAGTGATTTAGGGGGCTTGGGGTTTGGTTTTGTAACGGCGTAACAAGACCGTTGTTACGCGTTTTATGTATTTTTGTCAAAGAT
This sequence comes from Flaveria linearis, assembly GCA_024085815.1. Classification (NCBI taxonomy): domain Eukaryota; kingdom Viridiplantae; phylum Streptophyta; class Magnoliopsida; order Asterales; family Asteraceae; genus Flaveria; species Flaveria linearis. The sequence continues at coordinate 1,783,777 of CM044002.1, forward strand.
TTTATGCGATATTTGATATGATTAGAGTTTAATTTCTCTCTTAATTTTATTTCTTTTATCTAACTTTATCTAAATATAATGTGGTCTTGTTTTTATTCACAGAAAACCATTTTTAAGATCATTTATTAATAGTCCATCGAAAACACTTTTTTTCAAATAATATTGTTAAAATATGATTACAGGTTTTTAACTACGAACCTGATTAAAAATCCTTGTAATACATGAGTTAAATAAAAATATTTAAATTGATAGTTATTTATTAATAATTTTTTTCCTTATCTAGGAAGCTTAAAGAAATAAGAACTAGAATGATGAATTTATATTACAAAATACAAACCATGGGATTTTAAATCAAAAGATCATTTGAGTTGAATGAAGAATGTTAATTAAATTTAATGGATTGATTTCAAATGAATTGGTGTGGGCTACTACGATTCATGAAAAAGAAATATAGTGAATGGGCTTAAATGTATTAATATGGCTTATAGTTCAATAGGACTGAAATCTTGAACATTAGCCCATATCAAAACAAGACTGGGCCATCCGTTGGGCTAAAAAAATTACAATAAAAAAAGGCGGCTACAGACAGTTGCAAACTTTCAATGGAGAAGCGATTCAGCAGTTTTCACTTTTCAAGGGTGGGCATAGAGTTGCACAAAAAAACCGGTTTGGCGACCCGACCCGGTGAACCGTGGGCAGACCGCAGACCCTTTGGGGTTCTGGACTGATGTTATGATTGGTTACGTTTTATGTGATCTGAGTCAGATTAGGTTTTGATTTACGAATCTGTTTAATCTAATTTATGAACAACTCTAAAATAACTTGAACGTGTTTTTATTAATTTACCGTTTAATAATTTAAATATGTTTTGCGATTAAGGTTTGTGTTTTCTAAATAAGAGATTAGTCTTTGTTAAATCTATTTATAGGTCTCATATTGTACAAATTGACTTTTAAAGAGACAACATCCTAGTACGTATTCCATTTAAATCACTCATGAGGCCACACGCTCGGATTCCATTGTCTTGTGTTAATCCTTTATTGCAAAAGTCGATGGCGGTTGAGATTACACTCTAACTTGTATTCTTTTTCGGTTACGAATCATGAAGTCGATACACTCTGATTTTGACAACATTTTAATTATTTTTCGATAGCTAAATTGTGAAGTCAATACATTATTGGTCTATCGTGTATACGATACTCTATTTACTCTAGCTATCTACGTTAGTTTGGTTTTTGTTTTATTTTAGAATGATCTATCAGTAATGATTTTTTTTATTTTAATTAAGAAAGAAAGAAAATAAGATAATATGTAAATATTGTCACCAGCCATACATTAAAAAGTAATAAGAAAATGTTAGACCATGTCTTTATGACAAGTTGTATTTTGAAAATGGGTGAAAGATGTTAAAATATATGTTCCATTCAATTCAAGTTCAAACACATGCTTTGAATAAACATTTTTTGATTTGTGTGAGTTCATCAATTGTTTTATCGGAGCCGTTGTTATTGGGGAATCAGAGCCGTTGTCTTTGTATTCTCTCTATAATTTTTTTGTCTTGAATGGTGTTACATCACTTTTATCATTGTTCTAGAGGTCTATGTTTGATTTGTACGAGTTCATCAATTGTTTTAGATTCTTTGGTTCATCAAGGGTTTTTTATTTCTTGGTTATTCTGTAATTGACATTGAGTTGTTAATAAAATTGATATTCTTACTACTTGACAAAAGATGATGCAGGAAAGGGACGATCAAGAATGAAATCGAGCCGAGGTGGTGGTGATGCGGGATGGAGAGGAAGAATGCACAACATAGCTTTGAATTGGAGATGTGATAAAGTGAGAAAGCATGTTGTCAGGATGGAGAAGCGGGGGGAGAGATAAACCGTAAGCGGGAGGGGCGGAACACCACTCTGTGGCCTTTAAGACGGGGGGAGAGATAAACCGTAAGGTTTGTGTTTTCTAAATAAGAGATTAGTCTTTGTTAAATCTATTTATAGGTCTCATATTGTACAAATTGACTTTTAAAGAGACAACATCCTAGTACGTATTCCATTTAAATCACTCATGAGGCCACACGCTCGGATTCCATTGTCTTGTGTTAATCCTTTATTGCAAAAGTCGATGGCGGTTGAGATTACACTCTAACTTGTATTCTTTTTCGGTTACGAATCATGAAGTCGATACACTCTGATTTTGACAACATTTTAATTATTTTTCGATAGCTAAATTGTGAAGTCAATACATTATTGGTCTATCGTGTATACGATACTCTATTTACTCTAGCTATCTATGTTAGTTTGGTTTTTGTTTTATTTTAGAATGATCTATCAGTAATGATTTTTTTATTTTAATTAAGAAAGAAAGAAAATAAGATAATATGTAAATATTGTCACCAGCCATACATTAAAAAGTAATAAGAAATGTTAGACCATGTCTTTATGACAAGTTGTATTTTGAAAATGGGTGAAAGATGTTAAAATATATGTTCCATTCAATTCAAGTTCAAACACATGCTTTGAATAAACATTTTTTGATTTGTGTGAGTTCATCAATTGTTTTATCGGAGCCGTTGTTATTGGGGAATCAGAGCCGTTGTCTTTGTATTCTCTCTATAATTTTTTTGTCTTGAATGGTGTTACATCACTTTTATCATTGTTCTAGAGGTCTATGTTTGATTTGTACGAGTTCATCAATTGTTTTAGATTCTTTGGTTCATCAAGGGTTTTTTATTTCTTGGTTATTCTGTAATTGACATTGAGTTGTTAATAAAATTGATATTCTTACTACTTGACAAAAGATGATGCAGGAAAGGGACGATCGAGAATGAAATCGAGCCGAGGTGGTGGTGATGCGGGATGGAGAGGAAGAATGCACAACATAGCTTTGAATTGGAGATGTGATAAAGTGAGAAAGCATGTTGTCGGGATGGAGAAGCGGGGGGAGAGATAAACCGTAAGCGGGAGGGGCGGAACACCACTCTGTGGCCTTTAAGACGGGATGAAACTCAAAGGAGGACTCAGGATTATATTATTTAGATGATAAAATAGAAAAAATATAATAATAAATTTTCATGTTTACTTTTACGCTAATGTTTATGGTAGATGGCTATTTTTCCATTTGCGATATTAGTTCAAAAGTCAGTTTTTTCATGTGTCATCGTAAATATGTTTTGAGTAATTGAGTTTGAATTTATCACGGTTATAATTTCTCATCCTACCATAAAGTTCACTGTGTAATATACTTTGATATATGTTTTCACTTTTGTATGATTCATTTTCTTTAATAATTATTGTAAATTATAAATGAATAAACCATATCCTTCTATGTCTTCGTGTACATAAAGATGGTAGGTCGAACTAGAAGGGAAAACAAAGCATTTGATTTGGCAAAATGAAAGAGGTGAACATTTTGTGCAAATTCTATGAGAGAGATTTTTATAACCATGTTTCTAAGAAGTACTCTTTATATACCATTTAGATAGATGTGAATATACTTATATACATGATAGCAGCATATTATTTGTCAACGTAACGACAAACCAATATACTTATATACAAGTGATTACAGCGAAATATTAGTCCATTTGATTTTGAAAGCGTAACATCCTGATTTTACAATTAATATTTTGATTTTAGGTAGGTTTTTTCAAATAGTTACAAAATGATACGATAATTATAAAAACTTAAATTTTCAATTAGTGAAGTAGTAAAACAAATAATAAATGACTACAAAGATAGGATAAGCTATGATTTCAAACTTTGAACTACGAGATATTGTAGATTAGCAACAGCTGAAAAAATGTTTTTTTGGAGTATTCTAATTCACAATTTCACCAACTTAAAAAACTAATTTTACCTTTTCATTAAAATATTAAAATTGCCACGCCCATTATCAATCTAACTCGAATCAAAATTTTTACGTTGGACCTAAAACAAGAAAACTGGCCAGATATAAAAGGGGATAAAAAGTACTACAACATAAAAAATGGATAGCATTTGCTCGATACACGTAAAATTTTGCTATTCAGATCCCTTAGAAAATGTTCAGTTAAACAACAAAAAAACCATAATAGTTTTGTACCAAAAACAGGGTCAACATCATCAACTGTGAGGTGAAATCAGTGTTAAATAACATGGTTTGCTGAAAAAAGTAACATCAAAGAGATTCGAAGAATCAAGCAAAATTTATGTAAATTATATGTAAAAGATCTAGTAACAAGAAATAAAAATTAAGAAACAGGGTCAACATCATCAAATATATAATATCAACGGAAAGCACGTTATCAAGAAAGCAACGCACGCTACAACCACCTTCGTCACCCAATCAACCAATGTACAAGCGTCAAAGTACAAGCGTCAAAGTACAAATACATGTTGAGATAGGTTTTTAGGTGCTCTGGCAATGGCATTCAAGTTCTCGAATGTGGAGTTCCGACTTGTAACATACATAATAGAATAAATTACTTTGTTAAGATATATAAATTATAAAAATTAGCAGTCAAAATCATTAAATATGGAATATCAAGACAGGAAGCTTCATCAAGAAAGTAAATCATTAAATATGGAATATCAAGACACGCTGCTATATCACCCATTGTCACCCAATCAACCGCAAAGTACAAAACTCAAAGTACAAATACAAGTTGAAATGAATTTTTTAGGTGCTCTAGTAATGCATTCCTAGTTCTCGAATGTGACTTCCGTCTTGTAACATACTATGTAAACTTGTCAAACCACAAAGCTATTAAAAACATCATTATCACATATATAAAAATCACGTTACAAAGAAATAAAAATTATAAAAACTAAAAGTAAAAATCATCAAAATAGAATATCAAGACAAAATCGTTATCAAGAGAGCAATCCACGTTTACAAAAGCACCTTTGTCCCCTAATTAACTGCAAAGTACAAGCCTCAAAGGCTCTAAGTACAAAGACACATTAAAATAGGTTTTAAGGTGCTCTAGTAACGGCATTCCTAGTTCTCGAATGTGATTTTAGTCTTGTAACATACTACGTAAGTCCATGAAACCACAAGCTACTTGAAAAATCTCATAACGGAAGTACATAAAATAAAAGATATTCGAAGAAGTAAAAGGCAAGAACTTAAGTAATCACTGAAAAATTACATAACAAAAAATAAAATGATGAAAAACACAATCATAATAATTAGAAAATAATAGAAAGATCTTCATCAAGAAAACAATCCCCGCTAGAGTACAACACAACATAAAATATGCATTTAAGTGTTAAAGTAGGGAGATTTCAAGTTCTTGAGTTGAAAACTTTCCAACAATAAAGAAGCGTTGAACCACACAACTTGCCAAAATACTAAATTAAAGAGAGTAATGGAAACCAGGGGCAGAAACTCTGCAATTATATCCAAAAATCTCATTAGCAGAAAAACAAATCAAATGATAATAAAGTTTAAATCATCCTTAAGTAAAGTAGCAACACAGATACTTTCATCAATAAAGCTATTGTATGTTACTTGGGTCAAATCATATAACAAAGAAACAAAGAATTACGAATGGAACCTATTACCTTCAACTTAGGCAAAATTGTTTTTGTTGTGAAGTATTTCCCCAAACCAGCCCATGCGAAACAAAGGATCTAAAAGGAAACGATACATGTTTAAACTGCATGGTTAGTTTAAATAATAATAACAACAATAAATCACTTTAAAAATTCAATGTAAATACATACCCAATGTTCTCAGAACCGGATCGGACGTCGAACCGGACGGCTTACTGGTTTGGTGGTCGGACCGGTCGGACCGGTCGGACCGGATGGACCGGATTTAACTATATTTTAATTATATTTATATATGTAATTAAATATAAGTAATTTATATATGATTTATACATATATTTTATAGTTATATATAAAACTTAACTATATTTGTATATACAAAGTACTAATTTATGGTTTAACACCCCGTTTTTACCCACTAAAATCAAAAAAAAAAAAAAAAAAAAAAAAAAAATCAAAATCCGGTCGGACCCGAACCGGTCGGCCGGTCCAACCGCCGACTCGGTTCGAACCGGCCGGTTCAAAGCTCCAAAACGAACCTATATCGACCGGACCGGACAGGCCTCCGATTCCCGGTTCGACCGGTCGGACCGGCCGGTCCGATCCGGTCCTAACAACATTGTACATACCTTTGGGATCTGAAGATCATAGCGTGCAGCCAAGAACAATCTTCGCTAACAATGAAAGAATTAATGGAAGAAAAAAAAGAAGTTAAAACAAAAAAAAATCTTTCAAATCCAAATTACAGACATAATAGTTTATCGGGAAATCATCGTACCGTAAATGAAATTCTTCGCCGGTTGAATTGGGGAAAGTTGTTCGTTGTTCGTTCCCGTATGAGGCGATCAATGTGAATGATTATACACACTGAAATTCTTAAAACATATAACGAACTAAAACGATTGTTCAAATAACCACAAGAATCAGACGATAGCTCAAAATTACCGAATGATTTTGTGAGAAGACCATTTGAGGATACGAAAGTTACGGTGGATTTGATCGCCAATGCGTCGAGAGAGACAATTTACTGATTTAGGGTTCATAGTGATTTAGGTTTTATAGTGATTTAGGAGGTTTTGGTTTTGTAACTGCGTAATAAGACCGTTGGAGTTACGCGTTTTATGTATTTTTGTCAAAGATTTTATACGATATTTGATATTTTTAGAGTTTGATTTCTTTCCTAATTTTATTTATTTATTTAACCACTTTAAAGATCATTTAACTAATAGTAGTCCGGCCAAAGCACTTTTTTTCTTTTTTTGCAAATAAAAGTGTTAAATTATGATTACAATTTTTTTAAACTATTTTGTGACTAATTTATAAACCATGGAATACATAAATTGAATAAAATATTAAATTAATAGTTATTTATTAATATTTAAAAACTAAAATATTAAATTATGAATACAATTTTTAACTATTTTCTGTAAGTTTTCCAAATCATAGAACCAAATAAATTGGCCAAATATCAACTGGGATTAAAAGAAATTGTTGTGATCATATTGAGTAGGTTGTGGAGGGAGTGAATTTTTCTTTTTATTCAAAAGATCACTTGCGATGAATAAAGGTGATTAAATTTAATGGATATTATTGTGGGCTACTATGATTCATAAATAGAGATTATGGTGAATGGGCTTAAATGTTATCAGTATGGGTTATAGTCTTACTAACATATTTTATTTGACAGCTCATAGTCAAAACAAGACTGGGCCATAGGTTGGAAGTAAAATAAAAAAAATTAAATAAAAAGGCCGACTACAATTCCAAAATTTCAATGGGGAAGTGATTCAGCGGTTTTTAAGGGAGCCGAGCACGGTTCACAAGGCAGTAAGGGTGTCATTCAGGGTTTTTAATAGGGTTTCAGGTATCTAAGGTCGGTTTTTGGGTTTTGATTTTTGGGTTTATTCGGGTCAGGTCAGTAGGTAATTGGGTTCAGCTAAATTATTAAGTCTTAAACTATTTGTTATCTCAACTATTCAAATAAGCAGTATGTATGTGATCAAAATGCATATATTGAGAGTTTACTTGACTTATGAATATATAATTTTATCACTTAAGTTCATTTATTAAGCATATTCAAATGTTAAAGTACATTATGTTTTGATCATTCTCAAAATAAACCACAACAATAAAATATAAAGCTTAGAAAACCATATTTTTTAAATTTTGTAAATGCTAACATAATACACACATAACTATACACACATCTATATAACAATCTTGGAAATCTTAGAAAAAATTAAGATTTTGGTTAATCGAGTTAACCCGATTCTCACAAAAGCAAACCAAACACCAAACCATTAATTAGAATCAGGTTCAGTTTAATGTAATAATCGGATTGGGTTGCTTGGGTTTGTCCTTCCTTGGTTCGGGTAAAAAAACACGTCCCTACGAGGGAGACCCCTTTGCAGGTCTAGATGGAATCAAGAAGTAGCAACATTGGTATGGATGAACCATGGCATGAGGATCGAGATAGGAATAGTCATCGTTAGAAGTTATACTTATTCAATTTTAAATGAACTTGTGATGACAGTATGAGTTTTGTTTGATATTATGATTTGTTAAACTTTATATGATTACAAAATATGTTAATCTAATTTATGAACTCTCCTAAAATCAATGTTGTTAGGACCGGATCGGACCGGCCGGTCCGACCGGTTCGACCGCGAATTGGTGGCTGGTCCGGTCCGGTCGAGGGTGGATCGTTTTTGGAGCATTGAACCGGCCGGTTCGAACCGAGTCGGCGGTTGACCGGCGAACCGGTTCGGTTCCGACCGGATTTTGAATTTTTTTTTTTTGATTTTAGTGGGTAAAAACGGGGTGTTAAACCATAAATTAGTACTTTGTATATACAAATATAGTTAAGTTTTATATATAACTGTAAAATATATGTATAAATCATATATAAATTACTTATATTTAATTACATATATAAATATAATTAAAATATAGTTAAATCCGTTCCATCCGGTCCGATCGGTCCGACCACCAAACCAGTAAGCCGTCTGGTTCGACGTCCGATCCGGTTCTGAGAACATTGCCTAAAATAACTTGAACATGTTTTTATTATTTTACAGATAAATAATTTAAATATGTTTTTGCTATTAAGGTTTGTGTTTAGATTCTAGTTAAAAAATATTTGTGTTTGTTGAATCCGTTTTATGGATCTCATATTGTACACATTGATTTTCATTTTAGGTGGCATCTTAGGACACGTTCTTTTTCGATCACAGATTCTGATGTCGATACGCTAGATTCCTTTGTTGTGATAGCCCTTTATTACAAAGTTGATGATGGTTGAGATTACATTCTAGTTTGTATTTTTTTTTCTGGTCATGAATCGTAAATTCAAATACACTCTAGTTTTTCAATAAGATGTTTGATGTTTCTTACATTGTGTTCTCATGTCCTTTGTGTTCCACGTTCGTTCATTTAGTTGCACTTGAGTTTGAATTATTTTAGTTGAAATCAATCCAAATCTTAATTTGGTTTTAGTTTTATAATCAAATAAATTGTATAATACTAACAATATCCTTCTTGTGGATACAATACCTTATTTACTTTAGCTATCTAGCAATGGTTTCGAAACCGGACCGGACCGGCCGGTCCGACCGGTCCGACCGGGACCCGGTGCCTTTGCCGGTTCGGTTCGTTGGTTTTAGACCGTTTTCAAAATAACCGGCCGGTTCGCGCGGTTGACCGATCCGACCGGAACCGGCGAACCGGGTTGAACCGGTTTTTGGATTTTTTTTTATTTTAATAGAAAAATATTATTGGATATGGATTAAGGAACACTGGTTCATTAATTTGGACTATGTTTAATTGAATGATATGTATTTTGGATGTTGTTTTGGATTAAGGAACACCGGTTCGTTAATATTATACCTTATACATACACACTAAATATTTGGATTTTTTTTATATTTTTTTAATATTTATGACGTCATCCGGTTCGTAATCCGGTCCGACCGGTCAGACCGGTCCGACCGGTGAACCTCTAGGCCGTCCGGTTCGCTTTCCGGTCCGGTTTTGAAAACATTGCTATCTAGGTTAGTGTGGTTTTTAATTAACTTGACGATGGTCTATCAGTAGTGAATTTCTTTATCTTATTTCATGAAGAAAGAAATTAAAATAACATATTATAATACCCATATATATAGAAGAAAAAAATAATAATAATAATAATGACTTTGGGTACAAAATAAATAAAATATGAAACCACAGGGACTAAAGGTGAAAATATGTTAAAACTCTCTGTCTCTCCTCCCGTTTTTCCCGTTCCCTCGTCGGCGGCTCTTTCCGGCCAAAAACCGGCTCCGACGACCCCCCCAAACAACCACTTTAATCGATTTTTCTTCAAACAAATCGTCCCGACAACATTTCGTGCTTAATTAGAACTCGTGGGCCACTGTAATTTGAATTATGGAGTTGAACTAGTGCGGTTTGAACTTTCGGCCGATTTCATTACTTTATAACGCACTATACCCTATAATAATTCAAACTAATCACACATACACGATCATATAAGCATTTCTAATCAGTTGGCATATTCAATTACACTCGGAAAACAACAAAACATCACCTTCGATCGCCACTTTGTCTCGGACCTGCAACTTAGTTGAACAACACCTTCTGGTCAATATAATCAGAAATTGATTTGGGGCTTTGATTCATAAACACCATTCGAAGCTCCACACAAAATTAATTGGATTATAGTCATCGTTTGGGTACCTAACCGGTGCTACGTTTCGTCGCGACTGTTCATCCTTCGTTCTCATCAATTCATACATCAATTCAGGTAATTAAACACTCGTACACACTCGGTTTCATACGAGGATCAAAAGCCCTATAGTTGTTTTGGTTAACAATATCAAATTGGTGATCAATTTTGGTGCGAATCAAACTAGGGTTCATGGTGAAATTGGGGCTTTTGTGCTTTGGGTTTATAAGCTTTGGGAACCAGTTATAACCGCGGCTGCGGCCTTGGTTTGCTGGTTTCTGGTTCACTTGCATTTCTGGAGGTCACGGGTTCGAACCGTGCCCCCTCCATTATTTTTTTTTATGTCTTTTTGGACCTTTTAAAATTTTGTAAAAATTTCTAAAAATTATAAAAACAAGTTTTATAAACCCTGATTATTTTAAAAGTTATCCAATTATTTTCTGTAAATTATTTCATTAAAACACCTTAACAATTATTATATATAATAGTAAGAAAATGTTATAATTAGTTTATTTTTTTATAAAAATAAACTTTAAATGGTGAGAATCACTAAATATCATTAGTCGTTATGTTGAATCTTAAATATCCTAATTAGTATTTTAGTTCATTGCCTCGATCATAGGATGCCCGTTTGCATAAGTACTCGTTTAATTCGGTTTACGTTTTAAACATATTTTCCTTGCTTAACTTAGTAAACTTGATACGACCCTATTTTGATATTGTTTTAGCTACTGGAAATATAAGTATTTTGACCAAATTAAGATTTAGTCATTAACGAGCATTTTAAACAAGTCACATGTTTAACTAGTTTTTATGAATATTTTGGGATGTGATTTTATAAATGACAAACGGATTAATAATATGATTAGCCAAATTTTTCAGAAGTCAATCATGATTTATACTTATATATAAAAATATTTCCAGACCCGTAACGGACGTATTTTAACTAGAAATAATTTTACGGTTTACCAAAATACCTTGATTTATACGTATTTTACAGCCAACTTACGGAGGCCATAACTTTATCATAACAGATCCAAATCAGTTAAACCTTATGTCCATGACGAATTTCGTCGAAAAACGAATCTGTTGATATATAAAACATAGAAAAACTCATTCGTTTAGACCTCCAAATAGTCGTTTTCGTAACAGCTAGCAGTTATGCGCAGCTGTAAAGATCCACGTTTTTCTCAAATTTCGGTAATCCAAATCAGAAACTTTTCTAAATGAAAGTTGTTTAGAAACCACTAATCTAGTAAACTGGAGATTTTCAGAATTTTTAAACGTCGTTTAGTATTTTTAACGAGTGCGAAAAGACAGGGGCAGAACTGGAATTTTTCCAATCTAAAATAGGAAAATCCAAACTATAATTTGCGTTACGTTATCGTAGGTTCTCACGGCGTTAACCGAGCCTAGACCTTGTTTCTGATTGTTGTCATTCGTGTATAAGGTACGGATTCTGATTCTTTGTTATCATAAGTATTTACTTTTGTTTTCCGTTACTTTGTAGTACGGATTCTGATTCTTTGTTATCATAAGTATTTACTTTTGTTTTCCGTTACTTTGTAGTACGGATTCTGTTTCCTTGTTATCATAAGTATTTACTTTTGGTTCCGTTACTTTGCAGTACAGATTCCTGATTTCTGTCTCGTATTTGATTTCCGTTCACTTCTAGTTTTGATTCCTGTCATACATAGATAATTTGCTTTTGATTCTGTTATAAGTAGCTTGACTACTATATATTTCTGAATTTGTTACCCGAGCTCTCCCTATCTTGGGGGTGACCAAGACGCGTTATTGCGGCATCGATAACGTGGCACCAACCGTGGCGGTGAGCTGAGATCACGGCGTCTCTAAAGAGGACTCTGAAATTATGACTTGTTATATTATTATTTCCTCAGAGGCGTATGGATCGATCCTAGGCTAGTTCTGTTATTTCCTGATGGATGGTTACACACCATTCCATTCAGGACTCTGGTGAATGGTCTGTATGTCTGCCCATACTCCATTTCACATTGGTTCACGGGCTCGCTACCTGTGTTCCCCCTGTTCAGTTATTATATGATATGATTATTAGCTCGGGGTATGTTCTATCTGATATATGTCTTATAACGTATGTTCTATTTGATATATATATCTTATGATCTTTGATTCTTGATTATCACGATGTCTGTTTATTTCTGATATCCGCCAATTCTTTGATTATCACCATGTCTGTTTATTTTGATTATCACCATGTCTGTTTATTTTTGATATCCGCTGATTCTTTGATTATCACTATGTCTGTTTATTTTTGATATCTGCCGATTCTTTGATTATCGTTATGTCTGTCTATTTTTGTTATCCGCTATTCCGTTCACTGAGCGTTATGATCAGGCGTGCTTTTGTTTTCATGCACGTCAGGTCAGCAGGGTAATCCGGGAAACCAGTGAAGAGTGAATTGAAGACCAAGATTATCTGTTACTTTAATTAATATATTGAACATCTTAATTAGGTTTTGGAATTTGAACTTGTAATCGTTTTAATAATGGGAATGCGTTTCGATTTAGATTACCGTGATAGTGACACGTCAGCCTTGTCGGGCTGGGGTGTTACAGTTGTGGTATCAGAGCCAGGTTCTTCCTGTAGAAAACTTAAACATTAATAATAAACTTGTGAGGTTATGGGTAGACGTTGGGCCAGGATCTAATTTGTTTTCCAATCTAAATTCCAGTGTTCACAAGTATATTTTCATTTCAGATGGCTCCTAAGAGACGTGTGAACAACCGCAATAAATCGAGTGGCCCCTCATCTGATACTCCTCTTGAAACCCTCGTTGCTAATGCTGTAAACGCTGCTATTTCTGGAATACTCCCTAATCTGATGACTCAGACTGCTCAAACAGTCATCCAGCAGATGCAACAGACAAATTCGGAGGGAAACAACACAGGACCTCCACCCGGTGGAAATAACTCAGAGCCACCTTCTGGCGGAAACAACACTGGACCATCTTCCGGTGGAAATGCAACACCACCTGTGGCTGAGATTCATGTTTGGCTTGAGCGCTTTATGAAGCAAAGACCAAGATCTTTTAGTGATGCTGCTACACCGATGGATGCTCGGAACTGGATAGCCCATGTGGAAAAGATATTCGAAGTGCTAGGAGTCGATGACCTATTTAAAACCAGGTTGGCTTCTTACAAACTGGAGGATGATGCTCTAGTTTGGTGGGAAGGGGTAAAACTTGCACATGGTGGAGAGGGTTATGCTGCTACCTTTACTTGGGCCGATTTCCGCACAATATTCTTCCGAAAGTATTTCTCTGAGGTGGAACGAAGTGAGTATGCACGGGAATATGCATCTATTGAGCAACGAGATGGCGATCCTTGGCAAGAATTCATGGCAAGATTCTGTAGGCTGGCTAGTTTTCTTGGGGAAGCTGCAGGTAGCCCAGAGGCCCAAGCAGAAAAGTTGAAATGGGCTGTTCATGAGAGGACTCGGAGGTGGATATTGACTCAAAGGTTTAACAATATCAATGAAGTAGCTGATGCCGTGAAAACACTTGACATGGAAAACAAGAAGAGGTTAGCTAAAGCTGAGGAGAGTCAAAAGAGAAATCGTGAAGGACACCATACCGCACCTTCTGGGCAATCTTCAAGCGAGAAACACCATACAGGTGATCGAAAAGCCCAATTCAACAGAAATAAACCGCCAAGGAAATCAATGGAAACAAAAACAGCAGAATCCTAAACCTGCCGAAAACCAAAGTCAAGAGCAAGTTCCGGTATGCACTACATGTGGAAAACGTTATTTTCAAGAGCAAGTTCCGGTATGCACTACATGTGGAAAACGGCGGCGAGCTTCAGGAGCCTGTTTTAGATGTGGAAAGACCGGCCATGTACTGAAAGACTGTCCGTATCCTGATAACAAAGGGAAGGCTGGAAATAGTGCAAAGCAGCCTACTAATGGAGGACGAGTGTTTGCTCTGAACGCAAAGGATGCAGCAAACACACCAGGTATGACTCTTGATATTCCTCCCATATGTGAATCTGTCGTATCTGAATAATCTAGTAGTCTTACCATGTAAATTATGCTTGTTATCTATTACTAAGTGTGCCATGGTAACATAAATTCTTTAGGTACTGTTTCTGGTACTCTCATGTTAGGAACTCGTGAAGTTCAAGTCTTATTTGATACTGGAGCAACACACTCCATAGTCTCTCAATCTTTTCTTAAACATCTAACGATGAGCCCAACATTATTAGAAAATACTTTGAATATTATGACTCCTATGGGAAACTCTGTTACAATCTCTCATGTGTATGAGGATTGTCCGATCCGAGTTGAATCGCTCATTCTTACAGCGGATCTGTTGCCCATGCAAATGGAAGATTTTGATATCATCTTAGGAATGGACTGGTTAACTCGGCATCATGTTACAATTGAGTGTCGGACTCATCGCATTCTGTTTGGAGATCCCTATCATCCTGAACTCATTTATCAGGGGACTAAACCTCGAAAAACTCTTCAAATAATTTCAGCACTTAAGGCTCGTAAATCCCTACTGCACGGCGCTGCAGGATTCCTTGCTTCAGTTAAAATTTTATCTCCTGAAGAGCCTAGTATTTCTGATTATCCGGTTGTTTGTGATTTTCCCGATGTGTTTCTTAAGGAGCTACCTGGACTTCCACCAGACCGTGACGTGGAATTCACTATTGATCTTATTCCTGGTGCTGAACCGATTTCCAAGGCACCTTACCGTATGGCACCACTTGAACTCAAAGAACTGAAGGAGCAATTACAGGAGTTGTTAGATCTTGGATTTATTAGACCAAGTGTCTCACCTTGGGGTGCACCGGTCCTATTCGTGAAGAAGAAAGATGGTTCTTTGAGACTCTGCATTGACTACAGAGAACTCAACAAGATCACTATCCGTAATCGTTACCCTCTGCCTCGTATTGATGATTTATTTGATCAGCTACAGGGTGCAAAGTGTTTCTCTAAAATCGATCTGAGGTCTGGTTACCATCAGCTAAAGATCAAAGATTCTGATGTCCCTAAATCTGCCTTCCGTACGCGATATGGTCACTATGAATTCTTGGTTATGCCGTTCGGGTTAACGAATGCCCCAGCTGTTTTTATGGACCTAATGAACCGAGTTTTCCATGACTATCTGGATAAGTTCGTCATCGTGTTTATAGATGACATTCTTATCTATTCTAAGAGTAAGGAGGAACATGAAGACCATCTTCGTATCGTGCTTGAAAATCTGCGTAAAAAGAAGCTTTATGCTAAGTTTTCAAAATGTGAATTTTGGTTGAGTCAAGTAGCCTTTTTGGGTCATGTGGTCTCCGCAGATGGTATTATGGTGGATCCAGCAAAGATAGAGGCAATCACTAAATGGCCAAAACCTACTTCAGCCACAGAAGTCCGGAGTTTTCTTGGTCTTGCTGGTTACTATCGTAGATTTGTCGAAGGGTTCTCTGTTATTGCTTTACCCCTTACGCAACTTCTAAGGAAAGGGGTTAAGTACTCTTGGAATGATGAGCGGGAGAAAAGCTTCGAAGAGCTTAAGAAGAGATTGGTGTCTGCCCCGATTCTTACACTTCCATCGGGCACGGGTGGATATCAGATCTACAGCGATGCTTCTAAAAAGGGACTCGGATGTGTGCTAATGCAGCATGGTAAGGTCATTGCTTATGCTTCGCGGCAGTTGAAACCTTATGAGGTTAATTATCCGACGCATGATCTTGAACTCGCTGCTGTTATTTTCGCGCTGAAAATATGGCGTCACTATCTTTACGGAGAGACTTGTGATATTTTTACCGATCACAAGAGCTTGAAATACATCTTCACACAAAAAGAACTAAACATGAGGCAGAGAAGATGGTTAGAGTTGTTAAAAGATTATGATGCCAATATTCAATATCATCCGGGAAAGGCCAATGTGGTAGCTGATGCTCTTAGCAGGAAGAGCTCAGGAACAGTAGCCTCCCTACAGCTACAGCCTCAGAACATTACCGATCTTGATAGATTGGGTATTGGCCTACATATTGGCAAGAGTGACGGATATCTCGCTAGTCTTCAGATTGAATCAGACTTAATATTCCGGATTAAGAACGCACAGAAAGACGATGGTGAACTCTGGGCAATCTTACAGAATGTGGAGATTGGTAAGCAATCAGAATTCAAAGTAGATGAGCATGGAGTAATATGGTGTGGTAAACGTTTATGTGTGCCTAATGATTCTTCTCTTCGAGAATCGTTATTAGCTGAGGCACATAGTTCTCCGTTCTCTATCCATCCAGGATCTACTAAGATGTATCGTGATCTTCGTCAGAATTTCTGGTGGAATGGTATGAAAGAAGACGTGGCTAAGTATGTTAGCCGTTGCCTTACTTGTCAGCAGGTCAAGATTGAGCATCAGAGAGCTAGTGGGTTGCTTCAGCCACTACCTATTCCTGTATGGAAATGGGATGATATTTCCATGGATTTTGTGACAGGGTTGCCAAGGACATTTAAGAAGAATGATGCAATATGGGTTGTAGTTGACAGATTGTCAAAGTCGGCTCACTTTCTCCCAATTCAGCAAGGATTTTCGGTTAGCAAACTATCCGAAGTGTTCACACAAGAGATTGTTAGACTTCATGGCACTCCGGTGTCTATCGTGTCTGATCGAGACCCGAGGTTCACTTCTCGTTTTTGGAAGGGTTTGCAAGCTGCGTGGGGTACCAAGTTGAGGTTTAGTACGGCGTTTCATCCTCAGACTGACGGTCAGTCGGAGCGTACTATTCAGACACTTGAGGACATGCTTCGAGCTTGTGCTTTAGAGTGGACTGGGAACTGGGACGAGTACTTGTGTTTGGTCGAGTTTGCTTACAATAATAGTTGGCAAGCTAGCATTGGCATGGCACCTTTCGAATTATTGTATGGTCGTAAGTGTAGAGCACCTATTTGTTGGGAAGAGGTCGGTGAAAGAGTCATCGAAGGACCTGAGTTAGTTCAAATCACGAATGAGAAAGTTGCTATTGCTAGAGAAAAGTTAAAGGAAGCTCAAAGTAGACAGAAAAGTTATGCAGACCGACACCGTCGACTTTTGGAGTTTAAGATCGGTGACAAAGTGTTCCTGAAGGTTACGCCTTGCAAAGGCGTGCGACGTTTTGGTCTAAAGGGGAAACTTAGTCCACGGTTTATCGGACCCTTTGAAATCCTGGAAAGAGTTGGTGAGGTTTCGTATCGTTTGGCTTTACCACCTCAACTGTCACATGTGCATAATGTCTTCCATGTATCTCTTTTAAGGGGATACAATTATCATCCTATTCATGTGGTTAACTATCCACTTCATTTGATTCGTGAGGATTTATCATTCGAGGAAGAACCAGAAGCTATCCTTGACCGACAAGAACGCATTATGCGTAAGAAAACTATTCCTTTCGTTAAGGTATTATGGAAAAATCATTCCGAACGTGAAGCTACATGGGAGATAGAAGATGAAATCCGTTCTCAATATCCGTATCTATTTACCTCTTAGTTATTATCTTCTATATGTTTCTGTTATCAGTTATAAAGTTATCAGTTATCTGCTTCTTGAACATCACATTAGTTATCTCTTATACGATTTTGTCTATCAAATCGATTCCGTTTCAGCAGTTGAATAATTATGAGTGATTTCGTTCACTTGTTGATATATTTTTTTTTATACTCCGTGTACGTTATGTCATGTCTTGTTCAAGCTATACCTAGCAATTTCGTGGACGAAATTTTTTTAAGGGGAGTAGAATTATAATACCCATATATATAGAAGAAAATAATAATAATAATAATAATGACTTTGGGTACAAAATAAATAAAACATGAAACCACAGGGACTAAAGGTGAAAATATGTTAAAACTCTCTGTCTCTCCTCCCGTTTTTCCCGTTCCCTCGCCGGCGGCTCATTCCGGCCAAAAACCGGCTCCGGCGACCCCCCCAAACGACCACTTTAATCGATTTTTCTTCAAACAAATCGTCCCGACAACATTTCGTGCTTAATTAGAACTCGTGGGCCACTGTAATTTGAATTATGGAGTCGAACTAGTGCGGTTTGAACTTTCGGCCGATTTCATTACTTTATAACGCACTATACCCTATAATAATTCAAACTAATCACACATACACGATCATATAAGCATTTCTAATCAGTTGGCATATTCAATTACACTCGGAAAACAACAAAACATCACCTTCGATCGCCACTTTGTCTCGGACCTGCAACTTAGTTGAACAACACCTTCTGGTCAATATAATCAGAAATTGATTTGGGGCTTTGATTCATAAACACCATTCGAAGCTCCACACAAAATTAATTGGATTATAGTCATCGTTTGGGTACCTAACCGGTGCTACGTTTCGTCGCGACTGTTCATCCTTCGTTCTCATCAATTCATACATCAATTCAGGTAATTAAACACTCGTACACACTCGGTTTCATATGAGGATCAAAAGCCCTATAGTTGTTTTGGTTAACAATATCGAATTGGTGATCAATTTTGGTGCGAATCAAACTAGGGTTCATGGTGAAATTGGGGCTTTTGTGCTTTGGGTTTATAAGCTTTGGGAACCAGTTATAACCGCGGCTGCGGCCTTGGTTTGCTGGTTTCTGGTTCACTTGCATTTCTGGAGGTCACGGGTTCGAACCGTGCCCCCTCCATTATTTTTTTTATGTCTTTTTGGACCTTTTAAAATTTTGAAAAAATTTCTAAAAATTATAAAAACAAGTTTTATAAATCCTGATTATTTTAAAAGTTATCCAATTATTTTCTGTAAATTATTTCATTAAAACACCTTAACAATTATTATATATAATAGTAAGAAAATGTTATAATTAGTTTATTTTTTTATAAAAATAAACTTTAAATGGTGAGAATCACTAAAATATCATTAGTCGTTATTGATGTGTGCTAGATTATACTAAATTAAACTAACAAATAAAACTCTAACTAGACACTAAAAAGCTTTAAATTTATAAAACTAAGACTCGATCCTAAGCAACACAACCGGCAGTGTACCGGTCGACTGCAGAATAGCTTTTAAGTCCGAGTTATCGAACCCAAAGACTTCTGTATGGAAAATGAAAATTAAACTTACCTAAGACTCGACTAAAATACTAAGCGAAAGTAAAATAGGGGGTTTGTTTTTAAATTGTTTTAGAAAGAACTGAAAACAGGACAGACACAGGGAAAAGACTAGAATTAAGTTCTGATGATCAAAAACACTACCTAGGCAGAATCCTATACACGTTTTGGCTTTTCTTCTGACGGTTTTGGAAAGACTTATGTAACCGGGATCTAAAGATGCTAACTTAAAAGGAACCTAGAGAAACCTCGACACTTTCAAGGAAAGCGACTAGATAGACCTAATAAGCCAATAAAACACCGATTTGTGGGCTACCCTCACAGGTTCTCCAAGAGAGCTAATAACACACCCGATAGACACTCTACCTCACGGCGCGAGTGTCACAATACCTAACGGCAAAGGGATAGATCTGGAATACCTAATCAGACTCAGGAAACTATGATATGAGCGGGAAACTAGAATGAACTCCTCACAGAGACTCTAACCTAGCAATCGATCACACAAGATAACCTGATAACCTATTAACCTCACAGTATTAAGATTAGTTGCATATTTGATTAGTTCAATTCAGGATCAATTACTTCAATGATTCAATACGTCTACCAAATCATCCAAAAACCGCAAACACAAGGCAAACGATCTAGCATGCATCCATTATATGACAGACAATCACCAAGACACATGTGAAGTAAATAATCAATCACAAGAACAGATCTAAATACACATCCACAACTGATTATGCAAACCAAATCATTATCATTAGCTTTTAAACACAAGTTCAATCCAAAAACCGAAAGAATATTAAACTAAACAATGTATATTCATCAAACCTAGGTAGCTACAGAAGTTTAGCCAAGAAACATCATCCAAACAGAGACGAAAGAGAAATCAAAAGTACGAAACATGGATAGGGAAGGTTAAACGAAAGAAAACTAAAAACCGAATGATTAACACCCGAGGTTCTTTGATTCTCTTGCTTGGATCTTGTTCTTGGCCTTCCAAATGCTCCAAAATCGTCTCAAAAGTCTGTTTCAATCGCCTCTGCCGTCTCCTCTCATTAGGTTTTTTTATAAAACCTTAAATAATGATCTAGGGCAAAATTTCTCGGTTTAGCAATCTTAGCGCGTCGCCAAAATAACCACCAAAATCTTCGCTACGAGCTAAAAACAAAATAGTCGATTTCTGACGCGGGAATCTTGGCGCGTCTCTCAGATCCTGTCATCATCTTGGCGACGCGCCAAGATAAGGATTTTCAGAAATCTCCCATTTGACCAAGCTTCTTCCGTTCCTTAGCTCGCATGCTTGTTTATTCTTCAAAAATCAACCATTTATGCTCCTTGAACCACAAATACCTGCAAATACACAAATACGTAAATAGAAACCGAAAACTAATAAAAACGGGAAATAAAGACTAAAAATATATACAGAAATCGTATGGAAAACAGATGTGTTTTGCAACAAATCAAGTATCCCCACACTTACCTCTTTTTCGTCCCTGAAAAAGTATTATGCTATGGAATCATAATCAGGTTTAAATCCGGTTCTCAAAAAATTCAGGTTAACGACTTATATTAAGATCTAATAACATGTTGACCGCGATCACAGGTACATTTGTCCACTTAAACCCAACCGCCGATCATTCAGGTCCCCAATCGTATTGCAATTAAGTTCAAGTATTAGATTAATTCATTATGGGTCTCACACTTCGGTACCTATTCCCGTTTCAAGCTTTCTAGGCTCAGAATAAATCAAATTTCTAAGATTTTTTTTTCCACCACCGTAACCCACTACCCAATTGTAATCCCTCTAACTCTAGATGGAATTTGTTTGTGCCCTTTTGGCATCTTTTCTGAGCTTTTCTCAATATATATTTTTTCTGAGCATTGCCTTATTATACCTAATTCTCAGAGGTGTTGCAAGCAAGAGTCACTATCCCCCGCAACCAACACATGAGCCTTAAGCTTATTATACCCAATTCCTAGAGGTGTTGCAAGCAAGAGTCACCATCCCCCGCAACCAACGCATAGGCCTCAGGCTTTTAAAATTTCAAGTTCATTGCTCTCTTTTTTTTTTTTTTTTTTTTTATGGGTGGATTTCCTAAGGGCGCCGCCTGTTAAAGCGTGCCTGCTAGAAAAACTACAGTTGGGTCTTAACCTACAGTGGTACCCCTTATACTGTCTACGGTTTTGGCTTCCAATGGTGAGAACCCACAAGACTTAATAATGTTTAATTAAGTGTATTTAAATACTCCTAGGATAACCTTACAAGATCAGCTGGGCCTACCCGCACATCCCAAATCAGACATGTTTTCAATCAGTTATTCATCTTATATATGTACTATTTGAAAAATCGAACACCTGATTTTATCTATCATTTTCCATTTTTAATATATGCAAACATCAAAATCAGTGACTTTTTTTTTTTTTTTTTTTTAAGACTCAAATAAACAGACAAAAATAATAAAACTAACTACACACACTCAAATATTAAAGACTAACTGACTCAATTAAATTAAACCTAAGACACATGTCTTCCTATCCCCACACTTAAATTTAACATTGTCCTCAATGTGGAAATTAAAAAGAAAGACATAAATAAGAAGAGTTTTGGAAAAGACTTAGCTGGTAATAAGCAGATTCCATCTGTGCACAGTCTGAATCCAAAACCTCTGATCGTATAGCATTTCATTCGCGATCAGGAATCACTGGTTGCCTCCTTAAAAAGTGTTGGATATATTCACCCGAATGGAGATTGAGTACGGGTGAATTATTCCAAACCTGCAAAACAAACACTCTACCAGGCAAACACAGCATCAAACAGACTAAATAAAAATAAACAATCTGACTCAACAAAAAGGGGAATACAAATAAAATAAACAATCTGACTCTACAAACTCTACAAACGGGTCACTACCCAAAAACCATCACTCAGATCAACTTATGGGGGATCATGAAGACCCAGCTCACCCCCGAAACTAACAACCTCACATCCAAACTCACTACTAAACAAGAAACCACCAAATTCAGAATCAATCAAATCACAACAATCCCCACACTTGGGTTTTGCTAATGGTGGCGGTTCTCTATCAAACTCTAACATCCCCACACTTGGGGATTTGCTATCCTCAACCACAAACTTCTCAAATTCACAATCAACTAACTCATCATCACTTTCACAAACTCGCATAAACTCATTCACCACTCGATCTAACTCATCCTCCTCCTCAACTGAATACACTCTCTCATTCTCCATCATCCTATCATCCACCTCACACAAACTGATCAAGGACACCGACTCTTTTGGAATACTAGGACCCCTAATCGATTTGGCAACCTCAAACACTACACTCTCCTCTCCCACGTGAAGTGTGATCTCACCCTTAAACACATTAATGTTAGCTTTAGCAGTACACAAGAAGGGTCTACCTAGAATGATAGGAACTCGTTCATCAGCCTCCATGTCTAACACTACAAAGTCCACGGGGAACACAAACTTACCAACCTTAACCAATAAATTCTCTACAATTCCCCGCGGATGCTTAACAGATTTATCAGCAAGGGAAAGTGTCATGCGCGTTGGGCTCAACTCACCTAAACCTAGCTTCTTATACAAGGAATAGGGCATAAGATTGATACTAGCTCCTAAATCTGCCAACGCGTGGCATTGAACTTCACTACCAAACAGACACGGGATTGTGAAGACCCCGGGATCTGCCAATTTCTCCGGTAGTTGGTTCATGACCACCGCAGAACACTCACCCGACAAGGAAACACTCGAAATTTCACCTAGTTTGCTTTTATCCTTCAAAGGTCTTTCAAAAATTTAGCATACCTAGGCATCCACTTAATTACCTCTATGAACGGGAGATTGACCTTCAATTGTTTAAACAAATCCAAAAAGTGCCCGTAATCCTTTTCATACTTTTGATTCTTAAGCCTATCGGGAAACGGGAGACGGAATGATCAATCACCGGAGAACGCTCAAACACACTAGGCTTCCTAACACCACTATCCCCAGAAGGATTCTCTACTACCTTCTCACTCTCATCCTTTTCAAACATGACCTCCTCAACTATAGGGCCTCTCACCTCATCTAACTGCATACCCGACCTAGTTGTAATGGCCTTAACATGTGCATTCGGGTTCTGTTGAGTATTACCGGGCAACTGACCTTGGGGCTTCTCATCTAACCTTCTAGCTATATCCCCTACAGTCCTCTGAAGATCTAGGAAAGCTGATTGCTGATTTTTCAATAAGATATCATGTTCAGCTAGAATCTGCTGCGTCTTAGAATCCTTAACCACTAACTGAGTCAACAGATTCTCTATTCTACTTAAATCTCCACTATTCTGCCCTGACTGACCACCTGAACCACTACCCTGCCCCTGGTTTTGATTAGAATTCTGTGAGAAACCTGGGGGAGCACCTGAAGAACGCCAGTTGTTCTGATTTCTCCAACCGGAGTTATAAGAATTGTTACCTACATAACTGGCTTGCTCTTGACCTATCAAAGGGCACTCACTAGTGGCATGGTCACCTCTACATAGCTCACACCTATCAACCTTCTTTTTCAGCTCTCTAACCTCACGAACTAGGCTATCAAGAGCAGCAGCCACACTAGTATCCATGGTGACATGGTGAACTCCTCGAGATGAGGCACCAGTGGCAGGACTGGAATTCCTGTTTCCAGATCGCTGCTCATGTTCTGCTTGGGCAAAACTCTCAAACATCTCATTACATTCATTCACATTTTTCTTACCCATGAGATGCCCACCCGCAGACGTGTCAAACCTAGCTCTCGTCTCATAATTCAACCCATTGTAAAACTTTTCTACCAAAGCCCATTCAGACAAACCATGCTGGGAGCAACGACTAAGGAGGTTTTGAAACCTCTCCCATGCACGATAGTAAGGTTCATCGGGCTCCATCCTAAACGAATGTATCTCATCTCTAAGCCTAGATGCCTTGGCCGGCGGAAAATATTTATGAAGAAAACGCTCACGAAGAGCCGGCCAGGTGGTGAAAGTACCAGCTGCATGAGATTCGAGCCAAGTGGCGGCTCGATCAGCAAGTGAAAAGGGAAACAGCTGTAAAAAGATGGCATCATCAGACGCACCCTGCAACTTAAAAGTTCTACCTATTCGCTCTAAGCGACCTATGTGTGCAGGGGCGTCCTCATCCTCTCGTCCGTGGAACTGACAGTTATTAGTGATAGCTGTCATGACGTAGGATGGGATCTGCCAGGAGTTATCATTAGCAATGGTAGGAAGTATGATTGGATTGCTAACTCCTGTGAAGCCATTGGTGGCTTGCTGATGAACAGTTTGATTTCCAGCCATATGTGTGTGTGGTGAACTAGGTGGGCTAGAATCTGCAGAAGAAATAAAAGAAGGTGCTGTAGGAAAAGATGTAGAATCAAAAACAGAAAGAGAAGAAGTACCACCCTTAAATTTGGGCAACGCAAGCTGCAAATCTTGATCCGGAGGTGGTCCTTGTGATCTCAAACGGGCATAAACCTGTAAAACACAAAATTAAAAACCGTAAGACTGACTCAAACAAATAAAATAAAAACAAATAGAATTGAAAACAAACTAATTAAAAAAAAACACTTAGCACAGATAGCAATTAAATCAAGTAAGTCTAATTAACGCAATCGCCAAGAAATCCCCGGCAACGGCGCCAAAAACTTTGATGTGTGCTAGATTATACTAAATTAAACTAACAAATAAAACTCTAACTAGACACTAAAAAGCTTTAAATTTATAAAACTAAGACTCGATCCTAAGCAACACAACCGGCAGTGTACCGGTCGACTGCAGAATAGCTTTTAAGTCCGAGTTATCGAACCCAAAGACTTCTGTATGGAAAACGAAAATTAAACTTACCTAAGACTCGACTAAAAATACTAAGCGAAAGTAAAATAGGGGGTTTGTTTTTAAATTGTTTTAGAAAGAACTGAAAACAGGACAGACACAGGGAAAAGACTAGAATTAAGTTCTGATGATCAAAAACACTACCTAGGCAGAATCCTATACACGTTTTGGCTTTTCTTCTGACGGTTTTGGAAAGACTTATGTAACCGGGATCTAAAGATGCTAACTTAAAAGGAACCTAGAGAAACCTCGACACTTTCAAGGAAAGCGACTAGATAGACCTAATAAGCCAATAAAACACCGATTTGTGGGCTACCCTCACAGGTTCTCCAAGAGAGCTAATAACACACCCGATAGACACTCTACCTCACGGCGCGAGTGTCACAATACCTAACGGCAAAGGGATAGATCTGGAATACCTAATCAGACTCAGGAAACTATGATATGAGCGGGAAACTAGAATGAACTCCTCACAGAGACTCTAACCTAGCAATCGATCACACAAGATAACCTGATAACCTATTAACCTCACAGTATTAAGATTAGTTGCATATTTGATTAGTTCAATTCAGGATCAATTACTTCAATGATTCAATACGTCTACCAAATCATCCAAAAACCGCAAACACAAGGCAAACGATCTAGCATGCATCCATTATATGACAGACAATCACCAAGACACATGTGAAGTAAATAATCAATCACAAGAACAGATCTAAATACACATCCACAACTGATTATGCAAACCAAATCATTATCATTAGCTTTTAAACACAAGTTCAATCCAAAAACCGAAAGAATATTAAACTAAACAATGTATATTCATCAAACCTAGGTAGCTACAGAAGTTTAGCCAAGAAACATCATCCAAACAGAGACGAAAGAGAAATCAAAAGTACGAAACATGGATAGGGAAGGTTAAACGAAAGAAAACTAAAAACCGAATGATTAACACCCGAGGTTCTTTGATTCTCTTGCTTGGATCTTGTTCTTGGCCTTCCAAATGCTCCAAAATCGTCTCAAAAGTCTGTTTCAATCGCCTCTGCCGTCTCCTCTCATTAGGTTTTTTTATAAAACCTTAAATAATGATCTAGGGCAAAATTTCTCGGTTTAGCAATCTTAGCGCGTCGCCAAATAACCACCAAAATCTTCGCTACGAGCTAAAAACAAAATAGTCGATTTCTGACGCGGGAATCTTGGCGCGTCTCTCAGATCCTGTCATCATCTTGGCGACGCGCCAAGATAAGGATTTTCAGAAATCTCCCATTTGACCAAGCTTCTTCCGTTCCTTAGCTCGCATGCTTGTTTATTCTTCAAAAATCAACCATTTATGCTCCTTGAACCACAAATACCTGCAAATACACAAATACGTAAATAGAAACCGAAAACTAATAAAAACGGGAAATAAAGACTAAAAATATATACAGAAATCGTATGGAAAACAGATGTGTTTTGCAACACATCAGTTATGTTGAATCTTAAATATCCTAATTAGTATTTTAGTTCATTGCCTCGATCATAGGATGCCCGTTTGCATAAGTACTCGTTTAATTCGGTTTACGTTTTAAACATATTTTCCTTGCTTAACTTAGTAAACTTGATACGACCCTATTTTGATATTGTTTTAGCTACTGGAAATATAAGTATTTTGACCAAATTAAGATTTAGTCATTAACCGAGCATTTTAAACAAGTCACATGTTTAACTAGTTTTTATGAATATTTTGGGATGTGATTTTATAAATGACAAACGGATTAATAATATGATTAGCCAAATTTTTCAGAAGTCAATCATGATTTATACTTATTTATAAAAATATTTCCAGACCCGTAACGGACGTATTTTAACTAGAAATAATTTTACGGTTTACCAAAATACCTTGATTTATACGTATTTTACAGCCAACTTACGGAGGCCATAACTTTATCATAACAGATCCAAATCAGTTAAACCTTATGTCCATGACGAATTTCGTCAAAAAACGAATCTGTTGATATATAAAACATAGAAAAACTCATTCGTTTAGACCTCCAAATAGTCGTTTTCGTAACAGCTAGCAGTTCTGCGCAGCTGTAAAGATCCACGTTTTTCTCAAATTTCGGTAATCCAAATCAGAAACTTTTCTAAATGAAAGTTGTTTAGAAACCACTAATCGAGTAAACTGGAGATTTTCAGAATTTTTAAACGTCGTTTAGTATTTTTAACGAGTGCGAAAAGACAAGGGCAGAACTGGAATTTTTCCAATCTAAAATAGGAAAATCCAGACTATAATTTGCGTTACGTTATCGTAGGTTCTCGCGGCGTTAACCGAGCCTAGACCTTGTTTCTGATTGTTATCATTCGTGTATAAGGTACGGATTCTGATTCTTTGTTATCATAAGTATTTACTTTTGTTTTCCGTTACTTTGTAGTACGGATTCTGATTCTTTGTTATCATAAGTATTTACTTTTGTTTTCCGTTACTTTGTAGTACGGATTCTGTTTCCTTGTTATCATAAGTATTTACTTTTGGTTCCGTTACTTTGCAGTACAGATTCCTGATTTCTGTCTCGTATTTGATTTCCGTTCACTTCTAGTTTTGATTCCTGTCATACATAGATAATTTGCTTTTGATTCTGTTATAAGTAGCTTGACTACTATATATTTCTGAATTTGTTACCCGAGCTCTCCCTATCTTGGGGGTGACCAAGACGCGTTATTGCGGCATCGATAACGTGGCACCAACCGTGGCGGTGAGCTGAGATCACGGCGTCTCTAAAGAGGACTCTGAAATTATGACTTGTTATATTATTATTTCCTCAGAGGCGTATGGATCGATCCTAGGCTAGTTCTGTTATTTCCTGATGGATGGTTACACACCATTCCATTCAGGACTCTGGTGAATGGTCTGTATGTCTGCCCATACTCCATTTCACATTGGTTCACGGGCTCGCTACCTGTGTTCCCCCTGTTCAGTTATTATATGATATGATTATTAGCTCGGGTATGTTCTATCTGATATATGTCTTATGACGTATGTTCTATTTGATATATATATCTTATGATCTTTGATTCTTGATTATCACGATGTCTGTTTATTTCTGATATCCGCCAATTCTTTGATTATCACCATGTCTGTTTATTTTGATTATCACCATGTCTGTTTATTTTTGATATCCGCTGATTCTTTGATTATCACTATGTCTGTTTATTTTTGATATCTGCCGATTCTTTGATTATCGTTATGTCTGTCTATTTTTGTTATCCGCTATTCCGTTCACTGAGCGTTATGCTCAGGCGTGCTTTTGTTTTCATGCACGTCAGGTCAGCAGGGTAATCCGGGAAACCAGTGAAGAGTGAATTGAAGACCAAGATTATCTGTTACTTTAATTAATGTATTGAACATCTTAATTAGGTTTTGGAATTTGAACTTGTAATCGTTTTAATAATGGGAATGCGTTTGGATTTAGATTACCGTGATAGTGACACGTCAGCCTTGTCGGGCTGGGGTGTTACACATATAATCATCGCTAGCCATACATTTATAATTGAGTGCACCTTGAAGTTTAACAAAAATAATAATTTTTCTCCAAAATATTATATAAATCAATTAGCTCCAAAAACTTCATAACTTATTTTGATTCCAGTCAAAAAGTTTATTAATAGTTTTAACTAAAGCATTTGAACTGAAATTGAAACCATTTATAAAACTTTTAAAAGTAAATTAATATTTTTAATATTTTAAAGGAAAATAGTTATTTTGTTAAACTTTAATGAGCAAAATTAAAATTAAGTAATTAAAATTTGGCTTGGGTTCAAATACAAAGTGAACATTATGTAAAAAGTGTGAGAAGCAATCGGTGAGTGACATGTTGCATATTTTAAAAATTGAAGGAAGGGTATTTTAGGAAGTCTAATTTATTGAGATGAAGGTGTGGGCTTACATCAATTCTGTTGAAGATTGCTTACATCTAATTTATTTGAACACAAGCCTTCAACAAAATTCTCAATTTATCGATTCAAACGGTTGACGTTTCATCTTACATCAATTTCAATCGTTGAAGATTCAAACGATCGAATTCATCTGTTGGAGATTATTTTATGTTGTTTCTGTTGAAGATCGTTGAGTTATGTTGATCTATTTGATTTCATCAGTTTGGTACGTATGAAGACGATTATATACTGTAATTGAAATAGTATGTTAATAATTTTGTCGTTTGGATCATCATTGTGTCTATACTGTCTGATTTTTGTGAATTTTGTTATTGATTGACATCATCATTGTGTCATAGGTATCATCATTGTGTCATATGTATCATCATTGTGTCTTTTTGTTCGTCATTGTGTCTTTTTGTTCGTCATTGTGTCTTTTGTATTGTCATTGTGTCTGAATAAAACAGTTATTGTGTCTGAATAAAACAGTTATTGTGTCTATACTGTTAGATTACTCTGGACATTATCAATATGTTGTTGAACATATTTTATAAATATCAGGTGAGTCTCTATATGTTGTGTCTTTTATGTTGTTGTGTTTGTTATATGATTTTTGTTATTGATTGACATCATCATTGTGTCTTAGATATCATCATTGTGTCTTTTTGTTCGTCATTGTGTCTTTTTGTTCGTCATTTTGTCTTTTGTATTGTTATTGTGTCTGAGTAAAACAATTATTGTTAATCAATTGGTTACGAACAAAGACGAGTTGTGTTTTTATCTTGATTATTTAAATAGTTACAAGTCTAAGGCTGATAAAGTTCAAATGCTCGCCCCACCTCCAAGCAGGAAAGATAGGTTTGCAGAGTTACCTGGAGGGAGCGAACGAAATGAAGCAAAATTCAGTGTACCTGTTAAGCAAAAGACAAAAGGTAGGCCGAAAAGAATGAAGTCAGCTCGTGAGTTAGCCATCGAACAAGCAGGAAAAAGTTGAGAAATTGTGGGTTTTGCAAACAACCTGGTCACATTATACGCAATTGTAGTTTATATCTTCAAAGCATTAAGGATAAACAAATTTCAAACAGCTCAACAGTTGATTCTATGCCTATTCAAGAATAGGATTCATTGTGTCATAAGATTTATTGTGTCATTTACTCATTGCGTCATTATATTCATTGTGTCATTATATTCATTGTGTCATAAGACTCATTGTGTCATGTTTGAAGAGTTTTATTTACGTTTGATTTTGACGATAAAAACAAGTTACCAAAATACTATTGTGTAATGTAAAGCAACATATAGCAACAAATATTAACATGCCAACACATAACAAAATATAATAACATGCCAACATACCAAATTACTATTGTTTCAAATTACCATTGTGTCAAACTACCATTGTGTCAAACTACGATTGTGTTAAATTACCATTGTTTCAAACAACCATTGTGTCAAACAACTATTGTGTCAAACAACAATTGTGTCAAATAACCATTGTGTCAAACCACTGTCAACCACCACCCCCACCACCTTCAACCACTGTCACCACCACCTTCAACCACCACCACCATCTTAATGAGCCAATCGACGGCTTTACTGGGACGATCGAACCCAAGGCGGTCATTTACGTCGTAAAATTGAATGGCGGTGTGAGCTGCAAGACGAACACGACGGTCTCGTGGTCCCTTATCTCGTGGTCCCTTAGCGGTGCACACCTTGCTGTGACGGTCTTTCCGGCCGGTGGACCGTACAATGTGACCACCGTGAACCTCCACTATCTCCCCACCGCCACTGCCGCCGACGGTGGTCCTCAGCCCCAATCTCGACGGCGTAGTTGTTCGCTGGTGGTTGAATTGGTGGTGGTGGTGGTGGCGGTGATGATTTTCTTCCATATTTTCCGGCGAATTGGGGGTGTGTACAGAAGGGAGATAAGGGTGTTTGTTCTGTAACCCTAATCCGCCATTGAAGAGATGGCGTTGGGAAGATGAAAGCTCTTGAATTTGCTGAAATTGTCGATGAAATTGAAGGAATCCATGGGAGTTGATATTACTATTATTATCTTCTTCTTCTTCTTCTTCTACATTCAATAGTTCTTGATTTGATAAAGATGGAGATGATTAGTATTCCTATAGTTATTGTTATTATAACTATACCTCTGAGAATCCAGATTCACAGACTGATAAACCTAAATTCTGAAGAACCCTGAATCGCAAACTAATGAAGTGAATTAGATTCATAAACTGATGAAGCTAAATTGAGCTGACTTGCAGGCTGTGACATCCGGTGATTTTCCGTTACCAAACTCCGTTAGTTCCGTTAAGTTTTACATACACGCGTCGTAAGCACACACTAGTTGTCGTTTGACGTTGGTGACCTAAATAATAATTAATAATGTTAATTTAATAATAATCTACTTGATTAGATGATTATTGTGTTATGCTTATGTGTTTACGCGATTTAAAGACTATCCGGGAATTTTATCGCGTAATGCAGAAACGCGCGTGTTATTTCGTATGTCTTGTGTTTTTATAAAATAAAATATCTAAGAGTTACCATTAGTTTATATGTTAATATTATTAAGTTAAAAACACATTACAAATAGTTAAAAACTTAATTTTTATAAAAATAACAAAATGCAAGTTTAGAGGGGGTATAAATGTAAATTTGTTAAAATAAAACACCCCAAACCTCACCCTTTTCCCCATTCCATCGACCTGCAGCCCTCTCCCTCCCTTCTCTGCGTTTTTCAATCTAAAACCCTCAAATCTTCATGATTTTGATCGATTTCAAGTGCTAGAACGCGATTTGGATCTTCATTAACAAGTATACACGCGAATTGAAGGTTAGTTTTGATGTTTTTGTGGGTTTCTTGACTTGGCCGAACCCTCCTGTGAAATTAGTGTTCAATAAGCTGAAATCTTGATGTTTTGATGTTGTTCACATGTTAGTTAGGTTGTATGTATGTTATTTAAAGTTGATTATGCAAGAAAACAACACTTTTGATTGATTGATTATGAAACTTGATGAACATGAACCCTAATTCGAAAATTTTGGGGCTTTTATGGAATTGATTGTTGTTTGATGTTGTTAGGATGTTAATTAGTTAGTATGAATGCTAGGAAACATGAAATATGCGTATGTATATGCTTTCATGTGAAATGTGTACACGTTCTGATTTCTGGCAGATTGCATACCCTGTTTTCATCATGACATAATCAAATGAAGAAGAATCCAAAAACTGGTTTTCTTGAGTCTAACATGTTCCTCATGGAGTCTAGTTTTCAAAACCTTCAACCTTGTCCAATTTGGATGTGTAAAACGTGAGTTATGATCATTTTAGTGAAGGGTGGTCAGAAACAAACTTTCTGACAGATTCTGAGTCTCATTTTGTATGTGCCACAAACAGGTCATAACAGGTCCAAATGATGTGTTTCTAGTGCCCGAATTGTTTGTTACTGAGTCTAGTTTCCAGAAAGTGTAACCACACTCCAATTGGAGGTGGTTAAATTGGTGTTTTACCTGTTTTGGCTAGAAGGGGTCAATTCTGTCCTCTTGGACAGAATGTATGTGTTGACTTGTTTGATATGTCATTTTCATTTCATAAAACCTGAGACCAAACCCTATGGTCAAACATTTGTCCTTGGAATCCTCTGAACTCCAGAAAAAGAATTAACCCAATAGATATTTTCAAATGGGAGTTATGCACAATTTGGCAAGCTAACTCCAGCAGCCCTCCGGTTGAGAGCTGCTGTAACTTTTTGAGTTTTTCTAGTAACTCCAGGCCTTTAAAACCTAAAACAACTTTTCAAATACTTAATTGACTCATAGGAGAGCCTACTGGAGTTTGGCCTTGGCCTAAATCCTTGCTTGGTTATGTGTTTGACCGTATCGTCCGAACACCTAGAATCTGCCCGAAAACGCAGATTCTGGAAAACGAATACCTACAACCTGTAACATATTTACTTGGCTTTTGCGTGTAATGTTAGTACTACTAGAACTTATTTTGATGGTATAAGTTGTGAATTGGACATGTTGAATGTGTTGTGATTAGTATGGATGATTATTTGGTAGATTATCTGTTTTGACCCGTATATGCTAATTCATGGTTATAGGTCATATAAGTAGGTTATGCATGATCTAACCTGTTATATGATACACTAGTTGTGTTATGAACACACTGAATATGTTAGATACTAAGAACTTACATGACTTGTATGTTATATGCTCATGTCTGTTTAAATGGTTTACAACACATAATGTCACCAACGGGTCAAACGGGTCAACTGGGTCAAACATGTCTATTCCTCTAAAACCTTGAGTCCTTGGTTATGGTGCACTTAGGGTTTCTCATATTCACTGTTTACATAAACTCATGTACTTGCGTGATCTAGGTAACCTTTGAAGGTTGAGTGTTCACTTTCTTTCAAGTAAACTCTAGTACACAATACGCGTATCAAGTGAGTATTTCTATACCCCTTTTTCTTATTTTTACACTTTGGGGTGAAACATGTTACTTATTAATCATTGCACTTGTAAACGTTTGGATTCTTGTAAACTTATGGCAATTTACTTGTGAGTTGTGGTTAGTTGAACTTTTGTGGTTACCATGTTATGGCATTATATGTACAATCATTAACTATTGCTAGCCCAGCGAAGTCATAGATCTATGGGTAAGACAAGCCTACTTGGTTGATTCAAGTACACTTAGCTGATCGTATATACTTTTAACGTTAATAGAATATTAACGTCGTTTGATACTTGTAAAACATTGTCGAGGTTTGATTGTTGCATTGTTCATAACATCCCTAATCACTTTATTCACTAATTTACAACTTGAATTGCCATCTTTATATACTTATGTATTTAAAACTATAGAATGCTCACCAACAATATGTTGACCTTTTATTTTAACATGTTTCAGGCAATAGCGTTATGTGGCTGTGAACAATCGTAACTCTCACGCCTCGACGATTCCGCCGTCAAGGTTGGGGTGTGACAGATTGGTATCAGAGCCCATAACTATAGGGATTTAGGTTAATAGAAATGGTGACCTAGACTATAGCATCTGCATGAACCTTATAGCATTATATTCTCATCTTTTAAATACATGGTTTGCATGCTACATAATGCTATGCCTTTTGTGCAACTTGATGCCTTAGCATAGGATTGCCTTATGTATGCTTAAAACTTAGTTGACTCCCTAAACTTAACTTTGAATTTTGACTCTCCCCGAACATAAAACCTCTCAATCTTATTCTCGACGACACGTGGAATCGTATACTATTACTTATGATCTGGATCTTTAGACGTATGTCTAATCTATACAAATCTCATCAAGGTTTTGATTTTATAAACCAAGGAAATTTGTGTGACACATAGACACCTGTATTCTGGATTTCCTGGCAAAAGGCCTGAGGGCTAAGGCAAGCATATCGTATAAATCTCATTATGAGACCTGTTATGCTTACCTGGGGATTTCTGGGATGAGTGATAAACTATGGTCAAAATACACAAATCTCTAAGGCAAATGGGTCAATTTACCTTGACGTGTCAACGATTCCAAATGGTAATGCGCTACCAAATGGAACCATCCTTTTTGTATCTTAAAAATCCTTGAATCCTTAAACTGGTTTATTACCAAAGTTTAAATACCTTCTCATTCTTAACCTAAATAATGTACCCGTTAATATTGAACTCATCCTACATTTCAACTCTTACATTTAAACACTCAACGTGTAACGTGTAACGGTATTGAACTCAGCGTTTCATGTAACCAATTCTATACCTTGACCAACGAGAACATGGATTTCAATATACCCAAAGATATTGAGAATCTAAACCGTATGGTCTTTAAAACTTTAAACCGTTACTTATGATTCCAAAATCCTCTTAAGGATGTGTCCCATAACTAAGAACATGCAATGCTGTGAGTGGAATTTCTACATCTCGGGATACTTTGTCTAAACAAAGTGTAAATGGTGATTTGATTCGATCATTGAATCCATTTACTTGACTCGAAACCCTTAAGATGAGTCATCACTTATAAGTACGTGTGTCTGCAATACGGTTATGACTGACCTCATGTCTTGAGAAGTCCATGTATTCCCTTCGATTGTGAATCGAATGTTCACATCTCATTGTGATGTCGAATCATTCTTGTCCTTGATTTTGTATTCCTGATTTAAATTATTCAAGATTTGAACATCATCATAACAAATTCTGCTATCTCGAACTTGATCTTAAGCTTGTAAGCATGATTTTTTCTTTTGTTACATTGATGTAACTTGAAATTTCCTGAATTTCTAATTGATATTCTTTTCTTTTCGCTGTTATGTCAAACTTCGTACCGTTTGCACCATGGGAGATGCAAGCGTTTGTAAGTCAACCTATGACTAAAAACATTCGTATCTCCTAAATGATTCTAACTCATCAAAACAGGGGTGATTCCCTTACTTTGATGATTCTCTATTCGTTTCGATAAATGGTTTCCAAACGTGTGTTTTATGAAATTTCATCATCTGGATTGGGGTGATTACCTTATCTTGAGGATTGACTTCGATTATTTTCTTTGGAATGGCATTTCACAAATGACATGATCTCACCAAAATAGGATTGAAACCCGTACTTTGGTGACAATTGTCAATTTCCGATTGTTTTCTTGTTATCATGAAATTCAATCATCAAGATAGGCATGAATTCCATACCTTGATGATAATTTCATTCCTATGGATTGTATTTTCTCAAATGAAACGACCTCATCAAAGTAGGAGTGAATTCTGTATTTTGATGAAGAAGTTCATCCTATTATATTTTGTTTTTGTAAAACTTCACCGTTAAGATAGGGGAGACGTCCTTTACCTTAATGGTGAGTTACCTCGTCTTATTTCTGTGGATTCTCAACAATGAGTTGGGATTGAATTTTTTGATTGGTAAGTTAGTGGTCATACCTTGGGAATACACCATCAAGTTAGGAGTGAAAACCACACCTTAATGACTATTCTCATTTCTTGATCTTCAACTTACCAAGGTTGTAATCAAGTGACGAGAAATATGTAGTAACTTGAAGGGTGAATCAATGTTGGTGATTCGACCTATCAAGCCAAAGCATGATCTCTGAACTTGAAAGAAGACTCGATCGTTTTAGGTTGATTTTGACTTTAACCTTGAAACATTTAAATTCTTAAATCGATTTCTTTATCTTCATGTTTTGACTCGATCTAACTACATCGAACCATTTATTCCTTACTTATCAACTTTCATTTTAGAGTTGTCATTGAAACCTGATTGCATAAGTATAATCTTCCTAAACAATCCTTTGTCAAATAAAGATATTATCGAATACCTCTCTTATTGTTTGATAAATTACGTATGCGATCTGCATTAGGAATTTTGTTACCTTGCAAAACATGGTTACAAATACCTTTCTTATTGTTTGCGTCATTTCTTGAATCGTTTTTGAATCTTTAATCTTGAAAATCATTGAAATTCTAACTTGGTTTTGAACAACAAGACTCGTTATTATCCTCACTGCGATGTGGATATAATGATTCATAAAAATTTCGTAATCTGTATTCATGGGTTTGGCATAAAAGAAAAGATATAACTTGGCATGTGTCCAAGTGTCTTACCTTTACATATGACAAAACCTAATCTCCGTGTTCCCGTAAATCTTCTGTTTAACCTTTCATCCACTAAGTGCCTCTTATTTTAAATGTCATGATGACAATTGGTGCATTATAGACCGATTGGCTAAAAATTTAATTCGACCCATTATCTCACAACGTCGAGAAATTGACCTGTATCTGTTTCAAATATTTGTATACCATGGTATGACGTTAAAACATCTATCGATATCTTGAATGATTGATTCATTTTCTGTTCTTAATAAAATTCTTAATCATAGTTGTAAACTTATTCCAAGATCTTCGCATAACGTATTATTCTTAGACCGATGGTTGGTCAAAGGAGAAATGCATATTCACAAGATATGCGTTAAGATCGTTTCATATGGTGACATTTGGGATTCTTAAAATTCCGACGGTTAACATTTCTTACCATTGTTGGTCTTTTATTGATATCTAAACATCACCTTACCATGAAATTATATTCTGGAAGTTGTGATTTATAAGTATAATATACGATGGTAACTCGGCATCGCTTTCCAACATTTCATCTCAAAACGTCTCACATTTCACTGATAGGGTTCAAATTGGCATGCATTATGCCAAGAATCTTGTAAGATTCCATCAAGTGAAGCGTTTCATCTGTAATTAAACGTCAATCACTGTTAGTTTGAACACTTATCTTTCATTTTAACTCTTTTGCTCATTTAAGTTCATTCTAAATTTCGAAACGAAATTCTTTAAAGTAGGGGAGACGGTAACATCTTGTATTAACATTCATTGTTAATCAACGTAAAAGCTTATAATGATAACTAGGAGCCACACACTTTAGACTCTCTTTTTACCTCTAATGGCTCTGTCATTGCACATAAAGTAAACACTAAAGCGGTCAGCTTAATCGATGATGAATTTTCTTCTTTTGATACCTTATCGAAACCTGAAAGTTCTTCAGAATGTATCTCAGGAAATGAAAACACATACTGTATCAAGAAAGAAAAAGAGAATCACTATGATCTATCTGTGGCTTCATGCTCACCTTCTGATTCACTTGAGAATGTGAGGATCAAATGTAGTCCAAGCGTCCTCATCTTGTCATCTCAGCCTCCTCGTAAACAAATTTCAGGACGAAATTTCTTAAAGTAGGGGAGAATGTGACATCCGGTGATTTTCCGTTACCAAACTCCGTTAGTTCCGTTAAGTTTTACATACACGCGTCGTAAGCACACACTAGTTGTCGTTTGACGTTGGTGACCTAAATAATAATTAATAATGTTAATTTAATAATAATCTACTTGATTAGATGATTATTGTGTTATGCTTATGTGTTTACGCGATTTAAAGACTATCCGGGAATTTTATCGCGTAATGCAGAAACACGCGTGTTATTTCGTATGTCTTGTGTTTTTATAAAATAAAATATCTAAGAGTTACCATTAGTTTATATGTTAATATTATTAAGTTAAAAACACATTACAAATAGTTAAAAACTTAATTTTTATAAAAATAACAAAATGCAAGTTTAGAGGGGGTATAAATGTAAATTTGTTAAAATAAAACACCCCAAACCTCACCCTTTTCCCCATTCCATCGACCTGCAGCCCTCTCCCTCCCTTCTCTGCGTTTTTCAATCTAAAACCCTCAAATCTTCATGATTTTGATCGATTTCAAGTGCTAGAACGCGATTTGGATCTTCATTAACAAGTATACACGCGAATTGAAGGTTAGTTTTGATGTTTTTGTGGGTTTCTTGACTTGGCCGAACCCTCCTGCGAAATTAGTGTTCAATAAGCTGAAATCTTGATGTTTTGATGTTGTTCACATGTTAGTTAGGTTGTATGTATGTTATTTAAAGTTGATTATGCAAGAAAACAACACTTTTGATTGATTGATTATGAAACTTGATGAACATGAACCCTAATTCGAAAATTTTGGGGATTTTATGGAATTGATTGTTGTTTGATGTTGTTAGGATGTTAATTAGTTAGTATTAATGCTAGGAAACATGAAATATGCGTATGTATATGCTTTCATGTGAAATGTGTACACGTTCTGATTTCTGGCAGATTGCATACCCTGTTTTCATCATGACATAATCAAATGAAGAAGAATCCAAAAACTGGTTTTCTTGAGTCTAACATGTTCCTCATGGAGTCTAGTTTTCAAAACCTTCAACCTTGTCCAATTTGGATGTGTAAAACGTGAGTTATGATCATTTTAGTGAAGGGTGGTCAGAAACAAACTTTCTGACAGATTCTGAGTCTCATTTTGTATGTGCCACAAACAGGTCATAACAGGTCCAAATGATGTGTTTCTAGTGCCCGAATTGTTTGTTACTGAGTCTAGTTTCCAGAAAGTGTAACCACACTCCAATTGGAGGTGGTTAAATTGGTGTTTTACCTGTTTTGGCTAGAAGGGGTCAATTCTGTCCTCTTGGACAGAATGTATGTGTTGACTTGTTTGATATGTCATTTTCATTTCATAAAACCTGAGACCAAACCCTATGGTCAAACATTTGTCCTTGGAATCCTCTGAACTCCAGAAAAAGAATTAACCCAATAGATATTTTCAAATGGGAGTTATGCACAATTTGGCAAGCTAACTCCAGCAGCCCTCCGGTTGAGAGCTGCTGTAACTTTTTGAGTTTTTCTAGTAACTCCAGGCCTTTAAAACCTAAAACAACTTTTCAAATACTTAATTGACTCATAGGAGAGCCTACTGGAGTTTGGCCTTGGCCTAAATCCTTGCTTGGTTATGTGTTTGACCGTATCGTCCGAACACCTAGAATCTGCCCGAAAACGCAGATTCTGGAAAACGAATACCTACAACCTGTAACATATTTACTTGGCTTTTGCGTGTAATGTTAGTACTACTAGAACTTATTTTGATGGTATAAGTTGTGAATTGGACATGTTGAATGTGTTGTGATTAGTGTCACACCCCAACCTAGACGGCGGAATCGTCGAGGCGTGAGTAATACGATTGTTCACAGCCACATAACGCTATGTTTAAATGTAAATAATCAGATTAATAGTTTCAACAGGAATTACAACATAAGTCTAAATCATGAAATACATTCAAGCAAACATCAAACATAACATAACAATTATTTAACTAGGTCCACATCCTAGTTTTATTACAAGCTTCAAAAGATCACTCTAAACTCGGGTGTTACCTGAAACATGATAAAAATAAAAGGTCAACTAAAAATAGTTGGTGAGTTTCCCAAGTTTTCATACATAATATGAAAAGATTATAAGTAGCAATTCATGTCATAGGTTATAAGCTAGTAAGGTTATAGAACACATATCTTCACAATCAAACCTCGACTTGATTACAAGTATATAAGATTGGCTAAGTGTATTTGGTTCCCTAGTGCACAAGCATACGGCTCCTAGGAGTCGGCAATACATCGACTTTAGCACCAAATAGGCTTGTCAGGCCCAAAGATCTAAGACGTCGCCAGGCTAGCAATAGTTAATGATTGTAACAAACTATGTATCTCATATAATCACTTACATCACACAAATAACCATGACAAAAATATAAAGATGAATTGCAAGTGCTTTACAAGTCTCAAACGTTTATAAGTGTGTAATGTATAAGTATCATGTTTCACCCCAAAATGGTGTGAAATAAAGTAAAAGGGGGCAAGGAAAACTCACTTGTCAAATAAGTATATAATGACGACTAATAAGAATAATAGTAGGCGTCGTTCCAACGTGAATCGTTACAAGGCACCTAAATATGTAAATATATATTCACATGGTTAAAGTCTTAATAATAAGCTTTAATGTTTTAACATGAACTAGGGTTTCAATTGAAGTTGTGAGGTTTGTCGAGTAATTACATCTATAAAGTAATTATTCGCGTTTCGATCCATTAGAAGAATTTCATATATGTGTTTTAGTATTTTAAGAATGAATTTTAGGTATAAAAATTGATAAGGCTTAATATATATAAAACTTTATAATTATTTAAGATTAATTAGAATAACGTTTTGATTAATAACGAATTATTAATCTAACCTTTAGTTAGTATATTTTATAAGAGAATAATGTTTTAGAATGATTTATGAAATTATAAAATATATAATTTCTACAAACTTATATTATTTATTATTTAAGACAAATAATTATTTATTATTTGAAACAATAATAATTAATAACTAAAACATGAAAATACTCCAATTGTAATGTTTTGTTAAGATAAATAAATTTTAAAGTCTATTTTATAAGTTATTTAACTAGTTTTATTATTTGTTTTAATAAAATAAAATCAACTATTAATATATTTTAAGAAATAAATTTGCAGAAATTGGTTTGATGTAAAGAAAAATATTTAAGGTTTATAAAACTTATTTTTATAATTTTCAGGAATTTTTCTGAAATTTTTAAGAGGTTTAAAAGGCATAAAAAAAAATAGTTGGAGGTAGCCGGGTTCGAACCCGGGACCTCCAACAAATACACACACCCAACTACCAGTGAACCAAAGGCACAAGGCCGCGTTAGTGAATGGTTTTTAAATCCTTTAAGCAGGTTTCAAGGTACTCCCCCCCAATTCCAAGAACCCTAGAAACGATTTGGGTCAAATTGACCCTTGATTTGATGTTGTTAATGAATATAACCATAGGGCTTTTGTTCCCTATGGTTAAACGAACAAGATGAGTATAATATTACCTACTTTTTCGATGGAATTTGATGGTTGCAGGTCGAATGTGGTCGCGACTGAGTTGAAGTCGGTTTGAGATGCAAACACTGATAATAATCGAATTAAATTAGCAGGAAGCTTCGTGTGATGATCTATATGCAAAGCCCTTTATCAATTGAAGCTGAAATTGCTCGTAAGGTAGTTGTTGATTGAGTTGCAGGTCCGCGACCGAGGAGAGGATCGAATGGGGTGTTCGGGTTCGTTTCAGATGTAAATGGAAGTTGTAATCGATTGTAGATGGATATATGTTTGTTTATGTGAAGTTAATTTAATTATTATCGGGGTTTAGTGCGATTTCAGGCCTGTAAAAGTTGCC
The DNA here is from genome assembly GCA_024085815.1 of Flaveria linearis. NCBI lineage: Eukaryota > Viridiplantae > Streptophyta > Magnoliopsida > Asterales > Asteraceae > Flaveria > Flaveria linearis. The sequence goes on from CM044002.1 coordinate 1,825,552, forward strand.
GACAATCACGTGGGTGTTAGATCGCACTTTCAGATCGAATATTTCAAATTGTTGTGGGGTTTGGGTTCGAAACTCCCACGTGAAGGTGTCGGGATGTTTGTTTCGGTTGAACACCGAGTAGTTTGGCTGCTGTGTGCTCGCTGGAACCGGTGGCCGGCGGCGAGAGACCGACGGGGGGGGGAAGGGAAGGTTTTTAAAATAATTACAGAATGGTCCCTGCACTTTCAATCTCTTATCATTTTATGTTATAACTCTTTTTTTCAAGTTTTCAAAATTACAATACGACCCCCTGCACTTTAATTCTAAGTTTTATTATTATTATTATTATTATTATTATTATTATTATTATTATTATTATTATTATTATTATTATTATTACTATTATTATTATTATTATTATTATTATTATGATCATTATTATTATTATTACTACTAACTTTAAATTATTTCGAAATTTACGAGATGTTACAGTCTCCCCTACTTTAAGAAATTTCGTCCCGAAATTTAATCATGAGAAATAAATTTTAATGTTATGAGGAGACTTAAATGTCATTTCATGTTCACGAGTGTTTAAATTCAATAAGTTTGACTATGAGTCTTAAGTTTGCTAAGTTTCACCGTTTATAATCTTATATGTTCTAAAATGTGCAAGTTATTCCTTTAAGATTTTTAATTGACAAATGTTTGTATTCCAAACAGTTCAATACGGTTAGCAAGAATTTCTGTCATGTGTGAAACACCATACATTAGATCGATACGGGACTCGGCTTATAAGAAATAAGTTTCAGATGTTTTTGGACGGAATTCATAAGAGCTTCTCACGCAAGTGCCTTTAACGGGTTTCTAGGTGATCGATTCTTGTTTACTCATGTCATTGAGGATTCAAAGTGTTATTAGTGTAACGTTGATACAAGTATCGTGTTTGTTAAGATTTAAGATTAACTTTAGTATCAGGAAAAATCATTGTAATGGGTTTTCAGAATAAATGTGGTTTTGAGGGAAAAACATTCAGAAAGATTACTAGAGGTTGTTATAAGAAGTTCAAAGATGGTCCAAGAAATGACACAATAATAAGAATTGCACTGATCAGCGAAGATAGCGTTCATGATTGAATTAAAATTTAAATAATTCAGAATATTGCTGATAAAGGCAAACACAAGTAGCTTTCCAAGTAGGGCTTGCACACGCGGTTCATCAAACCCATAAACACAGCTGAGAACATTCGTGTGGCTAGGAAGCCATGAACACAAATTTGTAATGTCTTTATTTGGCAGGAAGGTTGTTTAAGAAGCTATCATTACGCAATCAGGTTTTAATGATAACTCAAAATGAAAGTTGATAAGTAAGGAATAAATGGTTCGATGTAGCTAGACCGAGTCAAAACATGAAGATAAGGGAAAGAAATCAATTTAAGAATTTACATGCTTCAAGCTTGGAATCAAAATCATCTTAAAACAATCGGGTCTCCTTTCAAGTTCAGAGATCATGCTTTGGCTTAATAGGTCAAAACACTAACATTGTTTCACCCGTCAAGTTACTACATGCTTCTCGTCACTTGATTACAACCATGGTAAGTTGAAGATCCAGAAATGAGAATAGTCATCAAGGTGTGGTTTTCACTCCTAACTTGATGGTGTATTCCCAAGATATGACCATTAACTTACCAATCAAAAAGTTCGATCCCAACTCATTGTTGAGGATCTACAGAAATAAGACGAGATAACTCACCATTAAGGTAAGGGAAATCACTCCTATCTTAACGATGAAGTTTTACAAAAACAAAATATAACAGGATGAACTTCTTCATCAAAATCCAGAATTCACTCCTACTTTGATGAGATCGTTTCATTTGAGAGAATACAATCCATAAAAATGAAATTATCATCAAGGTATGGAATTCACGCCTATATTGATGATTGAATTTCATAATAACAAGAAAATAATCGAAGATTGACATTTGTCACCAAAGTACGGGTTTTCAATCCTATTTTGGTGAGATCATGTCATTTATGAAAAGCCATTCCAAAGAGAATACTTGGAGTCAATCCTCAAGATAAGGTAATCACCCTAATCCAGAGGATAAAATATCATAAAACACATAATTAGAAACCATTTATCGGAACGAATAGAGATTTATCAAAGTAAGGAATCACCCCTGTTTTGATGAGATAGAATCATTTAGGTGATACGAGTGTTCTTAGTCATAGATTGACTTGCAAACCCTCGCATTTCCTATGGTGCAAGCGGTACGAAGTTTGACTTAACGATGAAAGGAAAAGGATATCATTTAGAATTTCAGAAAATTTCAAGTTACATCAATGTAACAAAAGGAAAATCATGCTTACAAAATTTAAGGTCAAAGTTTGGGATAACAGAATTTGTTGTGGTGTTCAAATCTTGGATGTCTTAAATCAGGAAGACGAAATCAAGGACAAGAATGATTCAACACCATGATGCGATGTGAACATTCGATTCACAATCGAAAGGAAAATACAAGGACTTCTCAAGATATGAGGTCAACCATAGCCTTATTAATGACACGCGTAACAAGAGTTTTGAGTCAAGTAACGGATTCATTGATCGAATTAAATCACTATTCACACTTTGCTTAGACAAAGTATCCAACGATGTAGGAATTTCATCTACCGCATTGCATGTTCTTAGTTATGGGTCACTTCCTTAAAAGGATTTAAGGATCATAAGTAACGGTTTAAAGTTTTAAAGACCATACGGTTTAAATTCCCACTATCTTTGAGTATATTAAGATCCATGTGCTCGTTGGTCAAGGTATGGAAATAGTTACATGAAAGGCTGGGTTCTATACCGTTGCACGTTACACGTTGAGTGTTTAAACGTAAGAGTTGAATTGTAGAATGGGTTTAATATTAACAGGAATATTATTTAGGTTAAGGATGAGAAAGTGTGCAAACTTTGATGATAAACCAGTTCAAGGATTTAAGGATTTTTAAGATACAAATGGGTGGTTCCATTTGGTAACGCATTACCATTTGGAATCGTTGACACGTCAAGGTAAATTGACTCATTTGCCTTAGAGATTTGTGTATTTGGACCATAGTTTATCACTCATCCCAGAAATCCCCAGGTAGCGTAACGGTTCCCTCAATGAGATTTATACGAATACGCTTGCCTTAGCCCGAGGGCTTTTTGCCAGGAAATCCAGAATACAGGTGTCTATGTGTCACACAATATTTCTTAGGTTCATGAAATCAAAACCTTGATGAGATTTATATAGATTAGACATAACGTCTAAAGATCCAAGTCATAAGCATAAGTATACGATTTCCACGTGTCGTTGAGAATAAGTTTAGGAAGTTCATTTATCGGGGAGAGTCAAAGAGTCGAAGTTAAGTTAAGGGAGTCTAAGTAACTAAGTTTTAGACATACATAAGGCAATCCTATGCTAAGGCATCAAGTTGCATAAAAGGCATAGCATTATGTAGCATTTCAAACAATATGTGAGCACAAAAGTATAAAGATCTTTCTATGAGGTTCATGCAACTATAGTCTAGGTCACCATTTTTAATAACCTAAATCCCTATAGTTATGGGCTCTGATACCAATCTGTCACACCCCAACCTAGACGGCGGAATCGTCGAGGCGTGAGGAATACGATTGTTCACAGCCACATAACGCTATGTTTAAATGTAAATAATCAGATTAATAGTTTCAACGGGAATTACAACATAAGTCTAAATCATGAAATACATTCAAGCAAACATCAAACATAACATAACAATTATTTAACTAGGTCCACATCCTAGTTTTATTGCAAGCTTCAAAAGATCACTCTAAACTCGGGTGTTACCTGAAACATGATAAAAATAAAAGGTCAACTAAAAATAGTTGGTGAGTTTCCCAAGTTTTCATACATAATATGAAAAGATTATAAGTAGCAATTCATGTCATAGGTTATAAGCTAGTAAGGTTATAGAACACATATCTTCACAATCAAACCTCGACTTGATTACAAGTATATAAGATTGGCTAAGTGTATTTGGTTCCCTAGTGCACAAGCATACGGCTCCTAGGAGTCGGCAATACATCGACTTTAGCACCAAATAGGCTTGTCAGGCCCAAAGATCTAAGACGTCGCCAGGCTAGCAATAGTTAATGATTGTAACAAACTATGTATCTCATATAATCACTTACATCACACAAATAACCATGACAAAAATATAAAGATGAATTGCAAGTGCTTTACAAGTCTCAAACGTTTATAAGTGTGTAATGTATAAGTATCATGTTTCACCCCAAAATGGTGTGAAATAAAGTAAAAGGGGGCAAGGAAAACTCACTTGTCAAATAAGTATATAATGACGACTAATAAGAATAATAGTAGGCGTCGTTCCAACGTGAATCGTTACAAGGCACCTAAATATGTAAATATATATTCACATGGTTAAAGTCTTAATAATAAGCTTTAATGTTTTAACATGAACTAGGGTTTCAATTGAAGTTGTGAGGTTTGTCGAGTAATTACATCTATAAAGTAATTATTCGCGTTTCGATCCATTAGAAGAATTTCATATATGTGTTTTAGTATTTTAAGAATGAATTTTAGGTATAAAAATTGATAAGGCTTAATATATATAAAACTTTATAATTATTTAAGATTAATTAGAATAACGTTTTGATTAATAACGAATTATTAATCTAACCTTTAGTTAGTATATTTTATAAGAGAATAATGTTTTAGAATGATTTATGAAATTATAAAATATATAATTTCTACAAACTTATATTATTTATTATTTAAGACAAATAATTATTTATTATTTGAAACAATAATAATTAATAACTAAAACATGAAAATACTCCAATTGTAATGTTTTGTTAAGATAAATAAATTTTAAAGTCTATTTTATAAGTTATTTAACTAGTTTTATTATTTGTTTTAATAAAATAAAATCAACTATTAATATATTTAAGAAATAAATTTGCAGAAATTGGTTTGATGTAAAGAAAAATATTTAAGGTTTATAAAACTTATTTTTATAATTTTCAGGAATTTTTCTGAAATTTTTAAGAGGTTTAAAAGGCATAAAAAAAAATAGTTGGAGGTAGCCGGGTTCGAACCCGGGACCTCCAACAAATACACACACCCAACTACCAGTGAACCAAAGGCACAAGGCCGCGTTAGTGAATGGTTTTTAAATCCTTTAAGCAGGTTTCAAGGTACTCCCCCCCAATTCCAAGAACCCTAGAAACGATTTGGGTCAAATTGACCCTTGATTTGATGTTGTTAATGAATATAACCATAGGGCTTTTGTTCCCTATGGTTAAACGAACAAGATGAGTATAATATTACCTACTTTTTCGATGGAATTTGATGGTTGCAGGTCGAATGTGGTCGCGACTGAGTTGAAGTCGGTTTGAGATGCAAACACTGATAATAATCGAATTAAATTAGCAGGAAGCTTTGTGTGATGATCTATATGCAAAGCCCTTTATCAATTGAAGCTGAAATTGCTCGTAAGGTAGTTGTTGATTGAGTTGCAGGTCCGCGACCGAGGAGAGGATCGAATGGGGTGTTCGGGTTCGTTTCAGATGTAAATGGAAGTTGTAATCGATTGTAGATGGATATATGTTTGTTTATGTGAAGTTAATTTAATTATTATCGGGGTTTAGTGCGATTTCAGGCCTGTAAAAGTTGCCGACAATCACGTGGGTGTTAGATCGCACTTTCAGATCGAATATTTCAAATTGTTGTGGGGTTTGGGTTCGAAACTCCCACGTGAAGGTGTCGGGATGTTTGTTTCGGTTGAACACCGAGTAGTTTGGCTGCTGTGTGCTCGCCGGAACCGGTGGCCGGCGGCGAGAGACCGACGGGGGGGGGGAAGGGAAGGTTTTTAAAATAATTACAGAATGGTCCCTGCACTTTCAATCTCTTATCATTTTATGTTATAACTCTTTTTTTTCAAGTTTTCAAAATTACAATACGACCCCCTGCACTTTAATTCTAAGTTTTATTATTATTATTATTATTATTATTATTATTATTATTATTATTATATTATTATTATTATTACTATTATTATTATTATTATTATTATTATTATTATGATCATTATTATTATTATTACTACTAACTTTAAATTATTTCGAAATTTACGAGATGTTACAATTAGTATGGATGATTATTTGGTAGATTATCTGTTTTGACCCGTATATGCTAATTCATGGTTATAGGTCATATAAGTAGGTTATGCATGATCTAACCTGTTATATGATACACTAGTTGTGTTATGAACACACTAAATATGTTAGATACTAAGAACTTACATGACTTGTATGTTATATGCTCATGTCTGTTTAAATGGTTTACAACACATAATGTCACCAACGGGTCAAACGGGTCAACTGGGTCAAACATGTCTATTCCTCTAAAACCTTGAGTCCTTGGTTATGGTGCACTTAGGGTTTCTCATATTCACTGTTTACATAAACTCATGTACTTGCGTGATCTAGGTAACCTTTGAAGGTTGAGTGTTCACTTTCTTTCAAGTAAACTCTAGTACACAATACGCGTATCAAGTGAGTATTTCTATACCCCTTTTTCTTATTTTTACACTTTGGGGTGAAACATGTTACTTATTAATCATTGCACTTGTAAACGTTTGGATTCTTGTAAACTTATGGCAATTTACTTGTGAGTTGTGGTTAGTTGAACTTTTGTGGTTACCATGTTATGGCATTATATGTACAATCATTAACTATTGCTAGCCCAGCGAAGTCATAGATCTATGGGTAAGACAAGCCTACTTGGTTGATTCAAGTACACTTAGCTGATCGTATATACTTTTAACGTTAATAGAATATTAACGTCGTTTGATACTTGTAAAACATTGTCGAGGTTTGATTGTTGCATTGTTCATAACATCCCTAATCACTTTATTCACTAATTTACAACTTGAATTGCCATCTTTATATACTTATGTATTTAAAACTATAGAATGCTCACCAACAATATGTTGACCTTTTATTTTTAACATGTTTCAGGCAATAGCGTTATGTGGCTGTGAACAATCGTAACTCTCACGCCTCGACGATTCCGCCGTCAAGGTTGGGGTGTGACACAGGCTAACCCATGTCTGTAATTCAGTGAAACATGCTTTAGAATGATAGACCACCCGTGGTGGTGGAGGCGGGAAGCACCCGTGGTGGTGGAGGCGACGGTGATGGTGGTGGATGAAGGTGGTAGCGGGTGGGCTGGAAAGATGATGATTCAGGTGGGGAAGGGTATTTTAGTCATTTAAAAAAATTTAACATTCAAAGTTAACGTCCATCCGTTTCAGGGACCATCGTTGTTACGTTTGTGCAAAGTTTTGGACCAAACTTGTAATTTCAGAAAGTTAGGGACCAAAAGTGAAATCAGGCCTAAACACATGGACCACTCGTATAATTATGTCTATTATATATAAGCATCCTTCTATATTTCTGTAAACTATTTTTTAAGAAATCAAAACCATCAGAAAAAACAAAGGGAGGGGGAACTCTTGTGAGACTTAAAGTTTCGTTTCGGACGTGAATCTCTCAAAGCTTCTGCATATTTCGACAGCTCTGATTTATGCCCACCTGACGAACACGAACGACGACGGCGACCACCGCCACCGCCACCACCGCCGTTGCCGGCTACAGAATCAACTTGTTCATAAAAGCTTGAATCACTATGCCTATGAGTCAATCTTTTTGACCCCCCTGATGGCGTTTTTAATCTTTGATTCTCAGATGAACTGCAAGAAACAATGTCATCGCCACCTGATTCAGATTTCCCTATTGATGAATTCCTACTATGATTCCGATGGTGGTGGTGGTGGTGGTGGTGGTTAGGGCTGTTGTTATGGCTATCTTTCCCTCGTATCACTCGCATTAGCTTCCCAAAGAACGTGTTGTTGTTGTTCTTGTGACGTAATTGATCGTCGATAAACGATTCATCGAACTCTCCGGAATCTGTGATGATTGAAGCTTGCGAAATTGACCATTGTTCGGAGTCGATTCCACCTTCTTTATCGGCGTATTCGACGATCAGTTGTTTTGCTTTTTCTTCTGATTTAGGGCTTAATTTCTTACTCAAATCCCTAGCGGTTGTTTTACCAGGTGCTGGTTGATAATTCCGAAGTTCGTATCGTAAGCATGCGTTGATCCATCGGAGATATACGAGTTCTTCAACGTCTGCACATCGGTCTGATTGAAGTCGCTCGTTTTCTTTCGATAAATCTTCGTTCTGTTTCTTCAGATTTGGCTTTCTTCTTTGAATTTTTCAGTCTGTTGATTGCATAAAATCATAGATAACCTATGAGTGTAAAAGAAAGAATTGATCAAATTTATTGAAAGAAACAGATAGATTGATCTACTTACTTCACCGTCTTCTAACACTGATGCAGCAAGAATTTGAACAGAATCTAATCTTTGAGCTAAATCAGTGTTCTCCATCTGCAAATCATGGTTCAATTTTCTCAGTTCTTCAACTTCTGATACAATCTTGTCTTCTTCTTCTTGCATTCTTTGAACTTGTTGCTGGAAATCTAGAATATGTTGTTTGTTTTGTTCGTATTCTGATACAATCTTGTGTTCGTCTTCCTGCATTTTTTGAACTTGTTGTTGGAGATCCATAATCTGTTTTTTGTTCTGTTCGGATTCTGATTTAATCTTCTTTTTAAGCATCTTTATTTTGGTTCTTGCAGCTTCAAGATCCGCTACAACTTTCTTGTAATCGGTCATTTGTGCCTCTAATCTTCTGTTATCAGTCTGTAAAGACTCGATTCTTAGAGTGAAAAGTTTAGCTTCCATGTTATTTAATTTAAGACGGTTTTGAAGCTCCATGACTGCAGTTTCTTGCTCTTTTAGACCATAGTATTCGAGTAACTCGATCTCTAAGTTACTCTCTCTTTCTTTAAGTTTTCTGACCGTGTTTCTTAGGCTCTTAATCTCTTGCTCGTGACTATCCTTCTCTGCACGTGAATATCCTTCAGGAGATCCGATGTTATGTGAATGATGCAACTCCTCCTGCAATCTCAAGAACAAGATATTCAGATTGTCGAATATCTTGGTAAGAATGTATCTTATTAGAATTCATGAATAAAAATCTTGTTCTGCAGAATATAAGATAAAAAACATGATATATATGAACAGGTTCTTACATGTTCATCTGTTGCCAAAGGATCAGAATTAAGGTGATTGCTTTTTGAATTCACCTGCTTGTTGCAATCTGAACAAACATTATTCATTAAAAACATGAAAAATTCTATTTTAAGGAAGACAAACAACTTGAACCTGAATGTTTATCGGGTGGGGATCGAGAAGCTTTCGATCTTTTGTTTATGATCAAAGTATATAGAACGCCACCAAGAGACAATGCTAGTGCCGCCCCAAATTTCAATAACATCGGGGTTATATCTCTATGTTCGATCCCCATTTGTTTAATAAATAATACCCTACATAAAATTCACCATTATGCACGCATGCAATTGCTGTCATGTTCTTGATGGTCAATCGTCATCATCAGCTATCCATTCATCACAGAATCAAATTATAAGCATGACCCATTTGAGAAAACGAATGAATCAGCAAAACCCTTGATTGATTCTACACGAAAAGGCACATATGATGTTAATTTGAGAACAAAACTGGGGAATACTTACAGATGGAGAGGTGATTCTTGAAGACATTGGTTTTTCGGTGAAGAACCAGCTATCCGGTGAAGGATTAAACATTTTCTTCCTTCTTAAATTGGTGTATCTTAGATCAATAACGGTTAATTTGATTGAAACCTACAAATTAATTAATGAAGAAATCAGATCCAATTAAAGATGTTGATTCTATTTTCGTGTTATGTCTAATGTTAAGATTGAAAAAATCAAAACGCCTAAATCGTGTTTCTTATGTCCGGTGAATAAAATGTCTATTAGATTAAATATTCGTTTTAGAGGAAATTGCATATATCCCCTTATAAATCAACATTATTGCATATTTACCCGTCTTGATTTTAGAATTGCATATTTCCCCTTCCTTAATAAAATTTCATTTAATGACAAAATTACCCTTATTAAGATAAATAAAAAACCCAATTAAAATTATATAAGACCAATAAGTTTAATTCCATCTCTCAAAAAAAAACCCTAATATTTGTTCACCCCTGTGGCAAAAAACTACAACCACAATCCAAGTTTGCTTGGATATTATTATAAGGTATGTTAGTTATTGAGTATAATTAATTAGTTTGTATTATAGAGTTAGTGTTCAATGTATTAAATAGCTTTATTATATGCCACAGTAGGACGTTCTTGATTGTTGTAATATCTTTATGTACTTTTTATTGATTATATATTATGTTTTGTTTTTGATTCCTCACAGTATGAATATTTATTGATTTTGCCACCAATTTAATTGTTCATATTAGCATAATTTTGTGCCATAGCTTTTTGGTTATGCATAATAGGGATAGTTATTCATATTTAATTTTTATCTGCATGTTTTTTAGTTATGCTTGTTCTTTTAATTTCTTTCGTTGATGTGTTTGGTTATATAAGATGGACGAGCATCATTCATTTGCACCAACATGGGAGATTAGGGCTGAATCACCAACATTGGAGCCAAATGTGTTCCAAATAACGTCCAAGTATAAGATAAGACTGAAATATGGAGGCTACTTCCGGTTAGCTAAAAACTCATTTAAAAAACGATATTGTTTTGGATATAAAAAATCTATATACATTGAGACGTACACGTACAACTTTAATGATTTAATTGAGGAGGTTACAAGTCATTATCCATCAAATAAAGAGCTCGTTTTCTCAATTTATTTTGTTGACAAGTACTCCGCGGAGCAATCCTTTATCAAGCTTGATTCCCATGAAGACTTTCAATCGATGCTTAGTATGTATGAGGTGGAAAAAATTAACTATTTATGTAACGATGAGTAATAATCTTAAGGCAATTTCAATCAACCAAAGGTAAAAGTTTGTTATAATAAAAGTTTAATACTTTCTTCATCAATTTTGTTTTGTTGATAATTGTATATCTTTTACAGGGATCAACATGAAGTCCATGATGAACCACATGATGAGGAAGAATCAGAATATTCATTAAGCGATGAAAGTTATCATAGTCATTATAGTAGTGATAATGAAGTTGACATGAATGATTTTCAAGAGAAAACTTATAGCAACAAAATTCCAACCATCAAAGTGAACTCAACATTTGAAAATGTTATTGAGTTTATAAGAGCATTGATCCATTATGCCCTAATTAATGAAGTTGCATACTTCCTCGAGAAAAATGAACCCACACAAGTCATTGCAAGTTGTGTAAAAGTAGAATGCAAATGGAGAATACATGCTTCTGTCAAGCAAGATGGAATTATGTTTGAGGTGAATTTAGAAGATTATTAATAATTATTTTTGTACTTGTTAATTAATTGTTTGCTTATACAAAATATGTAGGTTAAGACATTCACAGACACACATTCTTGCACTCGTAGCAATAAGGGTGGTAATAAGCTTGCAACTCAAGGATGGATTGCTAGTGTGATTAGAGATAAACTAAAATCTGATGGGTATGTCTCTACCACAGAACTCAAAAAATGGATTATGAAGAATTACAATGTTGACGTATCATACTACAAAGTCTTTAGAGGGAAAGAACAAGCTTACACTAATATGTATGACGTATCATGGTGGTCTTTCAAATATTAAACCCATTTTTATATATGAAATTAGAGTAAATTACACTTTTCGTCATTTAGGTTTATAATAAATTTCAGGTTTCGTTCTTAGACTAAGGAAATTACAGTAAACGTCCTTAATGATTAAGTTTCGTAACAGTTTACGTCATTTTCTCTAACGGACGTTAATTTTGTCAGGTAAGTCAGGTCATATACATTACATGTGAGGGTAGTTGGGCATTTTACCCTTATTAATTAAAAATAAAATATATGATTTATTAAACTCCCACCCACCCCACAGTTTGCTATAGTTAACTGTATCTTACTATGATCTTTTTTTATTATACCACTCAAATTGATGCAAATTATATTATATTAAATGTATCTTACTATTATCTTTTTTTATTATCACTCTAATGATGCAAATCTTGGGTTTTGTTTTCGTTGTGGTGGGCTTTGAAGGGGGTGGGGACATGTCAAGTATCAGTTTGGTCCGAATAATAAATTTTATGGCTCAATCTTTAGATTTCTTAAATCTAAAACACTTATTCAAAAAAAAAAAAAAAAAGACACAGGAGAGATAAAAAGATACATCTACTTGGCAAATCTATGACCAATTGGTTAACAACTGACTGCTCTATCTTCGAGCTACTGAGAATCAACGGGAGATGACAACCTAGGTGTAATAGAAATGTTTGTGAAGTTACGGATCACCTGCACCTGAATTATTAAACCAGATGAAGGTTCATTGAAATCCGTAAATTTCTCAAATCCACATCTCTTGCACTCCAATTCTTTCGATTTTGCCCCTCTTTAATCCCTAAATGCGTTACAATTGCAGTCATTTGGACTATTCGTAATGGTTTCGTCAAACCATCACAACAATGACACGTAGGCATTGAACCGTCAAAAAGGTGAAGAGGCGCGTCGTTGAACAACGTGTTTTCGCCATTCCAAGCTTCACACAAAGAAGAAAATATACGGTGACCCATTTGAATTGGTGATGCGGCATCAGGGACCCGGTAATGCTGCTACCCAAGCGCGCTTGTGACTAGGGGTGTTCGAAAAATCCGATATCCGAAAATATCCGAAATCCGATCCGTATCCGAATCCGAATAAATCGATCCGAATCCTTATTCGGATATTCGGATCGGATCTATCCGAATCCGAATTCCTTATTCGGATTTCGGATCGGATTTCGGATATCACAATTTTTTTATTCGGATTATTCGGATATCCGATTAATCCGAATAAGACTTCAACTATAACTCTAGCCCAATACTCATTACTCAACTGTATATTATGTTTTCAACTCAATACACAAGAATCTTTACACATTTTAGTCATAATCCTAAATAATTATGCAATAATCGACCGCCGTTCTAGATTAGAGATTCTAATATTCGGGTTTTATACGATTACCTATTATGTTCTAAATTTTGAATTTGCATACAAGTCAAATTTTATCTTTTAATTTTATATATTTTATTGCGATTAGCAACTTATAAAATGGAAAGAATAAAAAATTAGGAAAAAAATAAATATATAGAAGAAAAAAAGAAAAAAAATTGTTATTTGGTTTATTCGGATAAATTCGGATTATTCGGATATATCCGAAATAGATTTGGATCGGATAGAAAAATCCTTATTTGGATCTGATCGGATTTCGGATAGGGTAATGAAATTTTCAAATCCGAATAATACGAATAATCCGAATAATCCGTTATCCGATCCGATAAACACCGTGACACGACTCCAAACTAAAAGTAGTCTTAAACAATGAGAGCCGAGGGGACCAAATTGAGATCACGATCTTTACCCAAAAGACAAATAAAATTGGGACCACTAGAGTACACAATAGAACCCCACCACGTTCTAATGATTTTCACGTGTCAAATAAAATGTTTTTTCTTGTTATGAAATAAAAATATATTTTTTCTTGCTCTGTATATTTCTTCTATGTTATTAATCCCAAGATATTAGTTTTATAAAATTAATTAATATGCTCTTTTAAATTATTCTCTATCTACAAACCAATATTAGTTGTAATTATCTTACTACACCCGATTAGGTCAGACTTAGGGGCTGTTTGTTTTCGGTTGACCGGGCTGACTCGGCTGACTCGGTCAGCGAGTCAGCCCGTTTGATTTTGAGAAAGTGGCTAGCTGACCGGGTCTCTATGGCTGACCCAGACCTAAAAAGAAAATATGCTGACCCAGTCTCCACAACCTGATCTTTGCACCTCTAATCTTTGCACCACCCCCCTCCACAACCTGACCCCAATCCCTCACCGGAGCAGCAGATCCCCAGAACCTCCGTCACGGTCGCGACCCGCAGGCCGCCGCCCCCTCGCGACCTTGATCTTTGCACCGCCCCCTCCACAACCTGACCCCAATCCCTCGACCAGAGCAGCAGATCCCCACAACCTCCATCACGGTCGCGACCCACAGGCCGCCGCTCCCTCACGACCTTGATCTTTGCACCGTGGTGGTGCTGTGAGTGGTGGTGGTTGGTTTCTGGCCGGTGACGGTGGTGGTGCTGTGAGCTCCGGTGATGACTTGGAGGAGATCGTTGAGTTGCCGAGTTTGAATGGGGTTGACTCGCCGGAATCGTTGTGTCAGGTGACGGTGGACTCGGTGGAGGAGTGGTTGTCGCCGCCGTGGGCGCGGCGGAAGATGGTGGTTTTCCGATGGATGTTTCCGATGAGACGGTGGGTGAAGATTTGTGTTTTCAGAAGCTCATTTGGGATTGTTGATGATGATGTTATTGGCATGTATGTTTTTGTTAGAAGGTATAAAGTGTAATTTATGAAAAGATTAATTTATGTGTGATTATTATGATTGATTTGGGTATGATTATTATGATTTTGATTTAGTAGTTGATTAAGATTGTTAATGATTCTAGTTGATTAGAAAATATATGGTTTTTTGTCCGTCAAAGAAAATATTGTTACGTAAATACCGAATCGATTTGGTTCTAGTCAGATACCGAATCAAACAGTCAAGTTTCAGTCAGATGCATACCCAGTCAGAACTTCTTACTGGGTCAGCTTCTGACTCAGTCAGATCTTACTCAGTCAGCACAATCAAACACCCCCTTATATATTCATAGTTTTGTATTTATAATTGTAATTACTTTTTTCTATAAATATTAAAACATGGGTATCAATGGTTCCACATCAAATACCCCTAATATTTTGAAGGTTAAATGTGTCACACAAGCAAAGGGTGGAAGTTTGAATCCATACAAAACCAAATAATGGTATATGAAAATGTTTATAAGTTGATCATCTGTAATCCTTTTACTAATGACCCAGACTGCTCTAAGGGATTATGTTGCATTTCCGAGTTTAATAAATGAAAGATAAAAAGAAAACAAGTGAAAGAAAATTAATGAAAGAAAAAAAGAGGAGAAAGAAAATTGAGGAGAGAAAAGAAATGGAGAGAAATAAAAAGAAATTAAGTTTTCACGTTCCAAATCTCGAAAAAAAATTAATAATTTGATGTATTTCATTTCTTTTATTTCTATTTCCTTATATTTTGGAAAGAAAGTTAAAAAAAATATTGAAAATTCCTATAAATTTTTTCCACTCCCATCATTTAAAAATTAAAATACTCGAGAACACAAGCCTTTTTGTTTCATTGTATTTCCTCTTTAAAGGAAAAAAAAAAGTCAGAAACATAATTCTTTTACATTTTCATTCATTTTCTTTCATTTATTTACTTGTAAAACTCGGGAGCACAGCGGTCGGGAACACAAGTCGTATAACGACCAACTTATGACATTTGTTTGGTCGGCTCATGCAAAAATTGTGGTTTTCCCTACGCAAGTTTGAATCCATAGTAACCAGAGACGAATAGTGGTTTAATAAAAATGTTTATAAGCTAATCCTCTGTAAATTTGAATCACGATATGATTCTATCTATACAACCTTTTACTAAATGATCCAGACTGCTCTCAGAGGTAAGTGTTATTAACATTTCCTAAGCTTGAAGAGGAAAAATTAATTACTATTTTAAAGTTATAATTTTTTTTAACGGTAAATGCATGACCTTGAATCGGGCCCACCTATCCGTTTTTCAGTCGGGACCGCACCTCCAACAACCTCTAGAGAAAATCAATTGCTGAGAAAACCATCTGGCTCAACCCTGAGCATTTTTTTACTCAGAGAGAGATTTGAACTCATGACCTCATCTTTATTTACATGTTATGGGTACCTCAACTTAACCAGTTACGCTAAGGATCATTGGTTTTAAATTTACAATTCGTGGTACTTAAATAACATAGTTGTGATAAAAGAAAAATAGAACTTGTATGGTTTTGAAAATTTCAGTGATAAACTCGTAATATATAAAAAAACGGAGCCCATTTCGACCAAACACCACTTAGGGGCTGTTTGGCAGCCTCTTAATCAGCCTCTTAATGGTTCAGATGCTGAATGGTTCAGCACTTAATGGTTCAGACTGTTTGTTTCACGAGCACATGTCTGAATGGTTAAGACATTTGCCTCTGAATGGTTAAGCATTATACAAATGCTGAATGGTTAAGAGGTCTAATGCTGAATGGCTAAGATCTCTTATCTGAATTGGTCAGACATTTGCCTTTGAATAGTTAAGTGATATACCAGCTCTTAATGGTTCAGACCTCTTAATGGTTCAGCACTTAATGATTCAGACCTCTTATTGATTCAACACTTAATCATTCAGATACTACCAAACAGCCCCTTATTTAACAACGATTATTTGTACCATTTCATAACGCAACAGTACCCTTGCAATGCAAAACATGGGTTTCTCCTTTCTCATCCTTATGGTGATCCCCATCGCAACCACCGTTGCATTTCCGACCAACTTCGAAA
Organism: Flaveria linearis; assembly: GCA_024085815.1. Lineage (NCBI taxonomy): Eukaryota > Viridiplantae > Streptophyta > Magnoliopsida > Asterales > Asteraceae > Flaveria > Flaveria linearis. The sequence continues at coordinate 1,842,093 of CM044002.1, forward strand.
ACTACTTGGTCATGCCGCATACGGGCTCCGGCCGCTGCGTGAGCTGGCGTTTCGCCGTCGAGACCAACAACATCCGAGAATGGACTCAAATTCCCGGAGCATGCGTAGACTACATTGGCAGTTACATGCGTGGGAAACAATACCGCCAGGACTGTAAGACCATCTGCGACGAAGCCTATAAGTATGCCAAAGACCTCAACATCACCGGAGATGGAAAGGATGTTTGGGTTTTTGACGTTGATGAAACCACACTCTCTAATATCCCATATTTCCTTAGTGAAGGCAGTTGGTAATTAATATCACGCTACGATTTTTCTTTTGATTCATACCCTTATTTATATATACGCATATAAATATAAAGTGTAATGAAAAAACAATTTTAAATTATGTGATCGATTTAATTGGTTTTCTTTAATTTTCACATAATATTATGTTTTTTTTACGATCCCCACCTCTCTCTCTCTCTCTATATATATATATATACACATATATACATCTATATATACATCTATATATACATATATATATATACATATATAATACACACATATATATACATATATACACATATATATATAGGGTAAGGTTCCTTTGTTAACACTTGTTTATTGCGATAACCCGTTAACCCTAATATAGCGAACACATACACCACTGTAACTAACATTTACATCGCGTTACACCACTGATATAACGATTTTCCCTTCATTTTTAAAAAACTTCACCATTTTTTATAACGTTATTAACTTTTTTATATGACGTTATTTTTTTAAACAAATTACACCATTAAATAGATCGTTTTAATATCTTTAATTTGAGTATAGTCTTGCTATATTTTTAAAAAAAAAAATTTAACGTTCGTTTTGGACCACTAGTTTTACCACTTTAACTCTAAGTTACAATGGTGACGTGGCTTGCTGTGGATCACTAGTTGGGTTAATGGGTTATCGCAATAAACAAGGGTTAACATTTGATCCTTTCCCTATATATATACATATATATACATATATATAGAAATAAATTTAAATATTGATTTTTTTTTGTTTCTACTTTATTATTTTGTTGAATAGTAATAGGGTTGTGATCATTGAACATTCAGGACGATTGACGCGACGTCGTTTATCGAATGGATGGAGAGAGGAGAGGCTCCAGCGATACCAGCGCCTCTCAATCTCTACAAAAAGCTTATAAAGCTTGGATTTAAGATCGTGTTTCTCACTGGAATGCATGAAGATGAAACCGAAATTCGTGTGAAAAATCTAAAGGCAGTTGGTTATACTGAATGGGAGAAGCTCATCCTAAAGTCAGCAATTTATTAATTTGTTTATATCGTTTTATAATCATTAATATCTAATTATCTAATTATTAATATAAAAATGTATGTTAATTTAGTTGAATATATGTCCGTACAGGGGAGTGAATGATAATGATAGTGCAGTGGTGTACAAATCAAGTAAAAGAAAAGAGTTAGAAGAGGGTGGATACAGGATTAGAGGTAATATGGGTGATCAATGGAGTGATTTACTCGGTAGCAACCCCGGAGATCGCACCTTCAAGATGCCGAATCCTGTATACTATGTCGGTTAGTCGACTTGATCGACGACTTCATTGAATAATTAGTGCTTCAAGTATCGATCTAGTTGGTATGAGTTCGTATAAATAAGATAGACTTGTTGAAAGTCGAGTAAACTTAACTTCGTTGATGTAATAATTTGAAAATCGAAGCACTTACTATGAATCATTATTTGCTTTTGTAGAATGCTAATAACTAGAATTAAACCTTGCGCGTTATGGCAGGTTTAGTTCTTCTTAAGCCCTATGACACGACTCGTCAATTTCATCTCGTAGCACCACCACGACACCGATTTTGGTATTACACGCCGCCGTGTTGCAACAGGAGTGCACAAGGCATATTGTCATGTTTTTAACATCAATAATATTACACTAGGTGGGAGCACGAAGGTAACATTCGAAAGGTTATACAAACGAATAATGTCTAAACTTTGATATAAACAAGCAACACATAACAACAAACTGGTCAAAAGGAACAAGAAGATTGTAAAAGAAAAAAATGACGACATTAAATAAATCTTGAAACTGAAAAAATTTCAACAAAATAAAGGTTATAAGAAAAATCAACGGTTAATTACGACACATTTAACGATTTTGATGATTCTTAAAAAAATAACACCTAAACATCGATATCATGTTTAGTTATACCAATAAAATCACTGTTAGTATACAGTGACGGATTCATAATTTTTTTCACAGGGACGGAAAATTTAAAAGTCATTTTGGCTATAGTAATATTATATATATTTTGTCAGTCCGGTTCGAGTCAGATCGGTCGGGTTGGTTCGTTGACATAAAAATCGTTAAAATGGTTCCCAAACTCGTGAATTTGCATACATGCATACATATCAAAAATCGTATTAAAGCAATTATACTCATGAAAGTTTTGATATGTGATGTTTGAAACAATTATACTCATAAATTGATGATATTTTCAACATGCTTGAGATCAATCTTGAAATTAATTTAAATCTAACCTGTATTATTATCAAATATATTGGTGGTGTTTGGGATTGCTTTTCTAATCTCCTTTTGACTTATTTGAGGGGTAAAAAGACAAAAATACCCCTTCAAATAAGTCAATAAGCTAAAAATTTTAACTTATTGATTTTTTTGGAGGGATATTTTTGTCTTTTCACCCCTCCAAAAGCTAAAAAGCCTTTTTGAAAAGGAAATCCAAACAGCCCTATTATCTTGATATAATTTTTTTCCTTCCTACTAATTACATGATTATTTGATAGTTGAATTTCAAAAATCCATTTGATTACAAACTCGGTTAGTGAGAAAATATGGTTCTCCGGCCTGTCGGAAGATCACGGGACCTTATTGTAGTTACGCTCCAAACAATGTATTTGAGATATTTTGCTCTTTTGTTAGTTTCAAGAATTAAAAATGGAGGGGGATTACAAAATTTTACGAGGGGCTGTCGAAATTTTCAGTAACACCGAAATTTTTTTTTGAGTGTGGATGGCTTCCCCTCCCTAAAGCCTAGGTACGCCATTGTTAGTATACTAGTAATTATATATTATAATATATAAAAGATATACAAAACCTATTGCAAATTCCAATATATATTATATTCTTCTTTTTAATAGTACCTTCTTTCTCATATTACTATTCTAATTAAAGACCTTTGTCGGTGCCTTTTTTTTTTCAAAGATCAAACCCTTAATAAAAATCACACTTCACTCACAAAATCACAAAAGCATCGGGAGATACAGGGAAGAGATCTGCAACCTCATCTTTCCATTGATAAAAAGCTTCGATTGGCCTCAAACACACACACAAACACTCAAATAGATCTGCTAGATCTTACCAAATCTCAATCTTCATCTCTCCGATGGCGCAGTTCGTGGGAGCCGAAGAGACTAACCCCTGATTTGAGGGTGAGGGTGAACGGTGCGGTGGCAGCTGCAGCGGCGACGGCGGCGGCGGAGGTGGTAGTGGTGGTGGTGGTGGTGGGGGTGTTGTATGAGAGTTTTAGTGAGGGGCCGGTGGGGAAAAAGGTACGGAGGGAGAGGGAGAGAGGTTGCAGAGGGAGTTGATGGCGGCAGCGGCGGAGAAGCGGATGATGGTGGCGTCAACAGCTGTGGCTACGAGTGTTGGTAGTTCAAGTGCGGTGAAAAGTGTTGGTTCGTCGGTGAAGGAGGTTCAAAATCCCCAAACCCTAAACCACCTCTGCAGCGCCGGTCGATCTGCAGCCGCAACACCGGTCGATCTGCAGCGCCGGTCGATCTGCAGCCGCACCACCCCCAGGCGTACCGCCAGCCGCACCGCACCCCGACAACCGCACCATCAGCAGGCCCTTCATCTTCGTTTCAGGTATTGTTCCTTCTCACCATCGATTCTTGACTGGGGTTGTTTCTATGTTGATTATTATGGATTATGATCAATTAACTATTTGTAAGCTTTCGTTTAGAGGAGTCTGATGGATTAGTTTAGGAACATTGAAACAAGCAAGTAGCAATTGGTTTTTTTAAAATTAGGAAATAAGAATTCTACTTGGTGACATGGATGGCAGGGGTGAAAGAGGAGAGCGTACGGTTAAGCGTTTACGCCTATCGAGGGCTTTGACTGTACCTGAAACTACAACAATATATGAAGTCTGTTGTAAAATGGCTGCTAAAAGAGTTGATGCACTTTTGCTAACTGACTCGAATGCACTACTCAGTGGTATATTGACAGACAAGGTTTGTCTTAAACTGTGATTAGAGGGCAATTTGGACGCATTTGGTTATAAATCGGTTGATGTGTGGGTTATGTTATATTAATAACAGGTCAATTAGGCAAGAAGGCTCAAAAGTCGCTAAGGTGTATGCAAAAGTATAGATTCATAATTTTATAAACATAGTTTTTGTGATCATATTTATCACATTGAATATTTGTATAAACAAGATAACATTTGAAACAAAAAATGTTGTTTTCGGCTCAATACAACCCAGCCTGTTTTTAAGTTACTATTTTGACCCATTCCCTATCACGACCATTTTACCATCTCTAGCCATGATTGTGCTATCACATTAGGATAAAGTTTCACTAACTAGCCTTTCTGGTGATTGAAGGATGTTGCAACAAGAGTTATTGCTCATGAGATTGATTTTATGAACACACCTGCATCAAAGGTGATGACAAAGAACCCGATTTATGTAATGTCTGATACTCTTGCTGTGGAAGCCCTGCAAAAGATGGCGCAAGGTTTGTAACAACTAGGAAGAACAAATGGTACATTTTTGGAAATAAAAGGGTGAAATGGCACATTTTGAAAACTGTTTTATGATGGATCAAATAAGGCAATAGGAACATGTACATGCCATAATTAATTAATTAAATATTAATTTCAAAAAAATAGGGCAAATGAGTCAAATGGATGAATTTATAAAAAAACATGTTTAAAGAAAAAGGGACAACTTTTTTTTTTTGATCAACAAACACAAACCACACTAGAAGTATCCTTTCTGACCTGACCCATTTGAAACAGTCCTTAACCCATCCTACCTGCTCATCTTGCCACCTCTTTTCCTTCTAATATATGAATTAAATATATTTTCAGGAAAATTTAGACACTTGCCTGTTGTAGAGAATGGTGAGGTTATTGCTTTACTTGATATAGCCAAATGTTTACATGATGCAATTGCACGTATGGAAAGGGCAGCTGAAAAGGGAAAAGCTCTAGCAGCTGCTGTTGAAGGTGTTGAAAAGCACTGGGGATCTTCTTTTTCTGGTTAGATTGTATAGTAAATTATATATCCTTTATTAAATTATGGCAGAGTTATGGAATAATAATGATTTAATCAGATGGCAGAGTTAGATTGTATAGTAAATTATATATCCTTTATTAAATTATGGCAGAGTTATGGAATAATAATGATTTAATCAGATCCAATTTTTATTGCTTATCATATACAGGCCCCAATACGTTCATTGAAACACTTAGAGAGCAGATGTTTAAGCCTACCTTGTCTACCACTATATCAGAGAATTCAAAGTAGGTAATACCTTTACATATCTATATATTTGTCTGTACCACCTTATACCTTTACGTATGACATTTGTCCACAATTTCCAAAAAAATTTGAGATCTTTTAATTATTTCATTCAGGATATTAACTGTTTCCCCATTCGATACGGTTGTTATGGCAACAAAAAAGATGCTCGAGTTTCGTAGTAGCTCTGCCATTGTAACAGCTGATAACAAGCCACGAGGGATTTTAACATGCGTTTTTCTTAACTTATTTTATATGGGTATAGATCGATTTTACTTGATAGATCGATTCTTGCAAATATTTTGTTGATAGATCAATTTTGGATTTTGCGAAGATTTTGTTGATAGATCGATTACTTGAGTGGGTTGTTGATACTCAGATGGAGACTGTTGGAGAAGTTAGCAGTCACTTATCAAAATTCAAAGTAGAATGTCGTGATGCCTTTTTCTTGCACCTCTGTTTTTACAACCATGTTTAAATCAAACTTCTGTTGTAATTGATTAAAATTTATGTTTAGTTAATAAAACTTTTTAGAAAGTTGTTTTTTGCTGTTAGATGGTGCAGCTGGGACTTTCTCTTGTCTGAGTATCCATGAACAAGTTAGGGAATTAATAGTTTTGCTCTTAAAACAGGGGATGCAGAGCAACAACCATATTGGGTTATAATGCTAGAGGTATTTTTTAGTTTATATTTCTTAATATTTCTTCTATTAATATTTCAACTGTTTGAAACGGTTTCTTATGAACGAATTTATGCACACTAGCTTTCTGTTATCCTAGAGTTGGCAAATGGGTTGGTTTGTAGCTGGTCAAAACAAGTTACTCTGTTGTGGGTTGGGTGACTGGAAATAATCTGTCCAATAGGGCGTTACAAGAGAACCCCACGGCAACACGTGGATTCGAATCCTAGTTAACAATAAAGTAATAAGTGTAATTGGCCATCAAAAAGCCTCAACGAATGAGGAGGTGTATAAAAATGTAGAAATTGTATATAAGATGACGTAAGCACTCAAAACTCACAAGCTCCTCTATAGGGGCCGGAAATATTTAGGTTTTAATTTGGAAAACAATATTATATAATAGCAAATGCACCAATTTTCCATCCATGCATACAATTATACAAAGTTGTGCTATGGGCTTCATCAAGAGTATATTACTATAGAACAACTTGCTAGTTGTTATTATGTATAGTGTGAAAATATATATATGAAGGGGTCCGGTTAAATAGACACCCCAATATTCTTCATATTTTAAATCAACACCCCGAAATGTCTATACGTATTGTTAAAGAATTCTTTCTGGTTAAAGAATCTCTTTCTAGTTGCTCTGAAACAATTAGGAGATTCTCTAGGTGGCAACATGCTATTGGGTGGTGGTCCCGCTTATGGGGTCAAATCAATACGCTCTAAGAAGAAATATTTGAATATCAATCTCATCGATATCATCAATCTCATAAGTATCATACCAAATCCCATCAATCGAATCACTTTTTCGAGAAATACGAGACATCTAAGTCATACAAGTAAAGAGATCTATTCATTGATAAGAAAAAGAAAAAACGTGAACGGGGACTGGATTGATGATAAATAGAATCCTGGGTTGCAAACAGTGATTAGATTGATGATGAAAAAAGAGAATTCTTGGTTCAGTTCTCCACCTTAACGACAGAAAAAAGGATTGATCAAATTTTATTGAGTCTGACTCATAGTGATCATTTATCAAAGAATGACTCTGGTTATCAAACGATTGAACAACCGGGAGCAATTTACTTACGAGACTTAGTTGACATTCATAAAAAGTATCTAATGAATTATGAGTGGGAGGGGTCGTATAGGGCTATATGTGTCGTATAGCAATCTGACAGCCCCCTGAATTTTTCCTTGTAGTCAGTGTCGAAATTCGGTATACGCATCGTATAGCCCTATATGTGTCGTATAGGGGGTCGTATAAGGCTATATGCGGCGTAAAGCAATCTGATAACCCCTGAATTTTTTTCGTTTTCAGTGTTTTCGACCCTATACGCCGCGTATGATACCATACGTGGCGTATAAGCGGGTGTCGATTAATCCAAGTGGATGTTTATTTATTAGGATCATGAAGGACACAAAAAGTAAAATAATAATGAACAGTACGAAATGAAGGCCACAAAAAGCAGATAAATAATAATGAACAGAAATAATAATACAACTTCTGAATTTCTGTCAGCTACGAATAGATCATAGTGGTAAGATTTCTCATTTCTTCAGGTTTAAATCATACAAAACCAACTATATGTTAGGAATTTTTCTTGAGAAAAAAAGGACGAGTGTTTAAATCATACAAATTAAACTATATCATAGATATTAATCTTTGTTAGGTTATTTATAATGATTTAGTTAGTATGAGCATAAATTGATCAAGTGTTACCATCTAGCACTACAACAATTTCACTCTATACCGACAAAGGCTATAGCGACGACAAAAGTCGTTGGTACAGAACACTCTGTACCGACGACATGTCCTCGGTACAGATAAAAATCAAAAATTCAACACTTTGACTCTATACCGACGACATGTCGTTGGTATAGAGTTGCGCGGGCTGCCAAAAAAGGCGGTATGATAAAAACTCTGTCCCGACGACAAGTCGTTTCTGAAGAAAAAAATATTTATTTTATCTTTTTTTAAAACCTTTTAGCTTAAGAAAATAAAATTAAAAAAAAAATGCATCCTCTGTCCCGACGACACGTCGTCGGGAAAGACAAATATTAAACTTATTTCTTTTCTTTATTTAAACATTCGTGTAAGAAAATAAAAATAAAAATATTTTTACTTTTCCCGACGATATATCGTCGGTATAGGTGAAAAATAAAAAATTATTATTTTTATAATCTATAGGGACGACTTTTTTTTTAATCTATAGCGACGACATGTCGTCGCTATAGAGTGCAGACCCCTTAAATCGCAGTTTCGACCTTCTGCCCCATTTTTCAACCAAAAAGCCCCATTTTTTTCTCCCGACTTCATCTCGGTTCATCTCGGTTTCAACCAATTGAAGTGTTTTAAGGTAAGATTGATGTTTCTTTTACTATAATGAAGTTATATAATCTTGTTTTTATAAGTTTTATCTAAATTTTTATGTTTTAGGTGAGATTAAAGTTTAAAGCTTGAAATTAAAGGATTTGAAGATTTTCAAGGTATGAAATTCGTTTATAGCTTATGATTTAAGTGTTGTTTGGTGAATATGTATGTGATTAGGTTATATGATTGTAAATTGTATATATATGTAAATATATATGGGTTTGATGTTAGTTTAGGTTATATGGGTTTGATGTTAAATTAGGTTATGCCCACCAAGTGTTTGATGAAATGTCACCATATATATTTTCATGGTTTTAAGTTTGTATGCATTTTTATATGTGTTATTTTATATGTATATGGTTTTATGTGTTTAGTTGTTTATGTGTATGTTTATATGTATGTAATTATGTTAATTCTGTATGTGAATGTTTGTATGTATTATGTTTATATGTTTATTCATTAGTATATTATATGTTTGTTTTTTTATAATTGTGTAGTAAGTATGTTGTATACTTGTATGCTTTTTGTATAGTTGTAAGTGTGTATGTAAGTATGTTTTATACTTGCATGTAAGTATGTTTGTAGTTTTATAATTATGTATGTAAGTATGTTGTATATTTGTATGTTTGTACACTTGTAAGTGGTTGTTTGTGATTATGCTTGTATGTATGTATATGTAAGTGTATATGACTTTAATGTTAGTATATCTTTGTGAATATGTTAATTGATAAAGTTGTATTTTCATGTTTTATAACACCATAGATATGACAATTGATAAGAGTTGGATTAAATTGCGAAATCGGAGTTCTCCGGAATTTATAAAAGGTCTTCGTAGCTTTCTAGAAATTGCCAAGAACCATGTTGACAGTTTAGGAAAATCTTTTTGTCCATGTAAACGATGCTGCAATGGGTGCCGGCAGGATCTGGATATTATTTATGCCCACATACATGACAATGAGTTTCTACAATCATATAAGACGTGGACTTATCATGGTGAGAATATCCACATGCTTCAGAAATAGAAGACCTTTTTGCTCCAAGAAATCTATTCCAGCAACAAATAATGAGATGTTTGATGCAATCGATGATGTTATGGCGGAGCAGAATGTTAACAAAGAAAATGTAGACGAAGATGGAACCGGTTTTGACCCGGAGTTTGATGCATTATTTAAGGAGCTGAATACCGAGTTATACCCCGGTTGCAGTTGGATGTCTTCTTTAAACTTTTTAGCAAAATTGATGCATATCAAGGTTATCAACAAATGGACGGATAGTTCATTTAACCAACTTTTAGAGTTTTTGAGAGTTGCATTCCCTAAAGAAATCAAATTCCAACCTCATACTATGAAGCTAAGAAGAGATTAAGAAAGATTGGGTTAGGATATGAATCTATCCATGCTTGCATTAACGATTGTGCTCTGTTTTGGAAAGAAAATGAGTTGATGCAAAATTGTCCGATTTGTAACGAGAGTAGATGGGTTGACAAAAACACAAAGGGGAAGAAAGTACCTCAAAAAGTGTTACGCTACTTTCCTTTAACTTCCCGACTTCGACGAATCTACAGCTCAAGATTCACAGCAAAAGAAATGACATGGCATTATACTGGACGCTCAACGGATGGTATGATGCGTCATCCAGTTGATGGGAAGGCATGGCAAGACTTTGATGAAAAATTTCCTGATTTTGCTAAAGAACCCCGAAATGTACGTTTGGGTTTGGCTGCGGATGGTTTTAATCCATTCGGTAACATGAGTCAATCTTACAGTATGTGGCCAGTGGTGTTAACAACATATAACACACCACCATGGTTATGTATGAAAGTGTCTTCTTTTATGTTGACCTTGCTTATTCCCGGGCCTAAATCTCCTGGAAAGGACATTGATGTTTTCCTAAGGCCTTTAATAGATGAGTTGAAATGTTATGGGTCGAAGGAGTTCAAATGAGAGATGCATCAACCAAAACTGTATTCAGGATGCGTGCAGCTCTATTATGGACTATAAACGATTATCCTGCTCGTAGCTATATGTCTGGATGGAGTGGTCAAGTTATATGGCATGCCCTACTTGTAACGTAGACACACCCTCGTGCCCTATAACAAATAAAATAGCCTTACTGGTCATAGACGATTCTTGACAAAAAAACATAGTATGAGAGATGATCTTTTGTTCAATGGCAAAAAAGAGACAAGAGATCCTCCTAGACGTTTGAGTAATGCACAAATCTTCTTTGAGCTGGAATATTGGTCTTCACTCATTTTAAAAACACTTGATGTCATGCATGTAGAGAAAAATGTTTGTGAGAGCTTGTTGGGTACTTTGTTAATGAATGAAAAATCAAAAGACACGCACAAAGCAAGGCAAGACTTGCAAAATATGGGTATTCGACCTGATTTATGGCTAGTAAAGAAAAACAACAAGGTCTACCAACCACATGCTCTTATTCTTTCACACCCGGTGATCGTGAACGTTTTTGTCAATTCGTTAAAGGAGTGAGACTACCTGATGGTTTTGGTTCAAACTTTAAAAATAAAGTGCTTTCTAATTATTCAAACATAATTGGGTTAAAGTCTCATGATTATCACATCCTAATGCAACGATTGCTACCAATCGGGGTGAAAGTTGGTCTCCCAAAAAATGTGTCCACAGTAATCATTGACCTTTGTACATTTTTTCAGAAAATCTGTGCAAGATCAGTAAATGTGAGTGACATGTACAAAACAAATAAGGAAGTAGTAAAGATATTATGCAATTTGGAATTGATATATCCTCCAGCATTTTTTGATATAATGGTTCATTTAGTTCTTCATTTACCTGAAGAAGCTATTCTTGGTGGTCCCGTTTATATGAGATGGATGTATCCTTTTGAAAGATACATGAAAAAGCTCAAAGCATATGTTAGAAACAAAGCTAGACCTGAAGGCTCAATAGCAGAAGGTTATGTTGCAGATGAGGCATTGACATTCTTCTCTATGTATCTTGAAGGTATGCAAACCAAATTCAACCGACCCGATAGAAATGCAGATGCTGGCATCCCAAAAAGACAATTCCATGTGTTTTCATCACAATGTCGACCAATGTCTAAAAAGAAAATCATTGCGATATGTGAAGATGACTACAAATCATTACATTGGTTTGTACTAACAATTGCAATGAAATTAGTGACTACAAATCGGAATTTGAATCTAAATTTCCTGGATGTAGTATGAAAACAGAATTTTCTTCATGGTTAAAGTATAAAGCTAATACATCATCATTAGCAGCATCATCTTCTTTGTCTCAAGGGGGTATCAAAGAATTAAAGGCATTGGCACATGGTCCTTTAAACGCATATTCTTACACTGCTTGCATAGTCAATGGTGTTAGATTTGTGGTTCATAGTCGTGATGTTCGACACACAACTCAAAACAGTGGTGTTGTTTCAATAGGAGAAGACGATACTCCATTTTATGGTCAGCTAGAGAAGATCTTAGAGTTGAACTACATAGATGGTTACTCGGTTGTACTATTTCGTTGTAAATGGTTCAAAACATCTGGTAAGAGGTTAATCAAGCAAAACAATGTCACTGTTATCAACATCAGCGACACATGGTATGATGATGATCAGTACATTTTAGCCACACAAGCTAAACAGGTGTTTTATCTTGAAGATCCTTCTCGAACCACTGACAATTGGAGGGTTGTTGAAGACGTTCACCATCGAAAACTTTGGGATCATCCCACCATGAGTGTTGTTAACGAGATAGATATATTGCACGACACACAATCATCAGATTATAACTTGGTTGTCGATTCAGGTTATGAAGTTGGTGAATCAAGTGCACAATTCATTGATGATGACACAAATGTCTTGCAATACGCGCAATCAGATAGATTTGGTAAATTGGTAGTCGACTTAGGCTACTTGCCCATGAAATCAACTTTAGATGTTGGTGAATCAAGTGCACAATTCAATGATGATGAAAATTTTATTGATGATAATGAAGAAGATGAAGATGAAGACGAATACAATTCTGATGAGGAAGATGATATAAATGATGATAACGAAAACGACGAAGAAGATGATCTAGTAGACACCCTTTATTGTAGTGATGATTCCGATTGAAAGTATGTTTATTATTTTTGTTTATGTTTATGGTTTATGTTTATATTATATATTTACAACATATTTATTTTTGCATGTGTTTATTATTAATGTTTATTATCTTTGCATAGGTATATTGTTAATGTTTATTGTCTATTTTTGTTGAAGCATGTCAACATATATTGCTCGAGGACATGGTGGGGATGGCGGGGATCTACCTCCGCATGGGGATCCAAATAGGATTCCAACAGGTTGCGAGTCTTGTAAGTTATTTGTTAGAGTTAAAAATACATCTTTATGTTGAACATATATAATCTCTGTTTCCTGACTTTTCAATTGCATATATTAATGTAGCATAACCCGCAAGAAAAAGAAGATCAAAAGGAAAAAACATTAAATTATTTAAAAAATTTGAGCAAAATAAAGGCCAACCATTACCGATTGAAGTTGAAAGCAAGGGGGGCCAATATAAGTTTGTTGGAGAGAACAGCTCGGATTTTATAAGGTTAATCTCTAATGAGATTAGTAAGGTTGTTCCTTTCCATTATCCCAGTTGGCAAGTTGTTCCTGATGAATTTAAAAGAGCCATATATCCCACACTTTTTGTAAGTATACAATGTTATGTTTTTATTATATTTTAATTATATAAGTGTTACATGTTTTCTAATTACATGCTTTGCAGGAATATTTTGATCTTGCTAGATGGAGGGAAAGCGAACAGTGGGAAGGCATAAGGCTCGAATCACTGCCGAGTGTCAAAGAGCCTATAAAGATCGAAAGCAAGTTCTAAAATCTCATTTTGATGATGTGGGTGGTTATGATGATGTGGAAACAGCATTGACCTGTCCTCCTGAGGGAACTGACCCGCAATCATGGGCTTGGGTGATTAATGAGTTGTTCTTAGATCCCGCTTATAGGAGCCGATCTGAAGCAAACAAATTAAATAGAGGTAAACAACGTTATCCGAGTTTTCATGGGAGCCAATCATATGCACAGAAGAGACATATGGAGGTAAAAGTATAATTGTTAGTATAAAAATAAGTATTAAATGTCGAAAGATTCATTTCTAAGAATTTTTATTATTCATAGGGGAGTCGTCCGATTGATCTCTTTCAGAAGATGCATTTCAAAGAAGGTACGGGATGGGTGAATGCAAGCGCAGAATCGGACTGGGTAAGTTTAAACTAACATTGTGTGAATCTAGTATGTTTACATGTGTTTGGGTCAAAATGACCCATTTTAAGCAATTCTAGTATGTTTAAGTGTGTTTGGGTCAAAATGACCATTTGAACTAACTTTTGATTGATTCTAGCATGTTTAAGTGTGTTTGGGTCAAAATGACCCATTTGGACTAACTTTTGATTGATTCTAGCATGTTTAAGTGTGTTTGGGTTAAAATGGCTCATTTTAAGCAATTCTAGTATGTTTAAGTGTGTTTGGGTCAAAATGACCCATTTGGACTAACTTTTGATTGATTCTAGCATGTTTAAGTGTGTTTGGGTCAAATTGCTCATTTGAACTAACTTTTGATTGATTCTAGCATGTTTAAGTGTGTTTGGGCCAAAATGACCCATTTGAACTATCTTTTGATTGATTCTATCATGTTTAAGTGTGTTTGGGTCAAAATGACCCATTTGGACTAACTTTTGATTGATTCTAGCATGTTTAAGTGTGTTTGGGTTAAAATGGCTCATTTTAAGCAATTCTAGTATGTTTAAGTGTGTTTGGGTCAAAATGACCCATTTGGACTAACTTTTGATTGATTCTAGCATGTTTAAGTGTGTTTGGGTCAAAATTGCTCATTTGAACTAACTTTTGATTGATTCTAACATGTTTAAGTGTGTTTGGGCCAAAATGACCCATTTGAACTATCTTTTGATTGATTCTATCATGTTTAAGTGTGTTTGGGTCAAAATGACCCATTTGAACTAACTTTGATTGATTCTAGCATGTTTAAGTGTTTTTGGGTCAAAATGAACCATTTGAAGTAACTTTTGATTGATTCTAACATGTTTAAGGGTGTTTGGGCCAAAATGACCCATTTGAACTATCTTTTGATTGATTCTAGCATGTTTAAGTGTGTTTGGGTCAAAATGACCCATTTGAACTATCTTTTGATTGATTCTAGCATGTTTAAGTGTGTTTGGGTCAAAATGACCCATTTGGACTAACTTTTGATTGATTCTAGCATGTTTAAGTGTGTTTGGTTAAAATGGCTCATTTTAAGCAATTCTAGTATGTTTAAGTGTGTTTGGGTCAAATGACCCATTTGGACTAACTTTTGATTGATTCTAGCATGTTTAAGTGTGTTTGGGTCAAAATTGCTCATTTGAACTAACTTTTGATTGATTCTAGCATGTTTAAGTGTGTTTGGGCCAAAATGACCCATTTGAACTATCTTTTGATTGATTCTATCATGTTTAAGTGTGTTTGGGTCAAAATGACCCATTTGGACTAACTTTTGATTGATTCTAGCATGTTTAAGTGTGTTTGGGTTAAAATGGCTCATTTTAAGCAATTTTAGTATGTTTAAGTGTGTTTGGGTCAAAATGACCCATTTGGACTAACTTTTGATTGATTCTAGCATGTTTAAGTGTGTTTGGGTCAAAATTGCTCATTTGAACTAACTTTGATTGATTCTAGCATGTTTAAGTGTGTTTAGGCCAAAATGACCCATTTGAACTATCTTTTGATTGATTCTAGCATGTTTAAGTGTGTTTGGGTCAAAATGACCCATTTGTACTAACTTTTGATTGATTCTAGTATGTTTAAATGTGTTTGGGCCAAATGACCCATTTGAACTATCTTTTGATTGATTCAAGCATGTTTAAGTGTGTTTGGGTCAAAATGACCCATTTGGACTAACTTTTGATTGATTATAGCATGTTTAAGTGTGTTTAGGTCAAAATGACCCATTTGAATTAATATTTTTAATATGTTTAATGCAGGAACGAATTCAAGAGGAGTATGTGAGATCCTCTAGCGAGACTGGTGGAGACTCATCTGCTGTTGATGAGATTCAATGCATTGAGCGCGCCTTAGGTCAAAGGCGAGGACATATACGAGGTGTTGGTCGCGTGGTGAGACATCCCACCCCTGATTTTTCTAGCTCACAACCTCCAACACAACATTTGCAAGATGAAGTTGCAGAGCTTAGACAATCACAACAACAACAACAACAACAAATAGAAGAGATGCAACGACTGATCCAAGAGCAGATGGAAATGATGCGTCACTTCCAGCAGCAACGACCACCTGGAGGCAATTAGAGTTTATATTTTTATTAGATTTTATAGAACTTTAAACTACTTTAAAATTATATGAACTATTTGTGTGTTAAACTTGAATGTGATTTGCACTCATTATATGTTTGTTAAATTTGCATCAATTATGTGTTTGTTTAATTTTTATAATAAAAGCAGGTTTCAAAAAAATAAATAAATAAATAACAGTCTATAGCAACGACATGTCGTCGCTATAGACTGTTATCTTTTTTTTAAAAAAAATATATATTATCTATAGGGACGACAAGTCGTCGCTATAGATAACATAAAAAAATATATTATTTATAGGAACGACATGTCGTCGCTATAGATAACATAAAAAAAATAAATATCATCTATAGCGACGACACGTCGTCGCTATAGATAATATACATATATATTTTTTTATTTTTTTTATTCGTCAATTTCAGAAACCTCGACTGTTATAGGGTCGACATGTCGTTGCTATTGCTAAATTTATGCCGACGACTTCTATCCCGACGACATTTTAACTTATAACTACTAACTTTTTGGGACAACATCTATAGCGACGACATGTCGTCGCTATAGATCAAAATAGTCTATAGCGACGACATGTCGTCCCTATAGGGTCTCACATTTTCGTTGCTATAGACCCATTTTCTTGTAGTGTAGCTATTATATAATCAATGAGTGTTTTCACACTCACACTCAATAGACAGGGCTTAGATTTTAACATACAAGCATTAATTGGATGCTACACTGTTTTACTTAAATGATGTTTTAGTGACGATCAATTAATAATTATGTGAAGTGTCTTTATTAGACTGACAGAGAAAAAAGGCCAGAGATCTCTCTTGCCGTGAGATTGCTCATAATCAGAAGTCCTCTCAAGCCTCTCACACGTCCAAAAGCGGGCGATGTTTCATTTTGTGACCGGCTAATGTGGCTGTCACGCCATGCCTTACCATCCAAACATTCCAACCATACAAATTCTTTCTATGATATATAGAATATTTCAACAATGAGAATTTTATTTTTATTTTTACTTTCAATACTTTCATTGCAAAGATGCGAAATTTCCCAAGTTATTGAAAGATTATAACCGAAGTTAAAAATTATATATTTAGCAAATTAAAAGTGATTACTAGAAGTTATTTATTTGGTTACCGGATGATTTTTCACATATAACTTCATTGGGCAAGGTATGTTTTTAGGGCTATCGTTAAGCACCCATTGAGGTGTTCTTACATAATCTTATATCATAATCACTACATGTTATATTTTGACAAATCACATTTACTTTTTTTCAAAATCACTCTTACGTCATGTCCCCGATTTTTACTTAGCAAGAGAAAAAAAAGGAAACATTTTCTCTTCCTTTCACTTCCTTTCTTTTATTTTCTCTTTTTTTATTTCTTTGTCTTTTCTTTTCATTTTCTTTCAATTTAAAAAAAATTGATTTAGCCTTAATTTTCTTTCTTTTTTTCTTTCCATAAATTCGGGAACAAAATTGTTTTACTTTTCTTGCATTTTCTTTCATTTAAAAAGAACTCTAGAACACAATTATTTTTTTCCCTTTTCATTTCTTTTCTATTATGGGATTTAAAAACTTTTTTTATTTTTGAAAAGAAGATAAGTTGAAAGAAGATGAAAATGTGTAAATAAGCAGTACCAAACATAACCTATCTTATTAAACGAACTCATGAACACAACTAAGAGTGATTTTGAAAAGATATCATATTCAAATGACGGACCTTAAACAAGTTTACGAAGCCATTATGTCGTTTTGGACTTTCTGGTGTTTTAATGTTCAAGTAGGTAGATGACGACATAATGCCTATAATCACATACGATAAGGCTCTTACGAACGACGTAAAGCGCTACGTCGAACCTTCAGTTGGTGTTTTGGGGTTCAAGTTTTTGTGTGGGTGATCACCTTTCATTTTTATTTTTTATTTGAAAATACATGTGATGAAGAAGAAGGAAGATGGTCAAGAATGGTGAAGGAGATTGGGGATCTCGAGGAGAAAACTAATGCCTAAATCATTCAAAAAATCAATCAAAACTTTTAAATCCATTTTATAATAATTTTCATAACTAGTTTTCTATGTCATTGTTATCTTCCTCTTATAATTACCTTTAATGGGTTTCATTTATTAGGTCTAATTTATTTATTTGACTCGTTAAAATACATTGAGTATAAAACAAACGTTAAAGGGAGATATCTTCAAAAAGGTAAAGTGCTTTTGTTAAAATTATATAACCTTTAAACATTTTCAAAGAACTAATAAAGCTAAGGTATTGTTGTAGAGTGAAGTTTTTGGATATCGCATGTTTTTTAAACATTTTTTAGATCCATAAAATACACGTGAACTGATTGTATCAGTATTATATTAGATATTATCACACCATAAGTCTAGAGGTGGGTAGAATGGAAAAACACAATTTCAATATAATCTTTATATTATTATTCTAATAAGAAAAGTTAGTGTTACTATTTTACTCTTGTAGCAGTTACTATTTCAAATTTACAACTGCGAAATCATTGGTGTGGTGAACTCGTAATATATCAAAACTTAGAGCCTTTTATGACACAACACGTCTTATTTAACCACGATTTAACATTAAAGCATCAACCACTTCACAACGGAACAATACACACACACTTCAAAAAAATGTGTTTCTCGTTTCTTATCCTCATGATGACCATCTCAACCGCAGTTGCATCTCAGATCCACAACCAAATCCACTTGCTAATGCCCCATACCGGCTCCGGCGGCCACAAACATTCCGGAGTTAACTGCCAGAGCTGGAGGTTGGCAGTCGAGACTGACAACCTTCAGGACTGGACTGTAGTTCCCCAAGCATGCGAGGGCTACGTGGGCCATTACATGCTTGGGAAACAATACCGCCAGGACTGTGAGTTTGTGGCCGTCGAAGCCTATAAGTATGCCAAAGGCCTTAACCTCACCGGTGACGGTAAGGACATATGGGTTTTTGACATCGATGAGACCACACTCTCTAATATCCCGTATTACGCTACTGACGCCGTTGCTTTCGGGTAATTATAACTTATTGTTTGTTTATTTTTTTTTTCTTCATCATGATGGTGGTGTTATATAAATTACAGCGTTTGTCTTGAATATTCAGTGCTATACCGTTTAATGCGACGGCGTTTGACAAATGGGTGGATGAAGCGGTGGCGCCGGCGATACCGGCGTCTCTTAAACTCTATAAAAAGCTTATAAATATGGGATTTAAGATCGTGTTTCTCACCGGAACAAAGGAGGCTTTCAAAGAAGCTCGTATTAAGAATCTAAAGGCAGTTGGATATACTGAATGGGAGAAGCTCATTTTAAAGTAAGCAACGTAATTACTAAAATCATTTTTTTAGTTATATATCAACATTATATTATTTAGACCATCTCCATCGCGAGTGCCTATGGTCGTCCATAGGCCAGCGTGGAAAAAAGAATGGACGGGGAGGACGTGGCGAGGAGAGAGACGATGGAAGTCGTCCTCGGGTGGCAAATGTGAGATGTGAAGGAGAGATGGTGGATCGTCTTGTTGTTTTATGTGACGGGGATATATGGTCGGGTTAAGAGGTGTCAGGATATGTTTTTAAACTCATTAGACAATGTTTTCTTGATGGTGGGGGCGGGTTGGTTCGTATTTTTTTTTTGAACGGCTCGTTCTATTGAATGGTATGTCTCACAACTAAAAGTTTATGACGTCTGGTTTGTACCGACTAAAATGTATGAAAATAAAATTTGTTCTAGTATATCTAAGTGTCATTGGTAAAAATAAATATGAGGTTTTCTTCAACAAATTACTCATGCAATAGCTGCTGATATTAATTACTGATTCTATATAAAATAATATATCTTAGTAACCCAATGATAGAGATTGTTACTTACTTCCATTGTTGATATGTGTGGTTTTCTATTTGAAAAATGTGTACTCTTTAAACACATGTGCAGGGGAGATGATGTTCATGGTAATTCAGTGGTGTACAAATCAAGCAAAAGAAAAGAGTTAGAAGAGGGTGGATACAGGATTAGAGGTAATATGGGTGATCAATGGAGCGATTTACTCGGTAGCAACCCCGGTGATCGCATCTTCAAGGTGCCCGATCCAATGTACTACATCGCTTAGTTCACTTGGTTTCATCAAGTTTCTTGTTGGTATGAGTTAATTAATTTCTACAAATAAGACATGTTCAAAGTCGAGTATACTAAACTCAGTTTTTGTAATAATTAGGGATGAAGCAATTATTAAATAATGAATGATCATATTCTTTGTGAAGAAGATTATAATAATGTGCATTTATGAAAGATACAAAAATAGATTAAATATAAGCTAACAGTAGGGCAAGAAAACGATATGCTAACATCCGTATTTGTAATACGATCCCATCGATGGAGCCATCCATGTGACTATTGAAAAGAAAAAGCATCAGCAATAAATTTGATTATTTCCACATATTGAGGCGTGTAAATGAGTGTAACTCATAGATTATGAACTATTTCGTATTAGAGGGGTTAACTATTAGTCTATTAGATTACTTGTGTTTTAACAGTGTCAAGCGCAGATTTTGAAGTATGAATGGATGGTGTTTAAGTTACCTGTTCCAAAAAATAATGTAATTAGTTGATTAATTACGGAAGCTGCCCCATTCGGTTCATCCCCAGCTGTACTCAAAGCTATTCTTAAAATGTTCACATGTGATCAAACCGGTTTATAAATCGGTTTATCTCATTATACCGGTTAATGACACTTGAGGCCCATATGCAAACTTCGTTATACGCGCGCGGCTTAATAATTTAAACTAGTAATTTGACCCGCGCGTTGCCGCGGGTTAAAACACGAAAATATTAATACTAACATTGCATTTAAAATACAATAATTCAAACATGGAACAAAAAGTATTTCAAATACACAAATCTTTGCACATATATACCTGATTAATTTGATAAGTCTTTGCTTTTCTTCAGCAGAATGTGTTCCATATTCTTTCCTACAGAAGTAAAAGATGGCTCATTAAACATAAGAGATTACCTGACAAAAACATGTTCAACATAAGATTTCAGTTCATCACAAGACTATGTTTTATAGTAGAGGTCAGTTACACTTAATTATTAGCATGCTTGTTGCATAGTGGTTTCATTTCTTGTGACCTTAGATATAACTAATTTACATTCAATCATTTTATCCTAACATTTGTTTCCGTGCTAATACCAATACTAAATAGAATTAATCTTGATAAAGTGACATATTCAACACTTAAAAAAAAGTACCAAAGCATAATGCCATTGGTTTTTTGCAACTATAAAAGGAAATCAAACATACTTGGATGAGAAGATTGGGTAGTATGAGTTATTCGATTCCATTGGACACAACCAGTAAGGCCAAATGCCATAGACCTGTAGACTGTGTCATTTTCACCTAATCTTCAACACAAAAGAGTCAATAAATAAGGTAAAAAGTCAACGATACAAGTTTTATAACAAATGCTAGTCAAAATACCTACCTAGTTCTCATTATATACACATTCTAAAACAAAAATGCATTCATATTACCAACCATGGCAATCATAGCATGCATTCGTTTAGCTTATTAACATGGGAGTAATCTATTTCACTGTATAACCAGCGCAATATAGAAAGCTTTCACTCGATGTTTGCAGTCACACATCTATAACTTTTGATAAAAGTATATGTCACACCCCGACCGACGGCGGAATCATCGGAGCGGACGAGGGAATGATTGATTGTTCATAACACATGATTGTCTAATAGTGGAAATAATATTAAAATCAGATTACAGGATACCATGAATTTAACAGATACAAATACAACAGTTAAAGTCACAAATAATAATTGTCTTTTGTTTTGACTAAGTCCAGGTCTTATATGATCAAGTAGAAGTCCACTAGCTTGCTTAACCTGAAATCATGTGAGAAAATAAAGTCAGCTAACGAATTAGCTGGTGAGTAATCACAGTTTTGAGTATACATATAGATTGATTGATTGATTGAGAATAATCCAATTCACAAGGTAACATTAAGACTTATATTGCAATAGTAAAGCATATAGATAAACCGACACAATAACAACCCCTTGACTTGACACTTGCATATAATAGACTCCACACATACACCATAGATTAACTCCTGCCTCTGGCACAATCACCACTCGACTATTCATATGGGGTGGGTTATCCAAACTAGTAGATCTACATTGTTGCCAGGATTGATTGATTGATTGAATTAGGGTTTTACTGTCGTCCAGTTTATCACAGTATGTTCACATAATTGCAAGTAATAACATAACCTGTCTTGAATTGAATTTAGAATGAAACAACAATAGGATATCATGTTTGAATATATTGTATCACATGATTTCCCCCAAATAGGAAATGATATAAAAAGGGGATATGAGTACTCACTTGATTGATGATATTAGAACCTGGAAGTGATAGATTAAACACCAACGATTTCCTTACGATTAACCTAAGGAACGGTGTCTAGAATTAGAATAATAATGATTTGGGAATTTGGGATGTATTAGGATTTCCATTTGGTTTTGAATGGTAGTTTAAATTGATTAATTTTATTTGGTTAAAATTGTTTGAAATAATGAAAATGAGTTTATTGAAAATGATTATGGTTAGAATTTTAAAATAAACGTATCAATACGCGTAACCGTTTGTTTTATTGTGAAAGTGTGGGAAATTAAATAATTAATTTTATTAATTAATTATATGATAATTAATTAATATATTTAATTATTTAAATTATTAAAAGAAATGAAAATGTTTTTGGAATGATTTAAATATAAAACTTTTGTATTTAATTATGATTTAAGCATAATAAATATTACTTAAATAAATTAAAAGTAATTTAGTGTTGAATAATAATTTAAATAAATTAAATTATTAAAAGTCCACTTTCGTATAACTAATTTTTGTATTATTTGTAATTTTATTTATTAAAACATTTAATACAAATGGATAAAATGTTAAAATAAATTTCAGAAAAATAGTTAAGTTGTTTAAAAAAAATTTAATGTTTATAAAACATTTTATATTTTTTGGGTATTTTTCTGGAATTTTTAAAAGCTTAAAAAAAGGCTTAAAAAATGTTTGAGGTGGCCCGGGGTCGAACCCGGACCTCCTGTTGATTATGGAGCGTGGGAACCAGCACACCAAGAGCCTAATCCGCGTGATAACCCGGTTTTAATTCTTTTAAACCAAACAGAAAACCATCCCCAAATCCATTCGAACCCTAGGTTCGAATCTCATCCAATTGAAGCTCAAATCGATTTTGATTGCTTCCGAATTCATGGGGCTTTTGTTCCCCATGAAAAACCGAGTGTGTGTGTGTGTGTAATTTCATATATGGTATTGAATTGAGTTTACCCAATGAAGAAACAGGTCCGCGACACGGTTGGTGATCGATTGATGATCAAAACTTGATTATAGTCGAATTAAATTTGAGGGAATCTTCGTATGATGATCTGGAAGCAAATCCCTTTGCCAATTTGAGTTAAAATCGCTCGCCGATTGGATTTTAAACAAGTTGCAGGTCGCGGCTTCGGTATTCGATCGAATTGTGGGTAATTGTTGAATATAATCAAATTAAACTCTAGGGTAGCTTCGAATGATGATTACAAACAAAAGCCCCTTATCAAATCTTGTTAAAATCGATCGGAGAATGGGTTAAATTTGAGTTGCAGGTTCGACGGGTTCGAGGTTGTTTGAAGGTGATATTCGGGTGCGTTTCAGATGAAATCGAGTGTAGAAACCGATTAGATGTGGTTATATAGTGGTTTAGGTTTGATTAATTTAATTGTTAGTGCGATCGATGGAGGTCAGAGATTCCCGACCAAGCGTGGTGTCATCGGGGAAGAAGAAAGGGGAAACAGGGGGGTGGGGTTGGGATGTTTCTGAAAGTTACAGGAATGGTCCCTGTGGTTTATGCTTTGATAGTTTTGATTTAAAACTTAGTTTTTTAAGTTTTATAAATTACCACAACACCCCCTTGACTTATAAGTCAAATTATTATTGTTATTATTTTTTTTAATATCATTATATTATTATTATTTTTTTATTATCATTATTATTATTATTATTATTATTATTATTATTATTATTATTAATACTATTATTATTATTATTATTATTATTATTATTTTTATTATTATTACTATTATTATTATTATTGTTTTTATTTTTATTTTTTATTTTTTTTTCATCGAAATATGCGATGTTACAGTCTCCCCTGCTTTAGGAAATTTCGTCCCGAAATTTGTTCACGAGGAGGCTGAAACGAAAAGATGAGAATACTGGGATTTCATTTGGTCCTTACGTTCCCAGGTGAATTCCGGGCCACGTTTAGATTCCCAGCGGATTTTGACAATGGGTATCCGACTGCGTTTGAGTTGTTTGACTTCCCGATCCATAAATTCCACAGATTTCTCAACAAAGTACATAGTTTCATCAATCTGGACTTCGTCGAGTGAGATGTGGAAATTTTTATCGGCAAGACATTTCTTGAGATTTGAAACATGAAACGTTGGTTGTATATTGCTAGGTTCTTGAGGTAGTTCAAGCCTGTAGGCCAGTTTCCCAATTCGCTCGAGCACTTTGAATGGAATCACATAACGAGGTGCTAGTTTCCATTTTTTTTTTTTTTTCAAAACGGATCACTCCCTTCCAAAGTGATACCTTAGGAAGTATGAGTTCGCCAACTTTGTATTCCATGGGTTTACGTCTTTTATTAGCATAAAGCTTTTGACGATTTCTAGCAGCGACCAAGTTATCACGGATCTTATGAGTTTTGTCGGTGTTTTCTTGTATCAATTCCGGACCAGTAATCTGTGATTCACCAACTTCAGACCCTACAAGGCCTCAAATGGTGCCATCTGAATGCTGGTATGGTAACTGTTATTGTAAGAGATTTCGTTCAACGGAAGATGAGAGTTCCACGATCCACTGAAATCCAATGTTCTCAGAACCGGATCGGACGTCGAACCGGACGGCTTACTGGTTTGGTGGTCGGACCGGTCGGACCGGTCGGACCGGATGGACCGGATTTAACTATATTTTAATTATATTTTATATGTAATTAAATATAAGTATTTATATATGATTTATACATATATTTTATAGTTATATATAAAACTTAACTATATTTGTATATACAAAGTACTAATTTATGGTTTAACACCCCCGTTTTTACCCACTAAAATCAAAAAAAAAAAAAAAAAAAAAAAAAAAAATCAAAATCCGTCGGACCCGAACCGGTCGGCCGGTCCAACCGCCGACTCGGTTCGAACCGGCCGGTTCAAAGCTCCAAAAACGAACCTATATCGACCGGACCGGACAGGCCTCCGATTCCCGGTTCGACCGGTCGGACCGGCCGGTCCGATCCGTCCTAACAACATTGCTGAAATCAATGATACAAGCCCGGAGCATATCCTTGAGGGTTTGTATCGTTCTTTCAGTCTGACCGTCGGTTTGTGGATGATAGGCCGTGCTAAGATTCAGTTGAGTTTCGAGAGCTGATTGGAGACTTTTCCAGAAACGAGAGATGAAGCGACCATCACGATCAGAGATAATGTCTTTACTTGACAATAGATTGTTTAGGAAGACTACCATCACGTAATCAGGTGTTGATGATATCTCAAAATATAAGTTGATAAGTAAGGAATAAATGGTTTGATGTAGCTAGATCGAGTCAAAACATGAGAATAAAGAAAAGAAATTGATTTAAGAATTTAAATGTTCCAAGCTTAGAATCAAAATTAACCTAAAACGATCGGGTCTCTTTTCAAGTTCAGAGATCATGCTTTGGCTTGATAGGTCGAAACACTAATATTATTTCACCCTTCAAGTTACTACATGCGTCTCGTCACTTGATTACAACCATGGTAAGTTGATGATCAAGAAATGAGAATAGTCATCAAGGTATGGTTTTCACCCCTAACTTGATGGTGTACTCTCAAGGTATGACCACTAGCTTACCAATCAAAAAGTTCGATCTAAGGATCTACAGAAATAAGACGAGATAACTCACCGTTAAGGTAAGGGAAATCACTCCTATCTTAACGATGAATTTTTACAAAAATAAATATAATAAGATAGACTTTTTCATCAAAATCCAGAATTCACTCCTACTTTGATGAGGTCGTTTCATTTGAAAAAATACAATCCATTAAAATGAAATTATCATCAAGGTATGAATTTCACGCGTATCTTGATGATTGAGCTTGATAATAACAAGAAAACAATCAAAGATTGACATTTGTCACCAAAGTACGGGTTTCAATCCTATTTTGGTGGGATCATGTTATTTGTGAAATGTAAGTTCCAAAGAGAATAATTGAAGTCAGTCCTCGAGATAAGGAAATCACCCTAATCCAGAGGATAAAATTTCATAAAACACATCATTGAAAAACATTTATTGAAATGATTAAAGATTCATCACCAAGTAAGGGAATCACCCCTGTTTTGATGAGTTAGAATCATTTAGGAGATTCGAGTGTCCTTAGTCATAGGTTGACTTACAAACTCTTTCATCTCCCACGGTGCAAACGGTTCAAAGTTAGACTTAACAACGAAAGGAAAAATATCTCAATTAGAAATTTAGAAATTTTCAATTACATCAATGTAACAAAAGGAAATCACGATTACAAATTTTGAATTACATCATGAAGACGAAATCAAGGACAAGAATTATTCAACACCACATCATTGGTGGCTTGAGCTTGTTGAGCATTAATGTTGAAAGCACGTCCTTGAGCCGTAGGAACTAGGCTGACAAGTTGAGGGCATCGATTGCGAAAATGGTTCGGATCACCACATTGATAGCATGCACGACCCTGGGTAATTGCAGGAAGATGTTGGTGAACTGGTGCATTGGTTGGAGCTTTAGCAGCACTCCTGCACACGTTGAATGTATGACCCAAACGACCACAGTTTGTGCATTGACGACACTGAGTGTTAGTGGGATGATGGTAATTGCAGATGTTACACAGTGGATGGGGTCCAGCGTATGGCTTTCTCATCAGCGATTGGTTGTTTACCGCTTGTTGATGTGTTGGAGGGACTTGAGTAATTGGCACAGCAGGGGTAATTACAGCAAAGTTTTGGGATTGAGCCTTCCTCTTCTTGTTCTTGGAAAGCTCGGGTTGGTCGGTTTTGACGGTTTCGTTAGGAAGTTTGTCGGTACTCTTCTTCGATCCTTTCCTGGTTAAGGAACCAGCTTTCACATGATTATCTGTTAACTGCGCAGCCAGTCTGATAGCATCTTCTAGTGTGGAAGGATTCCTTCCTAGCACCGTATCCTGAATCTGCATAGGTAGTCCACCAATGTATTTCTCGATGGCTCGGGAGGTAGGGGTAGCAAGATGCGGTACCAAAAGGCTTAGTTCGTGAAATCGATTAGTGTATGCGAGGTTCTCGCCACTGTCTTGGGTTAACTCCCAGAACTCAGCTTCCAGTTTTCGGACTTCGTTTCTTGGGCAGAACTCTTTAGTCATGAGCTCCTTAACTTCAGTCCATGTTAAGGCTAGAGCAGTTTCAGTTCCACGGGTTCGTTTCTCTCCGTTCCACCAAGTAAGTGCACGTTTCTGAAGAACACTTGTGGCATACCGGACTTTCAGATTTTCAGGGCATTCACTGTTTAGGAAAGTGTTCTCGATGCTTTCGAACCACTGTAGTAATCCGGTAGCACCTTCAGTTCCACTGAACTTAGTGGGGTTGCAAGAACTGAAATGTTTGTAAGTACAAGTTCGGGGAGGGTTTGGTGCAATTGGGTTTTGAACAATATTGTTGCCTTGGTTCAAATGGGTAAGTAGAGTTGGGATGACCGCAGTAACTTCACGTGCTACAATAGCAGAAATCTTACGGCCAGAGTTTCTAGATCGCGAACGGATTTGACGAGAAGACATGCTGTATATATGGAAAGAAGAAACCTCTATGAGAAACGGGTAATTGGTTTTTAAAACTTTTCAACATAATAAAATCGTTAATGAGATTGTTTGAAATAACATGAGAGGTTAGGAGTGTAAACGTTCGGTTCGCAAACCAAAACGAATACGTTGACTTATCAAAGTATTTATGTCCACCACAACCTTAATGAGGATATGCGTACCTATAAGCGAATACTCATCTCGAGGGTTCCCAGGTAAGGTAATCAATTTGTATGAATACCTTGCCTAGACAGAACACCTTAAGATACAGGTATCCCACTCTTCCAGCATTGCATGTTCTCGGTCATGTGACACGGACTTTGACGAGATTTGAAAACCATGAATAACAATCGAGTTTTGGAGTTTGAAATCACTTGAATTAGGCACACAATGCCTTAGAATATGATTTAAGATTCGTGTGTACATTGATAGATTCAAAGTATAAGAATAATCACATAAGGCAAATAATCACATAATCAAGTATAAACACGCAAGGCACATAAAAATCCTATCTAAGCATGTAAAATACATGAGAGGACTCATGTGTAAGGGTACTTAGTTATAGTCTAGATCATTCCATTTCTAATAACCTAATTCCCTATAACCATGGCTCTGATACCAATCTGTCACACCCCGACCGACGGCGGAATCATCGGAGCGGACGAGGGAATGATTGATTGTTCATAACACATGATTGTCTAATAGTGGAAATAATATTAAAATCAGATTACAGGATACCATGAATTTAACAGATACAAATACAACAGTTAAAGTCACAATAATAATTGTCTTTTGTTTTGACTAAGTCCAGGTCTTATATGATCAAGTAGAAGTCCACTAGCTTGCTTAACCTGAAATCATGTGAGAAAATAAAGTCAGCTAACGAATTAGCTGGTGAGTAATCACAGTTTTGAGTATACATATAGATTGATTGATTGATTGAGAATAATCCAATTCACAAGGTAACATTAAGACTTATATTGCAATAGTAAAGCATATAGATAAACCGACACAATAACAACCCCTTGACTTGACACTTGCATATAATAGACTCCACACATACACCATAGATTAACTTCTGCCTCTGGCACAATCACCACTCGACTATTCATATGGGGTGGGTTATCCAAACCAGTAGATCTACATTGTTGCCAGGATTGATTGATTGATTGAATTAGGGTTTTACTGTCGTCCAGTTTATCACAGTATGTTCACATAATTGCAAGTAATAACATAACATGTCTTGAATTGAATTTAGAATGAAACAACAATAGGATATCATGTTTGAATATATTGTATCACATGATTTCCCCCAAATAGGAAATGATATAAAAGGGGATATGAGTACTCACTTGATTGATGATATTAGAACCTGGAAGTGATAGATTAAACACCAACGATTTCCTTACGATTAACCTAAGGAACGGTGTCTAGAATTAGAATAATAATGATTTGGGAATTTGGGATGTATTAGGATTTCCATTTGGTTTTGAATGGTAGTTTAAATTGATTAATTTTATTTGGTTAAAATTGTTTGAAATAATTAAAATGAGTTTATTGAAAATGATTATGGTTAGAATTTTAAAATAAACGTATCAATACGCGTAACCGTTTGTTTTATTGTGAAAGTGTGGGAAATTAAATAATTAATTTTATTAATTAATTATATGATAATTAATTAATATATTTAATTATTTAAATTATTAAAAGAAATGAAAATGTTTTTGGAATGATTTAAATATAAAACTTTTGTATTTAATTATGATTTAAGCAATAATAAATATTACTTAATAAATTAAAAGTAATTTAGTGTTGAATAATAATTTAAATAAATTAAATTATTAAAAGTCCACTTTCGTATAACTAATTTTTGTATTATTTGTAATTTTATTTATTAAAACATTTAATACAAATGGATAAAATGTTAAAATAAATTTCAGAAAAATAGTTAAGTTGTTTAAAAAAAATTTAATGTTTATAAAAACATTTTTATATTTTTTGGGTATTTTTCTGGAATTTTTAAAGCTTAAAAAAAGGCTTAAAAAATGTTTGAGGTGGCCCGGGGTCGAACCCGGGACCTCCTGTTGATTATGGAGCGTGGGAACCAGCACACCAAGAGCCTAATCCGCGTGATAACCCGGGTTTTAATTCTTTTAAACCAACAGAAAACCATCCCCAAATCCATTCGAACCCTAGGTTCGAATCTCATCCAATTGAAGCTCAAATCGATTTTGATTGCTTCCGAATTCATGGGGCTTTTGTTCCCCATGAAAAACCGAGTGTGTGTGTGTGTGTAATTTCATATATGGTATTGAATTGAGTTTACCCATGAAGAAACAGGTCCGCGACACGGTTGGTGATCGATTGATGATCAAAACTTGATTATAGTCGAATTAATTTGAGGGAATCTTCGTATGATGATCTGGAAGCAAATCCCTTTGCCAATTTGAGTTAAAATCGCTCGCCGATTGGATTTTAAACAAGTTGCAGGTCGCGGCTTCGGTATTCGATCGAATTGTGGGTAATTGTTGAATATAATCAAATTAAACTCTAGGGTAGCTTCGAATGATGATTACAAACAAAAGCCCCTTATCAAATCTTGTTAAAATCGATCGGAGAATGGGTTAAATTTGAGTTGCAGGTTCGACGGGTTCGAGGTTGTTTGAAGGTGATATTCGGGTGCGTTTCAGATGAAATCGAGTGTAGAAACCGATTAGATGTGGTTATATAGTGGTTTAGGTTTGATTAATTTAATTGTTAGTGCGATCGATGGAGGTCAGAGATTCCCGACCAAGCGTGGTGTCATCGGGGAAGAAGAAAGGGGAAACAGGGGGTGGGGTTGGGATGTTTCTGAAAGTTACAGGAATGGTCCCTGTGGTTTATGCTTTGATAGTTTTGATTTAAAACTTAGTTTTTTAAGTTTTATAAATTACCACAACACCCCCTTGACTTATAAGTCAAATTATTATTGTTATTATTTTTTTTTAATATCATTATTATTATTATTATTTTTTTTATTATCATTATATTATTATTATTATTATTATTATTATTATAATACTATTATTATTATTATTATATTATTATTATTTATTATTATTACTATTATTATTATTATTGTTTTTATTTTTATTTTTTATTTTTTTTATTCATCGAAAATATGCGATGTTACAGTATATACTTTCAAAATGAACAATCTAAAAGCGCATGATGTTTTAACACAATAATAATATGTTCAGGAGCTTAAATCAATTTTTACACGACGAAGGTAAACTAAAGGATTCACTACTACATTCACTAAGAATAGGATGACGTACGTCTACACTCTCGCCTATAACATTTAAAGGTATGTTAGAGGAGGAAGGCAACTCCTTCCTTCTCTTCAGACTATTAGCAAAAGCCATATACAACACCCCAGAAAAGCAAGCATACGCTACACTATCACTACGCTAGCGATAAAGACAAAAACAACAGTAACAACAACATTAAAACCATAGACTATGAATAACAGTACAAGTACAAAAAGCTAAATCAAAGCATAACATTCTAGTTAAGTAGCATGCAGAAATACTAAAGTACCAACTATAATCAAAGCACACAGACATAGTAACGACGATACATTTGTCAAATCTATGTTAAAACAAATCTTCTTCAAAGTTAACGTTAAATATAAATATAAGAACGCAACACACCTGAAAGACGACAAAACATACTCCTAAATCCGCAGTGATCTGCAACCTGCCAAAAATAACAAAAATCATACACTACAACTACTAACATGTTGTTTTAAAATGAATAAGCAAAATACGAAATGACAAAAAATAGCAACCAGTAGTTGCAGGCACTTAAAATCACATAACCCAAACTATAATTATGTATTTCATTAAATCAATATCAATTCACTTCCACTAAACCATGGTAACTTCTGGTTGATCTTATTATCCGAATAAAAACTGATGATTATCAATGTTTTACAATATAATTCATCTAGCATGACAGTACAAACAAATTAAAGAGATAATCACCTCTCTAGTATTATTTTATAAACCTCAAACAGCAAAATGGTTAGATAGAATTTTAAAGGTAGAAATGAAAACAAATCTAACAATTTACATACCTTAAGGCAGCACAAAGATAGAACTAAATCTCCAACAACCTACAAAAAAAAGACAGTTAGCATACCACTTTAATTAAATAAAAAAAAATAGGAATGAAAAAAACCAGCAGCCAACAGATGCATAAACTTAAGAGGACTTCATATTGGTAATGAAGAGTAAAAAAACAATGGTAGGCAACAACCTGAAGGGGTTTTTTGGGTCTAGAAATTTATGTTGACATATTCTTTAGTTAGGGTCTGTAATATTCAAGTACAAGTTAATGGTGAACAATTACTTTTTATTGATAAACTGTCTCTCTTTTGCTCAAATTTTACTATCTAATCTGATCCCAACACAAAAATAGAAAGATTTGAGTTGTCTAGTCTTCGAGTTTTTATTTGAAATTTTCTATATCTATATAAGTATGTATCTATCTAAAATATGCATGTTGGATTCGGCTCAATCCTTTTAGTAAAAGATTGGGCCGAGTTTGTTGAAAAGGGTTTGTTTTCTTCATTCATTTAACGGTATGTCTGTGACTTTGTTGCTCATAATAGAGGCAATATGCTCTTATTTTGACTATTTTGTTTGAGTCATACTCACTTTCGATATGGTGATCCAATTTGACACCCAAAGACCCAAAGATTCCTACAAATCAAAAAACCTATGCAAGATTTCGATATGGTAAACCTGTTAGTCCGACCTATGCAAGATTTCGATATGGTAGTTCTTTTGTTGTGAAGTCCTGTTAGTCCGATTACAAATGTAATCCCACTAAGTATTGTACTTTTCGTCTCTCTTGTCAAGGAGGCATTTGAAGATTGGGTGGGCATTATTATTTTTTTCATGAATTAGCTGCCATTAAATTTTTTTTTTTGCATCAGGATGTGACGCATAATATTTTGGTTTAGGCTATTGTGTAACTGTTTGCTTATATATTAATGTTTCTTTCTCCCTCATAATATGTAACTATAACAGAAATGCATGCAAATGATATAATGATAAATAATTCTTCTGTTGACTTGCTGCATAACCAAAGATGGGAATCTGTACCCTGGAAGTCACTGCAGGTTGGGGATATTATTAGAGTAAGTACCATGCAAATCTTCTTTTTTCTTTTTTCATTTTTACAATGATAAAAACACCAAAGTGAACTACCATGAATGTTCTACCACTGTGCTGTTTGTTTAAAATAGATTAAAATGTTCAACATTATTAGTATTTTTATATTGTAAAACTGTTCCTGATCTTTGATAACAGTAGACACAACATTCAAGGAAAATTGATCACAGCAAGTAAAATATACAAAGAACAAAGTATGTACAAGCATCAACATATTAAGAGTAGCATACCTAAGACGGTTCATTCTCCTCTGGCATAACATAAGCATAATCCATTATTCTCTCGGCCTCTAAAATCTCGCAATCTTTGTTTATTTATTTGAAAACAAATGATTTTGTAAGCCAAATGACAAAGTGTATAAAACATAGAACAACTTGTGTATGGTGAAAATTATACTAACTTGATCGTTCTTTTTGAACCAACTTTGTTGAAGACGAAACACATAGTTGAGGTCAAGATCTTTAAGTGTGGTGGTTTCATCGATTTCTTCCTCGGTTTTATCGGTTGTGCGGCCATGTGATGATCCTTTAAGATCAAATCTTCTATGAATTCGATACTCGGAGCAAAATAGATTACCCATCACAATAAATCGAGTCTACATGATATTAAGCAGAGGACATCATAATTAGTCGCAAACCCAATCCAAACACCATAAACCATTCAAGCTAGAAATTCAATTACCTTAATGCCACCAATGGGTTTGACACAATGGACACCAAAAACTTTGTGACAAGAGAATTCTCATAATTACAACACATGCTGATAGTAACTTAGCAGCATTTTGATTAGAACCTGAAAGCATGTTTCCAAACTTTAGTCTCAATCAAAAATACATCAATTGTTTCATTTTAATGAAGCAATCAATCAACATCTTCATACCTTAACTTCTGATTTTTTCACAGTTTTAATCATAAATCGATCATCTTGTGTTAAATAAAAGAAGCTCCCACTTTTCCCAGGTGAAGAAAGCTCACGAAGAGCATCGTTCCCATAATTGCTAACATATAATCTGCAGGATCCACTTGGAACAACTCCCTCAAACGCCTAAAACCATCAACCATCAGCAATTCATGATCAATATAGAAGCATCAAAGTTAAATTAAAGAAACCAGCAATCGATTTAAACAATACCTAAACACCATTGGGCAAGTAATATCACCAGCTTCACCATCAAACTCCCATATGCAAATCCGAGGGAAATTTCTCTCCGTCAAACTCCCTCTAGACCCATCCACAGAAGACCGTTTCTTCGCCGTTGAAACCGCAAAACCATCATCCAAAAACGGTGCAGAAAGCTTATGAGCAAACCCAACAACCCAAATACAAATCAAAAACACAGAAAACCCCCCAAATCGACACCCACAGGCACAATCAAAACGAAAAGCACACAAATATGGCGATAGCGTACCTGAAAGCAGAGCTCCAACAGCAAAAGCCAAAGATCTACATCCGCAAAACACTCGGTTCCACCAAATGCTCCTATGTGTGCAGTTATGCTTCGCGTTGGCACCCCTTTCGAAGCGGAAGAAAGGGAGAGTGTCCACCTTCCACCTTGAGGAGTTAAGAGGCTGATACCGTGTGAAGTTTTGGGGAAGATGGAGAGCTCTGCGATGGTGAAGGCTGAAGGGGCTGTAAGGGGATTAGGTTTTGTTGGGTCGGTACTAGCCACCGACCAAAGGTATTAATATGAATAGATAACTAGCCACCGACCAAAGGTATTAATATGAATAGATAATATAAGTATTAGAAAAAAGGAAAATATAACTTAAATGAGTACAAATATACAATAATAAAAGAAATTTAAGAGCAAAAAAACCATAGAATTAAAGAAGAATGCTGCTTAAGATGTTAGAACCCACATCTTCTATGTATAAGGAGACGATCAAACGGCTGCACCCCTTCCAAACTATGATGTTAATTCTTAAAAATACTCATTTATCAAAACAAAAAAAGGAAAAATACAAAAATAAAAAGAATAAAATGGTCCATCCAATTGAAATGTGACATATGACAAGTGTCGCTGATACATGTAATTATGTAAATGAGTTTCTATAGAATATCTTTAGAATGTTAAAATAAAACACAATTTGCGTTTCTTGTGATCAGTTATTTTCATTTAAAAAATCAGTCATTTATAGTTTTATCAAAGTATTAATTAATAGAAAATGTAATTGGCAAAAATCTTATATTTTGAATGACTGTATGTTTATAATTTAA
The DNA here is from genome assembly GCA_024085815.1 of Flaveria linearis. Taxonomy (NCBI): domain Eukaryota; kingdom Viridiplantae; phylum Streptophyta; class Magnoliopsida; order Asterales; family Asteraceae; genus Flaveria; species Flaveria linearis. The sequence goes on from CM044002.1 coordinate 1,877,437, forward strand.
AACATATTCGACATTTTTTTAATTTTGAATAATCATAAGAATAGAAATAAAGGTGTTTTTATAAATATACACTTCAAGATTAATAGAATAAAAATATACAAATTCATGTTATATTACACAATAGTAATTTAAAACTAATACAATTTAGTGTACATTGGTTAAACCAAGACTTTCGGTACAACATTCTTTTAAAAAAACTGGAACTAATACAATATTTATAATTAAGTTTACAAATTCGTTTATTACATATAATAGATAATAGATACGTAATTCTCCCCCGTCCAAAAAAATATATGTGGTTCTCCTTTCCATAATTACATGCAACATTTGTATGTAAAGAATTCACACCGTGTGTTTTTATGTTCCGACTTCCGACCACACCTACGAAATGATAATAGTCAACACAGGGAGCATGCATCGTTTATGATGCTTTTATATATCGTTTATGATGCTTTTATACTATTTACTAGTTTAAAAAATCATGTAGTTCACGGGTTGAATAAAAATATTAAATTAATAGTTATTTATTAATATCTGAAAATTAACAAATAATTTTTTTGAGTTAAATATTATTAAAATATGAATAATAGTTAATTTAGATAATAAAACAATATAATATTTTTCCAAACTTTCGTCTTTAAAACCTTTTGTTACAAAAAAGTGTCTTTTTAAACACTACAATTGTTTAAAAAAAACTTTTTTGAACAACGCCATTTTTTTCAAAAGTCATTTGCATTAAAAACTTCATATTACATTAAACTTTGTTTTTTAAAGAATAAATTTTATAATAAAAAAACATGTTTTTAATTTATCAAAAAAATTGTTTTGTAATTTGAAAAGTATATATGTAAATAATATATTTAGTATTTAGTGTATTATTAAATGATTAGGTTTGATTCTGAAGATGATACATGTATAATGCTCAGATGGAGTCTAGGTGGAAGGGAGAAAAACGTCATGTGTTATATAAAAATTTTCCTTTGATTAAATTTAGTCATACGTTGGAATGCAAGCCAAGTCAAAATTGGTGGACCGTACTTAAAAAAAGGACATTATATATTACAATTGAATCGATCGAATTGACCATGTGGAAGATATGAATATGATACGGCAGAGGGTAATTAGAGGGATTCAGATGTTGATGAAAATTTAAATGACATATAATATATGTGCTTTTTAAGTATACAAATTATCTTGAACGAAGACTTGCAATCAAATTATTGAATAATAATTTTAAAAAATGTATTATATAAAGTTATATCTTTATCATTGACCTCGAATGAATACAAACATATTACATATATATAGTTGTAACTTGTAAGTATATTATTTCTCGTAGATATAGATCTCATATATAACAACTTAACTTTAGAATAATATATATTACAGATGTATTATCTAGCAACTAGCAACGTTTATATAATTTGTTTTTTAGATATACAGATCCACCAGTCTTCTATATTTATTCACTTGCGATTTTAACAATTTACGAATGAAAACATTGAATATGCTGTTTAATTGTTTTATATCTGATTTTGTAAGTTTATTTCTACCAAAATTTAAGAGGAAATAAATCATGAAGATATCAAGATTAAAATTGCACCAACTTCAAGACTTCTCAAATCACACGACTATATATTCTAGTTTAGATAGACATGTAGTACTGTAGCACGAGCGACCTAAAGCTGGTCTTCCTATGCGTGTGAAGCTCTAAATGTGGAGACTGGACATCTGAAAGGAAAAAGACATGTAATCCTAAACTATAGTCGTGTAACTCTATGGATATTAATTAAGAGAATATGAGATCATTACTCATTACATGTGGTGATGCAAAACAAGTTTATTTTTTTATAAAAGAGCTTATAATCAACTCTTACTAACCACATTGCATATTAAAAATATAAACTCGTAACCTATTGGGGATAAACATACACCTTACTATCAGAATGTTTTCTAAAAACACACAAACTAATTACATGATAGCTAGTGTGGTTCCTAAGAATCACACGTGGCTTACAAGATACACGGCTTTATACATGTTAGGATTGTTTTAGTTAACAGAATATAACACACATGAGGGGACCAAATTGGAACCCTAATTGACTTTAAAAAAAAAGGAACCACATGGGTAAAAAAAACGCATCCCATTCCAATGATATTCACATGTCAAATTGCCAGTGTAAAATGGTGTCATGCGATATTATTATTTTTGTTAAGACTCTCTCGCATTTAATGGTATCTATATGAAGAGGAAAAAGGCTAGCTAGTAAAACCTACTAATTTGTATATATCTGAAAATTTTATTAGAGCATCTTCAATAGGACGTTTTTTAACCCTCAAAAACGCCACATCATTCGTTTTTAGATCAAGAACCATTGGGTGGGGTTGTTTTTATGTAATTGTTCTTCTCCAAGAACACCAAAAAATAAATAGATGTGGACCCCATGTACTATATATATGGATATATTAAAGAGAGGAAAAAAACGAGTGATTAAAAATAAAAATATAATGATGATGTGGTAATGTTTTTGAATTTTCTTATTGGAGTGATTTTTGAAGATTTTAAAGAACGTTTGTTTTCTGACGAGTCAGCACACTAGACATAGTTTTAGTTGTTTTTAAAACTTGCTATTGGTGATGCTTTTAGCAACCCTTATTTATGGTTGTAAGATTTTTGCCCTGAATTGAAATTCAAACTTATGAATTTATGATCACAAATCTTTTATTCACATCAGCTGCACATGAACAAATGGCTGGTATGTTTCTCTCTTCATTTATCAGATAAATTATTTGCCCTTTTATACACCCTTAATACATCTATATACATAATACATATATATCGAGTCCCATATCATATTCAAGTTTGAAAGATGGGCTGTGAAACGGTCTCCAAAGTTTGTTTGTTCACACAGGCAGCGTAATTATAGTAGCCAGAACCATGCAATTCGTACCGCATGACGAGAATCCTCTACCACTCCATAAATAGAGGCTCGATAAGTGTGTTCTTCATCAAGTTCAAAACTGGAATTGACACAATTGCGTTTATTAGAAGTGGACAATCGAGTGGTTGTTTGATGTGATAATGGTATTAAAATTATAAAAGACATGTTTAACATGTTTTCTTCAAATTTACAAGTGTGATATATTATAAACAACATCTGTGATAAAAGAAGATAGAACCTTAATGTGAAAGAATTGACTTTGTGTGGCAAACTCGTAATATATCAAAACATGGAGCCCATTTTGCCAAAACATAACTTATATAACCACGGTTTATGTTACCACTTAACAAGTCACAACGCAACACTACACTTACAATTCAAACATTCAACAATCAAACAATGGGTTTCACGTTCCTTATGATACTTATGATGACCATCGCAACAACTGTTGCATTTCCAATGAACAACCAATCTACTTGCAAATGCCTCATTCGGGCCCCCGCGGCCACAGACTTCGGACCTCAACTGCTTGAGCTGGCGGTTGGCGGTCGAAACCAACAACCTCCGGAACTGGACCCAACTTCCCGAACCATGCATAGGCTATATCAGCCGTTACATGCTAGGGAAACATATCGCGACGACTGTGATCTTGTCGCTGCCGAAGCCTATAAGTATGCCAAAGGCCTCAGCCTCCCCGGAGACGGGAAGGACGTTTGGGTTTTCGACGTCGATGAAACCACACTTTCTAATATCCCATATTTCCTTAACGAGGGTGGCTGGTAATAACTATTAGTTTTTTTTTCTTTTTATTTTTGAAGTGTGGTCTAACGGTTTTGTCATAAACCCATTAGATCAGATTCTTCAAAACTATTAGTTGTACTGACTAATAGTTTTTATTTTTATCTTGAATCATGGTCTAATGGGTTTGTTGTAACCTTTTTGGACAAAAGTCATTAAAGCTGTTAGTTGTAATAACTATTAGTTTTATTCAGGGTTGTTAATGAGACATCATTTATCGAATGGTTCGAGAAAGGGGAGGCCCCCGCGATACAAGGGCCTCTTAACTCTACAAAAAGCTTATAAAGCTTGGATTTAAGATTGTTTTCCTCACTGGATTACGAGGATTTCACCGAACCTCGTATCAGAAACCTAAAGGCGTTGGTTATACCGAATGGGAGAAGCTTATTCTAAAGTTAGCATTTCACTTAAATCGATCATATTTGATTTCTTATTTTTATATATAAAAAATGTATGTTGATTTGGTTGAAAATATGTATGTACAGGGGAGTGAATGATGATGATAGTGCAGTGGTGTACAAATCAAGTAAAAGAAAAGTTAGAAGAGGGTGGATACAGGATTAGAGGTAATATGGGTGATCAATGGAGTGATTTACTCGGTAGCAACCCCGGAGATCGCACATTCAAGCTGCCGAATCCTCTGTACTACATCCCTTAGTTCACTTGATCGACTTAATTCATCGGTGCTTCGATTTCTCTAGCTACTGTATGAATAAGCTAGACTTGTTCAAAGTCTAGTGAATTAACTTGGTTTATGTAATAAACAAGAAGCACTAATTATATATGTACTATCAACTTCTTTCAGAAAATAATGCATGATCAATAAAAAATTATTAATGTACGTACACGAAGTGGGACGAACAGAAAGGCGGTTGTTTTGATTTTTTTTGAACGGTCAACGAATAATTTTTAAGCCCGGTCAACCAGGTAAACTCATTGGCGAAAGGCCAGCCACGCCCGCGAACACAGACAGCGTTGGTGACCCGGCTCGCCCACCATTCCACGGGAAACCCACCATCCAACCATCCAGGCCCACTGTGGTAAAACCCTTGGCCCACTTGAAGCATATTGCACCTAGTGAGATTCCAACCCATGACCTCGACTTTGGAAAGTCATAGGGTGCCTCCTCCTAAACCAGTTGATCTAGGCAAGATTGTTATGATTCGCCAAACCATTGGACATTAGGACTAAGCTATAGTTTCAGGAATCTGTGTACAAATTAAATATGAAATTTAAGTAAACTGTAGGACCATCCGTGTAATCTACTCATATATATTTCTATAAATAAATTATTATTATAGATGTAAGAAATTTTAAATTATCAAAATATAGATTTGTAGGAGGTATAGTTAAGTATATGATAGTTCATGCAAGTGTTTTTTTAGATAAGTTTTAGGACCGGGTGCGTGGAGATATGAACCGTAATGAGTAATTTTAATCACAAAGGATCATAAATAGATGAACTTAAAAATATGGCGAAAACAAGCGAATTTGTATGTTACTAGTGGGTGGTCGAGTATAGTACATGATTTTATGAAATAAGATATGAGACTCGTTAATTACCTGGAATGTCATGATAACTCCATGAAAGCGGACCAAAAGACACCACCAAATCCCATTGATTTCACATGTGAAATTGTTAGAGAAATTAAATGATGATATTGATTTTTATTTTGTTCAAATTTTAGATCCTCAATAGTTGAGTTTAACGTAAATGATTATAGATATACTTATTACAAATTTAAACACTTTTTATGTAAAATTGTGTGGTTATATAATTAGAACTCTTCATAGGATAAAGTATGTTTTATTGAAGGAGAGATGGTGGGATCGTATTGTTGTTTTATGTGACGGAGATATATGGCCGGGCTAAGAGGTGTCAGGATATGTTTTTAAACTCATTAGCAATGTTTTTAAAACCGGACCGGATAGTGAACCGGACGCCTTACCGGTTCACTGGTCGGACCATATATAAGAACCGGACCGTATTTATGTAGAAATTACAAAAAAATAAAAATTTTATAAAAAAGCCGTTCAACCGGTTCTGTTACCGGTCCGACCGCCGGTTCGACCGGTTCAACCGGTCCGGTTACCGGTCCGACCGCCGTTGTCCGACCGGTTCAACCGTTCTGACCACCGGTTCACTGTTAAACCGGTTTTAAGCACCGAACCGGACCGGATTGGAGTCCGGTTCCCGGTCGAACCGGTCGGACCGGCCGGTCCGGTCCGGTTTTCAAACATTGCTCATTAGACAATGTTTTCTTGAGGGTGGGGGCTGGGTTGGCTCGTTGTACTGAATGATATGTCTCATAATTAAAAGTTCATGACAGACAAAAATGTACGAAAATAAATTGATTCTAGTATATCTAAGTGTTATTGCTAAAAAATAAATATGAGGTTTTCTTCAACAAATTAATCATGCAATGGATGCTGATATTAATTATTGATTTTATAATAAACTAATATATCTTAGTAACCCAATGATAGAGATTGTTACTTACTTCCATTGTTGAATGTGTGGTTTCTATTTGAAAAATGTGTATTCTTTGAAAAGAGTTAGAAGAGGTGGATACAGGATTAGAGGTAATGGGTGATCAATGGAGCGATTTACTTGGTAGCAACCCTGGTGATCGCGTCTTCAAGGTGCCCGATCCAATGTACTACATCGCTTAGTTCACTTGGTTTCATCAAGTTTCTTGTTGGTATGAGTTATTTAATTTCTACAAATAAAACATGTTCAAAGTCGAGTATACTAAACTCAGTTTTTGTAATAATTAGGGATTGAAGCACTTATTAAATAATGAATGATCATATTCTTTGAGAAGAAGATTATAATAATGTGCATATATGAAAGATACAAAAATAGATTAAATATGAGCTAACAGTAGGGGAAGAAACGATATGCTAACATCCGTATTTGTAATACGATCTCAACGATGAAGCCATCGATGTGACTATTGAAAAGAAAAGGCATCAGCAATATTTCGTATTACAGTGGTTAACTATTAATTACTTGTGGTTGAACAGTGTCAAGCGTAGATTTTGGAGTATGAATAATGGTGTTTAAGTTACCCGTTCCAAAATTATGTAATTAGTTGATTAATTACAGAAGCTGCCCCATTCGGATCATCCCCAGCTTTCCTCAAAGCTATTTTTAAACTGTTTCACATGTGGTCAACTGGTTTATAAATCATAAGAATAAGGTATAGAGGTTGTGTTAGGGAGGAGGGGCACCCTCGGATACCCATGCGGGTAGTCAGAAAATAGTTAAAAATTGTATTCATAATTTAATATTTTAATTTTTAAATATTAATAAATAATTATTAATTTAATATTTTTATTCAATTTATGTATTACATGGTTTAAACTAGTCAAAAATAGTTAAAAAATTGTAATCATAATTTAACACTATTATTTGCAAAAAAGAAAAAGTGCTTTGGCCGGACTATTAATTAAATGATCTTTAAAATGGTTTATTTTGAATAAAACAAGGCCACATAATTTTTAGATAAATTTAGATTAAATAAATAAAATTAGGAAAGAAATCAAACTCTAATCATATCAAATATCGTATAAAATCTTTTGACAAAAATACATAAAACGCGTAATTCCAACAGTCTTATTACGCAGTTACAAAAACCAAACGCCCTAAATCTTCTATAAACCCTAAATAAGTAAATCGTCTCTCTCGACACATTGGCGATCAAATCCACCGTAACTTTCGTATCCTAAAATGGTCTTCTCACAAATCATTAGGTAATTTTGAGCTATCGTCTGATTCTTGTAGTTATTTGAACAATCGTTTTAGTTCGTTATATGTTTTAAGAATTTCAGTGTGTATAATCATTCACAATTTGATCGCCTCATACGGGAACGAACACCTTTCCCCAATTTAACCGGCGAAGAATTTCATTTACGGTACGATGATTTCCCGATAAACTATTATGTCTGTAATTTTGGATTTGAAAGATTTTTTTTGTTTTAATTTCTTTTTTTCTTCCATTAATGCTTTCATTGTGAGCGAAGATTGTTCTTGGCTGCACGCTGTGGTCTTCAGATCCCAAAGGTATGTATTTACATTGAATTTTTAAAACGATTTATTGTTGTTATTATTATTTAAACTAACCATGCAGTTTAAACATGTATCGTTTCCTTTTAGGTCTTGTTTCGCATGGGCTGGTTTGGGGAAATACTTCACAACAAAAACAATTTCGCCTAAGTTGAAGGTAATAGGTTTCATTCGCAATTCTTTGTTTCTTTGTTATATGATTTGACCCAAGTAACATACAATAGCTTTATTGATGAAAGTATCTGTGTTGCTACTTCACTTAAGATGATTTAGACTTTATTATCATTTGATTTGTTTTTCTGCTAATGAGATTTTATATAATTACAGAGTTTCTGCCCCTGTTTTCTATTCCTCTATAATTTTCTTATTTTGGCAAGTTGTGTGGTTCAACTCATCTTTATGTTGGAAAGTTTTCAACTCATACTCAAGAACTTGAAATCTCCCTACTTGAACACTTAAATGCATATTTTAAGTTGTCTTGTACTCTAGGTTGATTAGGTGTGCAACTTTGTATAGAATATTGTAATATGGTTTGCTTTCTCCTTGCTACTTTATATGCGTTAATTTTTAACTTTAATATGTTTTAAAGTTTTATCCTTTCTTGGTACAGTTTTTTTTCACTTTTCGTAATGTATGGTTTCTTATAGCTCTGTAGTTTATAATTTTATATGGTGTTTTATGATACCTAGCTCACATTCAAGAACTTGGAATCTCGCTCTAGAACACCTAAACACCCATTTTACCGTGCTGTACTTGCTCGTACCTTGCGGTTGAGTGGGTGTACATCGGTTATTATTGTAGCGGGGATTGTTTTCTTGATTAAGATCTTTCTGTTATTTTCTAATTATTATGATTGTGTTTTTCATCATTTTTTTTTTGTTATGTAATTTTTCAGTGATTACTTGAGTTCCTGCCCTTTACTTCTTCGAATATCTTTATTTTATTTATTCTGTTATGAGATTTTTCAAATAGCTTGTGGTTTCATGGACTTACGTAGTATGTTACAAGACTAAAATCACATTCGAGAACTAGGAATGCCGTTACTAGAGCACCTTAAAACCTATTTTAATGTGTCTTTGTACTTAGAGCCTTTGAGGCTTGTACTTTGCGGTTAATTGGGGGACAAAGGTGCTTTTGTGACGTGGATTGCTCTCTTGATACGATTTGTCTTGACATTCTTTTTATGATTTTTACTATTAGTATTTATAATTTTTATTTCTTTGTAACGTGATTTTATATATATGATAATGATGTTTTTTAATAGCTTTGGTTTTGACAAGTTTACATGGTATGCTACAAGACGGAAGTCACATTCCAGAACTAGGAATGCATTACTGTGTAACTGTTTGTAAGTTCAAGCTCCTGTGGTTGCCTTTAGTAGTAATCTTATCTTTTTCATAATGCGCGTGACTAAAAGTTGTTTCAAATTATGACCTGTCAAAAACTTCACTACTACAGTTTGTATATTTTAGTTAAATACTCTATAGCTTAATCCATTTGACCTGTATGGGATCAAATTGCCACCTCACCATTTTACATGTTTGCTCATGATAGGACTACACTGTATTAAAAAACTCTTGGAGGAAATTGTTCAGTCGCTGAAATTGATAAAGATATAATGTAATGGAAAGGGTCTTGGGTGAATGTAGAGAATAGATTGAACTTTGAAGAATTATCTCAGTGGCTGCTCCAAGTTTTTTATTTATTTTATCAATGATGTTGTTTCCTACAGTTATTCATTTAAATTTATTTGTTTATCTGCCAATACATGAATCTACATAAAACCATTTGACATCAGTTCTGTACCCAAGGAAGTCAAATCTTAGCCACTTACATAGCGAAAATATCCCGGTAAAACATCCACTGCTTTGGTGCCCTCCAGCGGGGGCCCATTTTGACAGTTGATGCCTATATGAAGGTACTATTATCTATTCTCATGTTGTCTTTATTTGGAAAGCTTTTAAGGTACTCCGTTTGGACATAATCTCACATGTTCTTAGATTTGAAGAGCAAATGCTGTGAGCTAACAATACCTAACCCTACTTTGAGGTATATCTTATTATCTTTTATTTATTTTTATATTTATGTACCTGAACCTACAACTTTTTTTATTATTTAGAAAACTAGTTACTAATAAAGATTAATAGCTTTGCCTAAATTATTGAAGTTCATGGGCCTATCAATATCTCAATTTATTCAATTTGCAGATCTGTCTAATCCCAATCAGCATATTTCATGCTTTCACGGAATCGGCCTTTTGTAGTCCTATAGGCACTCATGGGTTCACAGCCTCCGGGCTCAACCAACAGCAGAAACAAACTCGCCTAAGTCGTGGGTAACCGGTTCTTTTCTTAATTCTTTGATTTTGTGTTATGTCTTATCTATTTAATTTGACCCAATAAACAGGGGCTATTTTGCTCTTCCTAAAATGTGAGATAGATGTGATTGAATGAGCATATGTATAGTAATGTTTCACCTTAAAGTAGGTAAGTTTATTCGAGGTGTATTCTGGTTATTGTATCAAAGGAGGCTTTATGGATGATTGACCAAACATTAAGAAGAATGAAGTGTTAATGATCAGTTATTGTTCATGAACTTCAAGATACTCTTGAATTGATCAATTATGGATGACAATCATCGATAAGATCAAGTAGAATGAAATTTAACAGTTAGAATGTGCTTCTGAACTTGACCCTCACAAACAGTTGGTAAGCTTTTAATATCATTTGATCTTGAAACACTGTTGTTAACGATTGTAAGCTATCATTGTTGTTTATTTTAGTTTGTTGTATATTTTAGCTATGTTTTGATTTCTAGTATTAGTTCATGTTCATTACAATTTTGCAGAATTATGTACTTGTCCGTTCTTGTTGTTTATCAGCTATTGTTGTTCTGTTTTTATATAACGACATTTGGGCTTCCCTTACCGCCGCCATCATCCTCCCTGCACCACCACTGTCTTTCGTTACACCGTCGGCCCCACCTCCGGCAGCGCTTCGGGTGGAGGATTTCCGTTTTTAGCCGTGTGGGTGGCCGTGGCGGTTCCGGTTTTGATTCAGCCTGCCTGCCTTTGCTGGTGGTGGCGCTCCCGGTTTCCAGATCTCAACCCAGTGGGTTTATGGTTGTGGTTGCTATGGCGGTGCCGATGCGGTCGACTGCAACGCTGCCGCCCATTATCGGTTGAATTCCAGTTGTTTTCGTGACAGGGGGCGGCGGGTCCGCAACCGGTGTCGGTTATGGCGGCGGTGCCTTCTACCGCCTCCGCCTGGCGTCTTGTAGCATTGGTGTCGTCGCCGATGGTGGCTA